>CM044016.1:5792895-6117895 GCA_024085815.1 Flaveria linearis | reverse complement strand
CTGCACATTCACGTTCCGTCCACGTGACCAGGGACTTGCAGAGCTGGACGAGGACGACATAGCGGACGGTCGTGCGCCCGCGGAGGTTGTTTTCCGGTTGTTCGGGGTCCTCCACCGCATGTCACTTAGGCGGTTCGCTGTCGTCAGCGGCCTCTACACGGAGGAGGAGACCCGACAGCCGATGTACACCACCGCCTTGATCCGCGGGCCAGACGACTCCAATCAGGTCTGGTGGCCTGCGATAGGCGACGGACCATACGGCGGTGATACGAGGTCCTCTCATATACGAGACCCTCTGTATAGATACATTCACCGACTCATCGCCACGTCCGTCGCTGGTCGTGGGGCGGGGACCGACAGGGTCAACGCCGCCGACCTTTTTTTTCTTCGGTGTGTACTCACACACCGACACTGCCACCTCGCGCACGCCCTCGCTGATTATTTTGCTAGTTATTATCATCGGCAGTCGCGAGGGGCGTTAGTGGGCGGGAACATCGTTTCCCGGATCGCTCGGGGCTTGGGGTACGCACAGGCCATGTCCCAGCTCCCGCTACCTCCGACTCCTATGCGCGTGGCCGGCCGGACCACCCCCACGGGGATGAGGATAGTTCGGAGGTTCTCCGACGGCACTTGGCACCTGCTCAGTAGATACCATGAGCTCGTGCCATGGGTGCCCGAGTCGTTGGTGGACCCACCCGAGCTGGCGGGGGCTGAGGTCCACCTTCAGGACGCCTACGAGGCCCTTGGCGGCGGGGAGGATCAGCCCATTCCCCTGCCACACGACCAGGACCCGCCCCAGCATCCCCAGCGCGTGTACCACGCCGTGCGATTGCCTGCTCATGTTCTTGATATGATTCAGGACACATGAGACAATGTCGCGAGGCTAGAGGATACGACCGCGAGGCTGCATGATAGCACCGCGAGGCTGGAGGATACGACCGCGAGGCTGCATGATATGATGGACTAGGTCATCCAGCACATGGTCGCGGACTATACCGCCTCGGGTACGCCGTTGTTGTCACAGCCACCGAGGCGGATAGACCATGACGGTGCTGGCCCATCTGGCGCGTGCGGGTCTGGTCAGGGCAGCGATCCGGGGATGATGGATTAGATAGATATTTTGTTTGTATTTTATTTCTTTTTGTATGTAAAAACTCGTTGTGTATATAAATATATATATATGCAGTTTCAGTTATGATGATTTGTATATTTGGTTGTGTTTGTTTGGTTGTGTTTCTTTGTTTGTTTGCTTTATATTTGCAATGTTGATAATGTTAATTGTATATGTTTGATAACAACTGATTTTTACGATTAGGTTAACCATGTGATAAAATAACAACCAACTTGTTTAAAATTACTTGTAATATGACCATGAATTGCAGCAGATTAGGTTAACCATGTGATAATGTTAATTGTATCTGCGCTGCGTTTTGTCTCCACAAAGATTAAAGTCAACGCGTTCTGAATCAAGATTAAAGATAACAAATTACAAAGACTAATTAAGCAGATTAATAAAAAAAAGATGAACTGAATCGCACGTTTGTTAATGATTAAAACCATAAAATAGTGTTTGTTAATGATTTTAAAAGTATATAAACCTGAGGATAAATCGGTGCACCACCATATGCAACAGCAACTTTCACACCAGTTTCATAGCAGAATTTTTTAGCTTCTTCAAATATCTAACGAAATAATATAGATCATAAGAACAATAGTTATATTATATATTCACGAAAAGATAGAAATGATGTGACGGTGAAACTAGTAATCGATAATCAATCATCATTTGTACAGACTAATAAACTATGATGACGTCAGAAAAAGGTAGACCACACCACCGGACCATGGTGCAAGATCCTAGTGCCACAACCCTACCTCTCCCCCAACCATCCTTGTCACACTACTTCTACTAAATGCGTCTCGAAATCTGGATTCTAGCACGACTTACATCCGCAATCTTTTTGCTTTGAAACAAATCCCAATGTTTTCCTTTAACCGACGTATGAAACTTCCAAGCTGCTTCAGATGTTGTAAAGTTCACAAACGCATATCCGGCATTCAAACCATGCCTGTACGTATATATCAACGTCAAAACTTAGCTTACAGTGAGTACGTTAATAAAACTCCGATCGAACGGTGTTTTCCGCCTTTTCATTCTCAAGTTTACAGTGATAAAATTACGGAAATAAAAATAAATGTTTAATGCTTAAGGAAGATACACGAAATCAAACTCCGATCGAACGGTGTTTCCCGCCTTTTCATTCTCAAGTTTACAGTGATAAAATTACGGAAATAAAAATAAATGTTTAATGCTTAAGGAAGATACACGAAATCAAACTCCGATCGAACGGTGTTTCCCGCCTTTTCATTCTCAAGTTTACAGTGATAAAATTACGAAAATAAAAATAAATGTCTAATGTTTAAGGAAGATACACGAAATCAAACTCCGATCGAACGGTGTTTCCCGCCTTTTCATTCTCAAGTTTACAGTGATAAAATTACGGAAATAAAAATAAATATTTAATGCTTAAGGAAGATACACGAAATAAAAATAAATATTTAATGCTTAAAAGAATAAAAAAAATAAAAGCAATATGTCACGGTTTGGCCAAACCGTGACATATAGCCCCCCTGCGCACAATCAATACCCCCATAATTACATCGGAAATCATACCCAATCAATACCTCCATAATTACATACCCAATCATTGACCCCAGATCTAACTGTCACGGTTAGGGTAAACCGTGACAGCTAGATGTCACACCTGACCTAGCGGTCACAGGGAGACCTAACCGTGACCGCTTGGGTCGGTTTTCTCCAGGAAAAGCACGGTGCGCCTAAAATTTCCGTAGTTGAAAGCCAAAGTCTTCGAGTTCTGTTGCTGTTATGGTAATAATGAATAGATTGCTTCATTTGACAAGACAATTACTAAATACTACTTATAAACTAAAATCAATCTTGTGTTGATTATTGATACTACTCACCCTTCATCTTTGTAGAGATTTCAAACTAACTAGTGTTTTTTATCCGTGACGCGCGTTGCGCGTCAAATAAACCGGATTTTTACTAAAAGTTGGCTCAGAACCGATAACAGGTTGCGGCTGCAAACCAAAAATAGCTGCCATGCCAGGACAACCGACTTCAATCTCGGTGTATCATCATAGCCACAAAACAACCAAAAATAATAGTCATGGAGGAATACATGACCTAGTCATCAACGTGTCTTCTAGCAGACACAAACCACCAAAATCAAATAATGGTCAAGTGAGCCTATGCTTAGCATCAAACAGAACCCAAGATGGATAATAACAATCAACAAAGAATAGTTAATGCAATAACAAACAAAGGCAGATCATAATCAACTGCTAAAAATAACAAATTTGGTTACTTGAGGCTGAGATCTCCTCCATGGCTGCAACATAGATTGCCACGCCAAATTGAGGAGCTACATAACAACATATTTTGTAGAGAAGCAACAATAATGCCGGAAAACCAAACCGGCCATAGCAAGTCTCAGGTGAGCAAAATCTACCATCATCGACCTTAAACGCAAAAACCCTTTAAATACATCGGCAAAAATCTGTAATTTCGGTAACACCAATGGCCGACGGCCACAAAGGGTGCAACCGGAAAACTCCAAAATATGTTGCCAAAAGTTGAGAATTCCAACCAAAGAAACTCCAGAGAAACCAACGACCGAATCGAGGGTACGAGCGGAGAAGCTTTCAGGAGATGCAGTGAGATATGGGCACCCACGCCTCAGTAACTGATAACACTCCGTTATCTCATCACAGCCCAGGAGTGTCCAAATAAGATACACATGATCGTAACCGAACAGTTTTAATAAAGATGCAAACATCTTCATTATCAATATCCTAGAGTTAAGGTTTGGACCAACCCCAACAAACAGAGGTACCAGTAAACCCACAAATCTCCGCATTCTAGTACGTCTCAGATGAGCATACGCTCAACATCATGGACCCGACAATAAGCATCAGGTGAACAACCGTTCAACATCATCGACCAGTTTCAAAGAACCACCGACAACAACAACAACATGGACTCGACGATAAGCCTCATGTGAATGGCCGTTCAACATCATCGACAAGTTACAAAGAATCACCGACAATAGCAAGATATTCAAATCACAACATCAATGACGTATTATTCTAGTGTATACGCACCATTGACAAACTAATCAGCAACCAGAAACATAATAGAGTCTAACTTCATCATAATCAGACAATAAAGCCAAAAAAAGGTCTTGGATGAACATGTTCTCATACTCATCGACCAACCGACTTAAAAAAACCAACACAATCAAAGAAACCCTTGAATTTGTATGAAATCACAAAAAACATTTCATCAACAACTACAAAAGACTAAGATTTCGGTTACGAAAACCCCAAAATTATAGACGAAATATGAATCAGAGAAACAAAGATAGAGATTCAAGGTTAGAAATCTCGGTTAGGGTTTTCCAAAGACGTCAAATGAAAGTCTCAGATGAAGTATCTCCATCATCATTGACATGAAGCAACAAATTAGGGTTTTGAACCAGAAGCATCAAAAAACATCAAATTTTCAACTCAGGTGAGTGTTTGCCTACCGTCATCGACCAATCGGAACCTCGTAAGGCCTCGGTAGGCCAGAAAAAGCCTCCTAGAGGCGGTACTCAACCTCTGGCCGGCTTACAGGTGGTCCCCGGAACCACCGGTTGTGCATCGACATAAAGGAGGGCCACCTTCCATGAATGCTAAAGGCGGCTGCTGTGCAGCACACAGGCGGCACTCGCTTCCCAAAAAACCGATGCCGGTCATCGGCGGGAGGCACGCGATGATGATAGAAGAAACCGCCGGCGGCCAAAACGTGAACAAGAGGAGGTCAAAACGCAAACAACCGCCGTCGGTCATCATCTGGCCAGATACGCAACCGTCAACGCCCCCTCCGCCCAAGCCCACCATCGACGCCCATCTCTGTCTCTCTGTACCACCGAACAATTGAACCCCAAAAACAAAACATATGTTATAAAAGGTACCAAGGGGGTTAAAATGTAAATATCATAAACATGTGTGGCCAACATCAAAACAAAATAAAATCCACTATTCATTCAAGTTTGTTTTTAAATATATAGGGAAGTTATTGCCTTGTTTAAATTTATCTAATAATTTAACTCACTATTAAAATAATGGGGAAGGAAAAAAACTTCCTTAATTTATCGAAAGATTACATAAGGATATATAGAGGTGCACAAACCGGATTTTTTTTTTCCTAAAACCCGTTTAGGGCTAATAAAACCCAACCCGATAGAAACCGGTCCGGCTCATTTCCTAACTGGTTCGGGTCCAAAAACAGGTTTTAAAACCGGTATTTTTTTATTTCAATAAAATTATATTTAAAGTATACAATTTATTTAAAAATAGATTAAATAAAACAACTACAAATACATTTTATTGAGTGGTATTCTTTAAAAAGTACATTAAAAATAAACTTAAAATAAACACTTATATGGATTTTTAAACAAAACAAAATATACATCTTGCGAATACAAGTTTTTTAAATTTAATCGTTTTCGTCAATTTGTGTGCCAATGAGTTGGCGTACTTTTCAAAGCCTTGCACCATTTGGTCATATGGTTTCTCAAATTCAAGTTTGAATCCGATTTGGAAAACGAACCACAAAACTTACATCAAGCTTTATTTTGACCATTCAACATTACGCATAAGTCGTAGTTGCATCAAATCTCTTTGTTTCTCATTGTTGGTAGAATTCTTACAATGGTAACGGCGCCTTATGATCCACCGATTAGAACGGATGCTTCAGAACATTATACAATTCAAGAGATAGCATTTTTACGTTTTTAAGCATGTTTTTGAGTTTTCGAGTGTTGTGATTAAACCATTACAACAACTAACTATTTATACTATCATATAAGGGCAAAATGGTTAAAAAAGCTTCAAAAAAAGTCAAAAAATATTTCAAACGACTATATTACCGTTTGATAAAGTTTTTTTAACGGCCAGAACCGGTTCCAAACCCCTTTTTTTGGGCCGGTTCGTAAACCGTGTCGGGTAAAACCTGGTTCCAAACCAGTTTGGGCTCTAAATATACAAATCGGTCCCAAACCCCGGTTTTTTCCCGGTTGAAACCGGTTTGGACTACCACCGGGTCGGTTCCGGTTCGGGACGGGAAACTGGTTCCTTTGTGCACCACCACATAAGAATGCCATGATATCCAAAACACAATAAAAAGTAAGCTTTATTTATAAATGGATGATTGACCGATGAAGTAAGCCGTGAAATCCTAAAAGAGAATAATCATGATTAAAGGTTTGTTAGAAAATTATCAAGAGATCATAGTAATAAAAAAATTAAGTTTTCGTCACAAAATCCCATGGATATCGTTGGTTATTATAGATGGAACTCACGAAATCTCAACGAAAAAAGACTTTTTTTAAATTTGGTCAAATATAAAGGATAATGGTGGTTGGTTAGGTTTATTACTAGTTAACGATCATCACTTAGGGGCAATATTTATTTATGGTCGAATAGGGTTAATATCAATTAATGATTGTTAATTGGGGTGCAAATAGGAAGTTGTGATATGAAGACTATGAAGACTATAGAAGAATTGGGGTGCAAATAGGAAGTTGTGATATGAAGACACACAGAAAATGATGTAGCGGGACCTTGCAAACTTCAAATGCGCATAACTTTAGTTAGGAAAATATTTACGAGACCCATAAACTGTCAACAAAAAGCTTGCGAAAAGTTGCAAGTGGAAAATTAGAATTCATGTTGTTAGTGGCTCCACTGACGCCGCCACCATGAGAAACACCTTCGATTGCACCGTTAACCAGAAAACATTAGTTGTGTTGACGTCGGGGCGCCACCGATGCACTGGTGGTGCCACTGATGCCATTCTTCATGTTTTAACCAAACTTTTACTTAATTCTAATGGGCTTAAAAGGATATTAACCAGAAACTTAAAGTGACCTTCCTTAAAGGACGAGATTTGGTGATTTTCTAGCATTCCAAAGGCTTTCCAATTTTAAAATCATCTGAATTCACATGTCTAATCTAGTTTGTGTTGAAGAATCTGTAAGGATTGAACCTAGAGACTCGGAAAATTAAATCAAGATGATCATGATCAAATCAGGCGAGAACCTGAAGTTGCAGCGCGTCGCATGAGATTCTTGAAGTCGCGCAAGAACTATGCGAGAACTTTAGATTTTGTATTAATAGTTAGTTCTTAATCTAATTGAAAAACTTTTGTCATTTTCTAATTTCACACTTATTGTAATTGATTCAAATAAGAGAGCAATACAAAGAAAGTTATTTACATTTGTGTTCAAGTTCATTTGATTCTTATTTAATCTTCTTACCATGAGCGATTATATTCTGTATTATCCTTAAGCGATCGATTTATTAGTATTATTGATCCTTACAATTGGTATCAGAACTGGTATGCTCTAGATCGATTGTTTGAAGATTGAAGTGTGTTTTTGAAGTGTTCTTGAGATCATAATTGAAATGCGTTGAAGATCTACTAGATTTATGTTGATTTTGACCATAATTTAAGATGTTGAACGTTGTAATGCTGTTGATTGAAGATTTGAAGATGTTTACGTGATTAAACAAGCTTAATTGAATCAATTAGAGACTTCTAGGATCTTAACTGAACCTAAAATCACTAATTGAACACTTAATTAATCAAATTTGAACAAATTGGTGAAAGATTGAACTTGAAACACTTCAGAATTGAGAAAATAATTCAGGCGAAAAGTTTGTGATCGCACGCGAAAAGTCTATATTCGTGCTAGAAGCTTGGTTTTCGTAAAATTATCTAGAAAAGTTTGTTACAGAAGATTCCTTTTGCGTAAGAAGTACCTGTTTTCATAAAAGTCAGTTTAAAAATTAACCGCACGAAAGGTTTGGTGTTTGTCCGCACGAGAACTAAGCTATTTGCACGAGAACTTCACGTTTGATGAATTTCTGAAAAATTGGTTTTCTAAGTCTGAAAATGGCAAATCTGAAGCACATCACCGCCACAATCAACCTCGACAATAAGATTGGAACCGACACAAAACCTCGTAGACTTCTTACGAAATGAAGACTACCCTGAATAGGTTTAAAGATTTGAAAATCGTGTTATTTACACCGAATCCCGGATGATGTAGTCAATCAAACAAGGACCGTACATCCCTGTGTATAACAATAAGAAGGGAGAGCTGGTGCCCATACCTGAACACCTATGGGATGAAGATGACTTGAATAATCTGGAGCTTCATAACAAGGCGTATGCTGCCATCATGATGACATTGACGACTGAAATTGCTTAAAAGTTCAAGGATTACAGAAAAGCCAAAGATTTATAGGATGCGATGGAGGAGCAGATTATGAGGAATAAGGATATGAGAGAAAGTCGTAAAGACATGCTAAACCAAAATTTAATATGTTAAATCTTGTACTTGGAGAAATTCTAGAGGCTCAGATGTCAAGGTTTATGAAGTTAATAACAAAGATGAAGAGTGTTGGTATTACTTTGGAGAATATTTCAGTAAAAAGAAGTTGTTGAACTCTTTATCATATAACTGGAATAATAACCGCACAACCATCAAAAGAACCAAGGATTTATTCACTTTGTCACTCAACGATCAAATTTCAACAATCAAGTCTTATGAAATGGATGGCAAGTAGAAAGCTGCTAATTACATCAACATAATAGGAGCTGAAGCATCTGCATTATATGCTAAAATGGCTAGTAATGCAAATTATATGTCGGCTATTTCTAGTTGTGTCAACAATAAGCAGCCAATTCTTAAAATGTAAAAGAAGCATCCATGCCTCAGTTTCAAGCTTCACATCAACCTTATTACAATCAAGTGCAATCCAAACCACACAGTCAAACCTCTCAGCCAATATAACAAGCTTTTCTTGTAAACTCCAACCCTACCAAGAAAACAATTCAAATAGCTGAAGAGCATCTGACTCTATTCACCACTTTCATGAACAACTATGAAGCGTTTACACCCAGAAGATTTAGTGCACCCAACATCTTAGTTGATGACTTATAACAAGTTAATCCTAATGATGTTGAGGAAAATGATATCAAGTATCAAATGACAATGGTGGTGTATCAGGCGATAAACTTTGCTAGAAGGACTGGAAAGAAGATGTTTGGTTTGAACAACTCTAGCAAAATTGGGTTTGATAAATCAAATTTGAGACGTTATAAATATGGCAAACCTAGTCACTTTGCCAGGGAATGTACTGAAGGGAAATGAAACCAGAATGACAATGGAAAGAAAATGGTTACTGTAGAGGTAGAGACTAAGGGTGATAAAGCTAGCTCATCTAACAACAAAGCTCTAGAGTCCCAAACCAATGATGAATATGATTTGTCAGACCAGATGGAAATTCTAGATATCAAATTGTCTACTGCTTTGTTAGTTGAAATTCAAACTGATAAAGAAAATAGTGAGAAGAATATACTTGATGAGTTTGTGTCTGATGATTTGTTAAAGGGAGTGTTTGCTGAAGAAGTCTGTGAGAATATTGAAGGGGTGGTTGATGTGAAAGCTGTTTAGAATACTCCAACTCAATCAAAGATGAATGCATACGTAAAGGAAGAAAATGAAGAAAAAGTTGTTGAGTACACTCCGGCTAAAGAGGAAATATTTGTGAATGTTGTTGAGGAAACTCCAATAACTACTTGTGATGATAACAATGTCAATGCTGTTGAGATTACTCCTGCACCCAAAGTAGAGAAAACAGTATTTCTAAAGGCCTTAATGGCAAATGTCATACCTGAATAGACACAGAAACAAGAAGGAACCGAAGAGGTACATACTAATCTTTGTTCAAATGATTGTATAGAAAAGGTAAAAAGATATAGAATTTACAATGAACGCTTGATCCTAGAAGTTGAAAAATTTCAATATCAAGCTCGTAAATATAAAAATGATGAGAAAATTTTCAAAGAAAAGTTGGATGGATTGAATAAATTAATTTATCAATCTAAACTGAATCTGCATGATAAAGATTGCAACATAAAAGATTTGAAAACACGTAATAATGACCTTTCTTTAGAAATCAATAACCTCAACAGTGAATCCTTATCTACAAAATTAACTGTTGAAAATTTTAAGTTATTATCAAATATGATGGAAGGTATAATCAAGTCTCAAATGACTCATAAAATTAATGGTGGAAAGAATGGTGTTGGATATTTTAACATTGCACCACCTATTAATCATGATTATACTTATTTACCTTCATCTATTACCACATCAGATGAAGTGACCTATGGATTAGGTTTTCAACCAAAGTCAGACTTAATAACTACAGTCAATGTTTCACTAACTGTTGACCCTATCATAAAAACATAAATTAAAATTAACAATGACAATTCATTTGCAGAAAATGTGAAGAAAGAAGGGTTGGTTGAGGATTAGGAAAGTGATGATGAAATAAATTTTAAGGAAAATAAAAGTTGTAATGAAAAATATTCATGTAATTCATCATCAATCATTAATGAGATTTCAGATGCGTTTGTTTCTACAAATGATTGTCCAAAATTTTCTAACAAACAATAGAAATTAAAATCAAAAATAGTTTTTAAAGAAAATGAAAAGAAACAAGGCACAACATCGACTTCTAACTTGAAAATTGATTTCTAGAACAGATTTGTTTTAAAAGTCATCATAGATCAAGTTTATTATATTTTTAAAGAAACAAATGCAAGTTTTTTAAAATAAGTCTCCTACTATTACTAACTCTGTGAAACAAGATGTTTGTAGAACATATATCAAGGACACTAGTCATATTCTAGTATCTTCTAATCAAAAGGTTGAAGTAACATTTCATGCTTTATCGGCCTCAGTAATGAATCAATCTGTTAGGAACATTACCTCGAATATTTCTACATCAACTAGAACAACTCCTAATGAAAGAGAGAAACGAGAGACTGTTAAGGAATCTCTACCCTAAAAAAACTAAAACAAGATTCTATGATAACTATTGAAGTTGTCATCCACAGTTTGTGAGAACAACACGAGAGCAAAAGTGTATTCTAATATGTGTTGTTATGTGTGTGGAATCCAAATCATAAGACTAGAAATTGTTATTATCAGCATCAATTGACAAGCAAACAAAGATTTCACAACTCAATTGCAAATAATAGAAAATAATTCTTTCTAAATTTCAAATTCAAAAGGAATTCAAATTAGTCAAATTTGTTAACTGATAAAAGAAATGTCTAAATAAAAACAGATTTGCAAAAAGATAATACAAACAACAAATCTTTACATATTAATGACATCAATTCTTCTTTAATTCAAACCAGTTTCAAGAAATTGGTTACAAATCTGATCAAACCAATTCAAAGGTGGAAAATTAAACTACATAAACCGAGCCGGATATTATTAAAGATTATGTCTTCAATGATAAAAGAGATATAATATTAAAGTTTGTATCATATTTAGATAAAAACAATGTACTCAAGTCAACCATGGCTTGGTTTCCTAGACTTGAGTAAATTTATTCATATGTGCAGGAACAACTAAGAGCCAGCATCAATAGTGTTTGGCATGTTAACTGTGGTTGTTCAAGGCACATAATAGGTAATATATCTCTATTAAACAACATAACACCTTACAATAGAGGATATGTTATTTTTGACAGGATCTCAGCCTCTAGTTTGATCAATTAGGTTGTATTCGCAACGGATTTAGCACGAGAATTAGCAATTACAGCAAGAACACATATGATTTTGCATGTAACAGTACACATATATATAGAGAGAAGAATTCTACCAAAAAGGTATTTTCTATTACTCACACGTTTCGGCACGGTTACAATTGGGCCATCTTCCTTTTATAAAAGGAAGAATGACATAGGCTGATGTCACTTGATAGTGACATCAAACCGTCATTAACAAAGTACTAATAGAACACCTAAACTACTGAAGATGTCAAACAGCTGACATCATCTTACAAAATAGCTAAGTGTTCTACTTATTACAAGTACTGAAGAAACAAGAAACTACTGAAAGTTACAACGACTGAAGAACAGACTCTTCAGTCGTTTACAACTACTGAACTATAACAACTGAAGAACAAACTCTTCAGCTGTTGTACAAACTACTAAAAAGGAAAAATACAAACTACTGAAAGAGAAAAACCATCACAATATCTGAAGAAAACTTCTTCGGCTGTTGTGACAAACTCTGAAGCTTCAGCACTTGATCTTCAGACTTTGGGCTTCAGATGTTTCATCAGCTGATGACTTCAGTAGTTGTCATCAGTTGATGTCTTCAGTCTTTGTCTTCAGACTTTATGCATTAGTTGTTGATCTTCATTTCTTCAGTTCTTCAGCTGTTGATCTTCAGCACTTGAGTCTTCAGTACTTGAAGTCTTTAGTACTTGTATTCTTCAATACTTTAGACTTCAGTACTTGTCTTCAATACTTGGGATCTTCAGCTGTTGTTCTTCAGATCTTTGATCTTCATCTGTTGAGTCTTCAGTCTTTGTCAAACTGCTGATGAAGCCTTCAGCAGTTGTTGTGATGTCATGTGGGACTTAGAGGTTTTCCTGATCTTGGCTCATTGGTTCTTTTGGTCCAACAAACTCCTCCTGAACCAATGCAGCCAAAACCTCTAATCAATTTATTGTCCCACTTATTGTTGGCAGAAATGTTGGTCTATTTCCTTCTGGATCAGATCAGAAGTTGAACCCAAATAAGCACTGGCCTGGGAAGAGGTCTCTGAGATTTGATTGGCATAGTATGGATGGGAACCCTGTCATGGGGAACTGGACACAGGGTTGTTGTCCCATCCATGAGACCTACTTCCCATGTATGTGCCTGTAGGATTCTCGGGTGTAGGCTCTGAGGAATGTAATTTGTTCTTCCATAGTAAGTTCCTAAGCCTCACCATCAAACAATCCTTCACGCCCATACAGCTCTGAGACATACTTGACCTGTTTACCATTCTTGAGCTCAACTGTTGTTATCTGTCTGTAGGCAAATTCATCTGGGTGAATGCCCTCAAGTAACAGATTGAGCTCATCTTTGCTGAAGTTCTCAAGCCTCTTGTAGACTAATCCTTTTCTGACCACCCTATTTTCCAACATCTTTTGGGGTGGCTATTTAGTCTCATAGGCTTTTTTGAAATCTTTTACAATCTCCCATGGTGGAATTACAATGGCCACTGTGATCACTTCATATACGATCCTCTTAACTTGGCCCTTGTATCTCACTGGTATATCTATCTTTTTAATCCTATGAGCCACCCTAGGATCAGGCCAAGTCCTCACTCTCTCTCTTTGATATTGGAAGGTTTGCCTAAGAGTGTGGAGTCTCAAAGCTTCTTTCCTCATATTTATAATGGATGAGGAAGTAGCATAAGCTTGGTCTATTGATTTCAGCATTTCAGCATCATGAAGCTTCTACTGCTCTTCTTCTTCTAACTTAACCTTCACAGCTTCCATCTGTGAGGTGGGAGTGATAGGCATTGGTTTGGGCTTTGGTAAAGATAGGACTGCAGAGAGAGGCAGCCTATCTTCCTCATCCTCCTCTTCTTCTTCTTCTTGCAGCCTCAACACCCTTCTCTTCTTCTGCAAGGGTGTATCATCGGCAATGGGTTTTGATGGTGATGGGGTTGGTTTTGTGGGTTGTGGTTGGGTAGGTGTTGGTGTGGGAGGTTGGGCAGGCTTTGCTAGTAATCTAGAAATGAGGGAAGGTTTAGTCTGTTTGACTAGCAAAGCCCTGTTCCCAGCACCAGCTTCTGACAGGGCTTCTGCGACCAGTCCCTTGGTAAATTCACCAGCCGAACAGATCTTGGTGGCTATATCCAAGGTTCTGTCCCTGGTCCAAGCCCTCACATCTAGGACTGGTCTCCCCAGGTACTTCGAAATAAACCTAGTCATAGCATCGAGTCTGTTTCTCTCCTCTAGGCTATAACTGGTCCATCGGTATTCTATGTCCTTTATCTGCAACTTCCTAATTTTCTGATCTAGCATGGCAGTGTCCTTGTCAAAGCCTTGCTTGAACAGCTGATCAATGATAGAGTCCATTGATCGAATATGCTCAGCATCAGCCTCCTTGACCAGGACTGCTAGATCAGTCTCCTTCACCACCTTCTCTCCCTCCTTCTCTCCTTTCTTCTTTTTGTAAGTGACACTGAAATCTTTTTGGATTTCAGCCACTATGATCTGTTCAGCTCTCTTCTCCCTCTCCTTCTCCTTCCCCTTCACCCTCTCAGTCTCCTTAACCACATCCCTCTCGTTTTCCACCTCTTCCACCACTTCTTTCTCCTCCTCTACCTCTTCCTCTTTGCTTTCACTAATGTCTCCCCTTTTTAGATGCATTGGTTAGGGTTTGACTATCAGAAAGCACTTTAGCTACAGCAACTGTGACAACCCGAAAATTTTTCGTGATGTAATATAAATTTTTATGTGAATTTATAATTTATTTTTATATTTTATTATTATATAATAATAATAAAAATAATGAAATAATAATAATAATGAAAATATTGTTATTAATAAATAATTTATAAAATTATTAAATTGATTTAATAAAGTCCAGGAGGTGAAATGTAAATTTAAAAACTGTTTTATAAAGCTTTTAACATAAAATAATAAATTACTAAACTGCAGGGACCATTTTGTAAATATTTCAAAAACCAACCCCCCTCCCGTCGACCACTGTTCCGGCCGGTCACCGGCGTGATTCCGGCGACCCTCTAAACGCCAAATATACACGGTTTTTCATCAAACAAATGGTCCCGACACTCTCATGTGAACGATTCGAACCAAAACCCCACAATAATTTGAGAATCAAATTAATAGTGCGATCGATCTACACCCGTGTTCCCTGTCGGCTCCTTTACAACTCCGAATCGCACAAGAAACTAAATAATAATCGAATTAATCGCACCTACACAATGCTATAAATGAACCTAATCTGTCTACGCATTCAATTGCACCACATAACACACAGAAACCTCAATTCGATTCTCTCTTTCCCCGCGACCTGCAACTCAGTCGAATACTACCCTATGAGTTTCAAATCACAAAATTAAGATAGGGCTTTTAATCATCTGAGGAATTAGAAACTTTCTGTGAAAGGAATTTCATTATCATCAACAATTGCCCCTAAAATCGATCCTTGCATAATCGCGACTGGTCTTCGAGGTGTTCATCATCGATCAGACATCTTTCTGGTAAATTAAATACGTCCATTTGTTCGATTTATCATGGGGAACAAAAGCCCCATGAATATGATTGTTAACAGGAACGAATCATGGATCAATTTGGTCGATCCATGAATCTAGGGTTCTTGATTTAGGGGAAACATTTGGGATTGTTGTTAAAAGGAATTGGGATGGGATTCTGTTGCGATTAGAGCCTTTGGCTCACTGGTTTGTGCGCAGGAATATGGGGAGGAGGTCACGGGTTCGAACACGGCCCCCTCCCATTATTTTTTTAAAGGCCTTTTAAGCATTTTAAAAATACATAAAAATTACCAAAAATTATAAAAATAATTTTAAGAACTTCTTTTATTTTAAATACCTTTAAATGATTTTCTGTAATTTATTTATTTAAAAACACCTTAAAATAAATTTATAAAATAATGTTTAAAAATATTATAAATAACCATTTTTATAAAATAGACTTTAAATGATGATTTAAAGTATTAATCCATTGATTGGACACCATATTATTTTTAATTAATGATAAATCATAATAATTGTAGAAATTTAATTATTTAAAAACCTTAATTATTTATGTAAATAATTATTACATATGTTATAAATTATTATCCATATAAAAGTGGATTTTTAATAATAATTTAAATCATAAATTGTTAATGGACGTTATATTATTTATGGATTAGTCCTGATTATATAAATATAAATTAGATTTTATAAATTTAAATGTTTATAAAATCTTACAAAGTTAAATATAAATCTTATACATAGTCATTTTTATAAAAATAAGATCCTAAATAATAGTTTAAATTATTAATAACATAAATAATAATTAGATAATTTATAATTATATGTTGAACATAATCTATTATGTTATAATTACTAATTATTAAACATAATTAATAATTCGATAAATTATATTATGTTTGTCATGTAAACATGCTATTATTTATATGTCCAATTAAAAATAATATTATCATATAAATCTAATGTTTGGACAAATTTGTCAATTTATAAATCTTACAATTAGATTTATAAATTAAATATTATGAAATGTAAATCTTTAGTTATTAAAGAATTAGCAAAATAACTAAATGATTTAATTATATGTTTATAACAAATCCTAGAAAACCAAACCCTAGATCAATTGAGCACCAGGTTCAAGATCTAACTTATTTAGGTTTTTGGATTTGTATCTGTTTGCTTACGTGAAATTATAATTCCTTAACAGGAATTTACTAGGTTGTCAACACCACACAGGAACTGAGGTGAGTTCATAACTATTCCCCTTTTTAATCATTTAAATATTTTGGGGCTGGAATACATGTTGTAATTGAAATTACAAATTATTTTGTGTATTATGTTAAATAATAATTTAATCACATTTATGATTACATATGGTTATTATGAAAATCCTTCTCTGTATACTGGACTATAAATAAGCAGGGATCTTTTGGATAGTACTATCGGGGAGTGACTTACCCCCACAAAGGTATGGACATGTGATCCATATCAGATGCACAAAGATCTTGTTGTCATTTGGGATGACTGTTTCTGTAGTGAGAAGGCAAATGTGCACTATATATAGTTTGCAATATAGTTCCACTTACAACCCATATGAGGATAAATGTAAAGGAGGATTTGCTCCCTCTGATTTGAAATTATTATGATAATATAATATGCACATAAAAGGATAATAAACTAAGATACATGGACAAATTCTATGTGAAGGATTTGTTGGGCTTGTACTTAGTAGGTATGTGGGATAGCGGGTTCACCTTATTAAAAAGGGTTCCGACAGGCTATTCATATACCAGTGAGTAAATTAAACTCATACTTTTACCGTAAATCCTATTTGATGATAATTGATGATTTATCACTATGTTTTACTTACCTGTGAACTCACCAACCCTGTGTTGACACTTGATTTACATGTATTCTCAGGTATCTACTAGGAGCTTATGGACATGCACGTAGGATCATATAAGAGCTCAAGATACCTATTGATTATTATCTGAATTATGATTAAGACATGTTGTCATGAAACAATCTATATTTACTTCCGCTACGCATCATATTGCTCTGAACATTATTGTAATGATTATCTAAAAACTATCATATAGATATTTGCATCTCATGTGTAACTACTGTGTTCGATCCTGTTTGTTCACCCCTCCGTGATAGATTCCAGACCCGGAATTTGAGGGTGTGACAGATTGGTATCAGAGCCACTGGTTATACTGAGTTAGGGATTGCATCTAGCCTATAGCCACACACAATAGTTGCACAAAGTAAATTGCCTTAGTTAGAGATAGGATAGGATTAAGAAGTTATATGCTTAAACTTAGATAGTTGTGTTCCTAAACATAACTTGACTCTTTGACTCTTTTCGATAATTCCTAAACTTATTCTCAACGACATGTGGGATCTACACTTATCATCGTGCCTAAATCAATTTTTTTTTATTCTCGTCAAAGTCTGTGTCTTACAACTTGAAACATGTAATGCTGGAAGAGCGTGATGCCTGTATCTCGGGGTGTTCTGTCTAGGCAAGGTATTCGCATATATCCAAATCAACCGATGGACCTGTTTACCTTACCTGGGAACCCTTGGGATGAGTATCTGCTTATAGGTACGCATGTCTTCAACAAAGTTGTGATTGACACAATACTTTGATTAGTCAACGTACTCGCTTTGATTTACGAATCAAACGATTACACCTGGAACATCTCATTGCTATTATGCCAAATTCTCGACTGTCGTTTTCGTGTTGAATAGCTCATATTACCCAATTTCCATGAAAATTCTTAATGATCTTTCAGAATGACTTCTTGTGAAATCCGTTCACGGTCTAGAAACTCTGGCTGTAAGATTTCTGCTATTGTAGCACGTGAAGTTACTGCGATCATACACAAGTCTTTAAGGCAAATAGGTCAAATTACCTTGATATGTTCCATTCGGAAATCTAAGCTACGCTTGTCCTAACCTAAGGCGAGACTTGTTTCCATAGTACTCGTGCCTTGCAGAATTTAATCGAAAAACCCAGTTTTCTTAAATTCCCATCTGTCCTACAGTAATTGTCCATACTTTGAATATTTGATATAAAATGCATCTATTGAATATGTCAAAGTGTGAATTCTCACCAAACAATTTCATGATAGATGGACGCACCAGCGGGCAGAGGCAGAGGTAGAGGACGCGCCAGAAGAACTGTCCCAATAGGGATGACTCCTGAAGAAATACAAGCCTTGGTCAATCAAGGTGTTGCTGCAGTCCTAGCCACTCAGGCTGCTCAGAATGGTCATCACTATTCGTATAAAAAGTTCCTAGACTGCAAGCCAGATATCTTCACTAGGGCAGAAGGGGCCATTGGGCTCATAAGGTGGTTCGAGAAATGTGAATACATCTTCGCCATATCTGAATGTCCCGATGAGAGTAGAACCAAGTATGCCTCCGGAGCCTTGAGTGGAGCTGCACTCTCGTTCTGGAAGACAGAAGTTTCAAGACTTACTCTCTCCCTAGCCAATGCTATGGATTGGGAGGAATTCAAACAGCTGATGATGGAAGAATTCTGTCCGAGAGAAGAAGTACAAAGGTTTGAAACCGAGTGCTGGAACCATAAAATGGTGGGATCTGAAATTGAAAAGTATACCACTGAAAATCATGAGTACGCAACCTTGTGTCCTCATATGATGGAGCCTGCTCACAGAAGAATTGAAGGCTATATCCGTGGACTGTCGCCAGTCATTCAATCTATGGTCACTTCCTCCAACCCAACTTCAATCCAACAGGCCATTAGGATAGCTCACAAGCTGACTAATGAGGTTGTGGCTCAGGGGAAGTTACCACCAAGAAACAAGGGTAAGGGTGTCGCTGCTGAAAGCTTGGGGAAGAGAAAGTTTGAAGATGCTAAAGACAGTGAGAGTCAAGGTACAAGCAAGAAGCAAGATCAGAAAAAGCACCATGACAATCAGGGCATTCCGCCTAGATGTCAGAGGTGTAGCAAGCGCCACCATGGCAAGTGTACTGCAATCATTTGCTACAAATGCAACAAGAGGGGGCACACTGCTCCTGAATGTAGAACCAAGACTCAAGACCAAGGAAAGAAGGATGGTAATCAGCAGAATGGTGGAAAGAAGGAAGTTATTTGTTTCAGATGTGGAGAAAAGGGCCATATTGCTAAAGCCTGCACTGGGGAAAAGAAAGATACAGCCAAGGGCAGAGCCTTCGTGATTGGCAAAGGTGAGGCTCTAAAAGACCCTAACGTTATTATGGGAAAATTTTTGGTGAATAATGTTTATGCCATAGTATTATTTGACACGGGAGCTGATAGAAGCTTCGTATCTAATACTTTCTATAATCACCTGAATGTAAACCCTGTACCCCTAGATGAGCCATATGTTGTAGAAGTAGCGAGTGGTAAATCCTTGACCGCATCACAAATCTTGAAAAATTGTACATTAGACTTATCAGGTCATATCCTACCAATAGACCTCATGCCCATTACTTTGGGAAGCTTTGATGTGGTAGTTGGTATGGATTGGCTATCCAAAAACTCTGCAGAAATTATCTGTAAAGACAAAATGATTCGTATCCCCCTACCAAATGATGAAGTCCTGTGTGTGGAGGGAGATAAAACTGGTGTTGTGATGGGAGTTATTTCTTACTTGAAGGCTCAAAAGTGTCTTCGAAAAGGACATACTGCTATCCTAGCCCTAGTCACTGACAAAGATAAGAAGGAAAGGAAGATTGAAGATGTACCCGTCGTCAGGGAATTTCCTGAAGTGTTTCCTGATGAACTGCCTGGGTTGCCCCCTAAAAGAGAGGTCGAGTTTTCAATCGAGTTAGTACCTGGAGCTACACCTATAGCTCGGGCGCCATACCGTCTCGCACCTTCTGAATTAAAAGAACTATCTGACCAGCTTAGGGAACTCCTTGACAAAGGATTCATCCGACCTAGCTCGTCACCATGGGGAGCACCAGTGTTATTTGTGAAGAAGAAAGACGGAACCTTCAGAATGTGCATTGACTATCGGGAACTGAACAAAGTGACGATCAAGAACCGTTATCCCTTGCCACGTATTGACGACTTATTCGACCAACTGCAAGGTTCGAGCATTTACTCCAAGATAGATCTTAGAAGCGGCTATCATCAGCTGAGAGTCAGAGATGAAGATATTATGAAGACGGCTTTCAGAACTCGATACGGTCACTTTGAGTTCACAGTCATGCCATTTGGGCTAACAAATGCACCTGCTGTATTCATGGATCTCATGAATCGTGTATGCAAGCCTTATCTAGATAAGTTTGTCATTGTCTTCATTGATGACATCTTGATCTATTCCAAAAATGAGCAGGAGCATGAAGAACATCTGAGATTGATCCTTGAGCTACTAAAGAGAGAGGAACTTTATGCTAAGTTCTCGAAATGTGATTTCTGGCTTAAAGAAGTTCAATTCCTTGGTCATGTGATCGATGCTAAAGGAATTCATGTAGACCCAGCTAAAATTGATTCCATCAAAAGTTGGCCTACACCTTCTAATCCAACGGAAATTAGACAATTTCTGGGACTAGCCGGCTATTATAGGAGATTTATCGAGGGATTCTCCAAGATAGCTCAACCATTGACCATGCTTACCCAAAAGGGGGTAGCATATCATTGGGGGTTCAAGCAAGAGGCTGCTTTTCAAACACTGAAACAGAAGTTGTGCAGTGCACCTATATTGTCCCTACCCGACGGTATAGAAGACTTTGTAGTCTACTGTGATGCTTCTGTTCAGGGACTGGGATGTGTTTTGATGCAACGTGACAAAGTCATAGCCTATGCCTCAAGACAGTTAAAGGCTCATGAGAGGAACTATGCAACTCATGACCTAGAACTGGGAGCTGTTGTGTTTGCTCTTAAATTATGGAGACATTACTTGTACGGTACTAAGTGCACTATTTATACCGACCACAAGAGTCTTCAACACCTGTATAATCAAAAGGAGCTGAACATGAGGCAGAGGAGATGGCTTGAACTACTAAACGATTATGATTGTGCCATCAAGTACCATCCTGGTAAAGCAAATATTGTGGCTGATGCTTTGAGTAGGAAAGAACATGTGAAACCTCGTAGAGTGCGAGCTCTATAACTTACCATTCAAAGCAACCTGCCGGCACAAATCTTGAAGGCTCAGACTGAAGCCCTGAAAGAAGAGAACATTAAAGATGAAAACCTTCGAGGGCTAGACCAACAGTTTGAAGTTCATTCGGATGGGATACGCTTTATAGCAGGAAGGATTTGGGTACCCCTATACGGAATCTGAGGAGCTTGATCATGGATGAAGCCCACAAGTCTAGATACTCTATCCACCCAGGTGCAGATAAGATGTATTACGACTTGAAGCTTGTTTACTAGTGGCCAAGAATGAAGGCAGACATTGCAACCTATGTCTCAAAGTGTTTGACTTGTTCTAAAGTCAAGGTCGAATACCAAAGCCTTCAGGAATGTTGACCCAACCAGAAATTCCTGTGTGGAAATGGGAAATGATAACCATGGATTTCGTCACGGGTTTACCCAAATCTCAAATGGGCAATGACACCATTTGGGTTATCGTTGACCGTCTCACCAAATCCGCTCATTTCATACCCATCCGTGAGAAAGACAAGATGGAGAAGCTTGCAAGGGTGTACATCAAAGAAATTATCTCTAGACACGGAGTGCCAGTGTCTATTATCTCTGATCGTGATGCACGGTTTACATCAATCTTCTGGGGAAAACTCCAGAAAGCTCTAGGCACTCGCCTAGATATGAGCACAGCCTATCACCCTCAAACTGATGGTCAAAGTGAACGAACCATACAGACTCTTGAAGATATGCTTAGGGCTTGTGTTATTGACTTTGGAAAGAACTGAGAAGGTCATTTACCTTTGGTAGAGTTCTCATATAACAATAGCTATCATTCGAGCATCAAGGCGACACCATTCGAGGCCTTATATGGACGTAAATGTAGATCACCGCTTTGCTGGGCAGAAGTTGGAGATAGTCAACTTACTGGTCAGAGTTGATCTTTGAAACTCATGAGAAAATTGTCCAGATAAGAGAACGCATGGCTGCTGCCAGGGATCGCCAGAAAAGCTATGCTGATAAACGCCGCAAGCCACTGGAATTTCAGGAAGGAGATAAAGTTTTGCTAAAGGTATCTCCCTGGAAGGGAGTTATACGCTTTGGGAAACGGGGGAAATTGAACCCTCGCTACGTGGGACCTTTTGAAATTGTCAGAAGGATCGGCCCAGTAGCCTATGAATTAAATCTACCTGCTGAACTTGGTGGTGTGCATAATGTTTTCCACGTATCCAATCTAAGGAAGTGTTTATCCGACGAATCACTTGTTGTGCCTTTAGAGGAACTACAAGTAGATGAGAAACTCAGGTTTGTCGAGGAACCAGTTGAAATCATGGATAAGGAAGTTAAACAACTAAAGCATAGCAAGATTCTGATTGTCAGAGTTCGGTGGAACTCCCGGCGTGGTCTTGAGTTCACCTGGGAATGAGAGGATGAAATGATGCACAAGTATCCTAACCTGTTCAAAAATGTTGCTAGTACATCTTAATTTTCGGGACGAAAATTCCTCTAACAGGGGGATGATGTGACAACCCGAAAATTTTTCGTGATGTAATATAAATTTTTATGTGAATTTATAATTTATTTTTATATTTTATTATTATATTAATAATAATAAAAATAATGACAATAATAATAATAATATTATTATTAAAATAAAAATGTTAATAATGAAAATAATAATAATAATGAAAATATTGTTATTAATAAATAATTTATAAAATTATTAAATTGATTTAATAAAGTCCAGGGGGTGAAATGTAAATTTTAAAAACTGTTTTATAAAGCTTGTAACATAAAATAATAAATTACTAAACTGCAGGGACCATTTTGTAAATATTTCAAAAACCAACCCCCCTCCCGTCGACCACTGTTCCGGCCGGTCACCGGCGTGATTCCGACGACCCTCTAAACGCCAAATATACACGGTTTTTCATCAAACAAATGGTCCCGACACTCTCATGTGAACGATTCGAACCAAAACCCCACAATAGTTTGAGAATCAAATTAATAGTGCGATCGATCTACACCCGTGTTCCCTGTCGGCTCCTTTACAACTCCGAATCGCACAAGAAACTAAATAATAATCGAATTAATCGCACCTACACAATGCTATAAATGAACCTAATCTGTCTACGCATTCAATTGCACCACATAACACACAGAAACCTCAATTCGATTCTCTCTTTCCCCGCGACCTGCAACTCAGTCGAATACTACCCTATGAGTTTCAAATCACAAAATTAAGATAGGGCTTTTAATCATCTGAGGAATTAGAAACTTTCTGTGAAAGGAATTTCATTATCATCAACAATTGCCCCTAAAATCGATCCTTGCATAATCGCGACTGGTCTTCGAGGTGTTCATCATCGATCAGACATCTTTCTGGTAAATTAAATACGTCCATTTGTTCGATTTATCATGGGGAACAAAAGCCCCATGAATATGATTGTTAACAGGAACGAATCATGGATCAATTTGGTCGATCCATGAATCTAGGGTTCTTGATTTGGGGGAAACATTTGGGATTGTTGTTAAAGGAATTGGGATGGGATTCTGTTGCGATTAGAGCCTTTGGCTCACTGGTTTGTGCGCAGGAATATGGGGAGGAGGTCACGGGTTCGAACACGGCCCCCTCCCATTATTTTTTTAAAGGCCTTTTAAGCATTTTAAAAATACATAAAAATTACCAAAAATTATAAAAATAATTTTAAGAACTTCTTTTATTTTAAATACCTTTAAATGATTTTCTGTAATTTATTTATTTAAAAACACCTTAAAATAAATTTATAAAATAATGTTTAAAAATATTATAAATAACCATTTTTATAAAATAGACTTTAAATGATGATTTAAAGTATTAATCCATTGATTGGACACCATATTATTTTTAATTAATGATAAATCATAATAATTGTAGAAATTTAACTATTTAAAACCTTAATTATTTATGTAAATAATTATTACATATGTTATAAATTATTATCCATATAAAAGTGGATTTTTAATAATAATTTAAATCATCAAATTGTTAATGGACGTTATATTATTTATGGATTAGTCCTGATTATATAAATATAAATTAGATTTTATAAATTTAAATGTTTATAAAATCTTACAAAGTTAAATATAAATCTTATACATAGTCATTTTTATAAAAATAAGATCCTAAATAATAATTTAAATTATTAATAACATAAATAATAATTAGATAATTTATAATTATATGTTGAACATAATCTATTATGTTATAATTACTAATTATTAAACATAATTAATAATTCGATAAATTATATTATGTTTGTCATGTAAACATGCTATTATTTATATGTCCAATTAAAAATAATATTATCATATAAATCTAATGTTTGGACAAATTGTGTCAATTTATAAATCTTACAATTAGATTTTATAAATTAAATATTATGAAATGTAAATCTTTAGTTATTAAAGAATTAGCAAAATAACTAAATGATTTAATTATATGTTTATAACAAATCCTAGAAAACCAAACCCTAGATCAATTGAGCACCAGGTTCAAGATCTAACTTATTTAGGTTTTTGGATTTGTATCTGTTTGCTTACGTGAAATTATAATTCCTTAACAGGAATTTACTAGGTTGTCAACACCACACAGGAACTGAGGTGAGTTCATAACTATTCCCCTTTTTAATCATTTAAATATTTTGGGGCTGGAATACATGTTGTAATTGAAATTACAAATTATTTTGTGTATTATGTTAAATAATAATTTAATCACATTTATGATTACATATGGTTATTATGAAAATCCTTCTCTGTATACTGGACTATAAATAAGCAGGGATCTTTTGGATAGTACTATCGGGGAGTGACTTACCCCCATAAAGGTATGGACATGTGATCCATATCAGATGCACAAAGATCTTGTTGTCATTTGGGATGACTGTTTCTGTAGTGAGAAGGCAGATGTGCACTATATATAGTTTGCAATATAGTTCCACTTACAACCCATATGAGGATAAATGTAAAGGAGGATTTGCTCCCTCTGATTTGAAATTATTATGATAATATAATATGCACATAAAAGGATAATAAACTAAGATACATGGACAAATTCTATGTGAAGGATTTGTTGGGCTTGTACTTAGTAGGTATGTGGGATAGCGGGTTCACCTTATTAAAAAGGGTTCCGACAGGCTATTCATATACCGGTGAGTAAATTAAACTCACACTTTTACCGTAAATCCTATTTGATGATAATTGATGATTTATCACTATGTTTTACTTACCTGTGAACTCACCAACCCTGTGTTGACACTTGATTTACATGTATTCTGAGGTATCTACTAGGAGCTTATGGACATGCACGTAGGATCATATAAGAGCTCAAGATACCTATTGATTATTATCTGAATTATGATTAAGACATGTTGTCATGAAACAATCTATATTTACTTCCGCTACGCATCATATTGCTCTGAACATTATTGTCACACCCTCAAATTCCGGGTCTGGAATCTATCACGGAGGGGTGATCAAACAGGATCGAACACAGTAGTTACACAGAGATGCAAATATCTATATGATAGTTTTTAGATAATCATTACAATAATGTTCAGAGTAATATTATGCGTAGCGGAAGTAAATATAAATTGTTTCATGACAACATGTCTTAATCATATTTCAGATAATAATCAATAGGTATCTTGAGCTCTTATATGATCCTACGTGCATATCCATAAGCTTCTAGTAGATACCTGAGAATACATGTAAATCAAGTGTCAACACAGGGTTGGTGAGTTCACAGGTAAGTAAAACATAGTGATAAATCATCAATTATCATCAAATAGGATTTATAGAAAAAGTGTGAGTTTAATTTACTCACCGGTATATGAATAGCCTGTCGGAACCCTTTTTAATAAGGTGAACCCGCTATCCCACATACCTACTAAGTACAAGCCCAACAAATCCTTCATATTGAATTTGTCCATGTCACTTAGTTTATTATCCTTTTATGTGTATATTATATTTTCATAATAATTTCAAATCAGAGGGAGCAAATCCTCCTTTACATTTATCCTCATATGGGTTGTAAGTGGAACTATAATGCAAACTATATAAAGTGCACATCTGCCTTCTCACTACAGAAACAATCATCCTGAATGACATCAAGATCTTTGTGCATCTGATATGGATCACATGTCCATACCTTTGTGGGGGTAATCACTCCCCGATAGTACTATCCAAAAGATCCCTGCTTATTTATAGTCCAGTTTACAGAGAAGGATTTTCATAATAACCATATGTAATCATAAATGTGATCAAATTATTAATTAACATAATACACAAAAATAATTTGTAAATTTAATTACAACATGTATTCCAGCCCCAAAATATTTAAATGATTTAAAAAGGGGAATAGTTATGAACTCACCTCAGTCTTTGGGTAGTGTTGACAACCTAGTAAATTCCTGTTAAGGTATTATAATTTCACGTAAGCAAACAGATACAAACCCAAAACCTAAATAAGTTAGATCTTGAACCTGGCGTCCAATTGATCTAGGGTTTGGTTTTCTGGGATTTGTTATAAACATTAAATCATTTAATTATTTTTGTTAATAATTAATGATTTATATAAAATTTAATTAGTTTAATAATGATTTTGATATATCATTATATTCTAATTAAACTATAGACGTTATATAAACATATAAGTTTATATTTAATTTTTGTAAGATTTTATAAATATTTAAATTTATAAAATTTACTTTGTATTTATATTATCAAAATAAGTCCATAAAATATTATAACATCCATTAATAATTTGATGATCTAATTTATTATTTGGAAATCCATTTTTATATGGATAATAATTTATAACTATTTACATAAATAATTAAAGTTTCTAAATAATTATTTTTATACAATTATTAGGATTTATCATTAATTAAAAATAATATGGTGTCCAATTAATGAATTAATACCTTAAATCATTAATTAAAGTCTATTTTTATAAAAATATTCAATTATAATATTTTTAAATAACATTTTATAAATTCTATTTGAGGTATTTTTAATTAAATAATTTATAGAAAATTAATTAAAAATACAGAAGTCCTTAAAAATTAGTTTTATAATTTTTGGTGATTTTTATGTATTTTTATTTATTTTTAAATGTTTATTAAAAAGGGTTTAAAAAAATTGGGAGGTGCACGGGTTCGAACCCGTGACCTCCCCCTCTCCACCCCGCGCACAAACCAGTGAGCCAAAGGCTCCTCATCGTTTAAAACTCTGCCCCAATTAAATTTAAACACAACCCGTATGCTAATCCCCCAAATCAAGAACCCTAGAATCAATTTGATTCAAATTGACCAGGCAATCGTTTATGATAATGGATGGAATCATGGGGCTTTTGTTCCCCATGATGAATCGAAGCAGTTGATGTAATTAATTTACCAGAAGGATGTCTGATCGATGATGAACACCTCGAAGACCAGTCGTGGTTATGCACAGATCAATTTCAATGGTTAATGTTGATGATAATGAAATTCCTTTCACAGGGAGTTTCTAATTGATTATATGATGCAAAGACCTCAATCAATTTCGTGAATTGAGACTCCTAAGATGCAATTCGACTGAGTTGCAGGTCGCGGGGAAGAAGGGGATCAAATTTGATGAATGGAGTTGTTTCTGGTGCAATTCGAAGTGCATACAGATTGCTAGTATTTATAGTGTTGATTAGGTATAATTTAATTCGATTATTGTTTGAGTTTTTGTGCGATTTGAAGCTGTAAAGTAGCCGACATGTTCACGTGATGGTTAGATCGCACCAGCTGATCTTTTATTCGAATTGCTGGGTGGGTCAAGTTCGAAACATTCACGGGGTTGTGTTGGTAACTTTTGTTTGATGTAAAACCATGTAAATTCGACGTATTTGGACGCCGGAGAAGTTGGCCGGAGGTTGCCGGAGAGGGCGCCGGAAAACCGAGGGGGTCGGGGGTTGGGTTTCGGGAGTTACAGAAATGGCCCCTCAACTTTACCTCTTTTATTATTTTGTGTTTAAACCTTTTAAAACATGTTTTAAAAATTACAGAATTAGTCCCTGGACTTATTTAATTTATTAAGTTAATTTTGTAAATAATAATATTTTCATTATTATTATTATTTTCATTACTAACATTATTATTTTTAATAATATATTATTATTATTATTATTATCATTATTTGTAATAATAATAATATCATTATTATTTTAATTATAATTATTATTATTATCATTATTTGTAATAATAATAATATCATTATTATTATTATTATTATTATTATTATTATTATTATTATTATCATCATTATTCGTAATAATAATAATATCATTATCATTATTATTATTATTATTATCATTATTCGTAATAATATCATTATTATTATCATTATTATCATTATTTTTATTATTATTAATATTAATATTAATAATAAAAATATAAAAATAAATCATAAATTCATATAAAAATCTTATATTAATTCACGGAAAATTTCGGGTTGTCACATCATCCCCCTGTTAGAGGAATTTTCGTCCCGAAAATTAAGATGTACTAGCAACATTTTTGAACAGTTTAGGGTACTTGCGCATCATTTCGTCCTCTCGTTCCCAAGTGAACTCAGGACCACGCCGGGAGTTCCACCGAACTCTGACAATCGGAATCTTGCTATGCTTCAGTTGTTTAACTTCCTATCCATGATTTCAACTGGTTCTTCGACAAACCTGAGTTTTTCATCTACTTGTAGTTCCTCTAAAGGCACAACAAGTGATTTATCGGATAAACATTTCCTTAGATTGGATACGTGAAAAACATTGTGCACACCACTAAGTTCAGCAGGTAGATTTAATTCATAGGCTACTGGGCCGATCCTTCTGACAATTTCAAAAGGTCCCACGTAGCGAGGGTTCAATTTCCCCCGTTTTCCAAAGCGTATAACTCCCTTCCAGGGAGATACCTTTAGCAAAACTTTATCCCCTTCCTGAAATTCCAGTGGTTTGCGGCGTTTATCGGCATAGCTTTTCTGACGATCCCTGGCAGCAGCCATGCGTTCTCTTATCTGGACAATTTTCTCATGAGTTTCAAAGATCAACTCTGGGCCAGTAAGTTGACTATCTCCAACTTCTGCCCAGCAAAGCGGTGATCTACATTTACGTCCATATAAGGCCTCGAATGGTGCCGCCTTGATGCTCGAATGGTAGCTGTTGTTATATGAGAACTCCACCAAAGGTAAATGACCTTCCCAGTTCTTTCCAAAGTCAATAACACAAGCCCTAAGCATATCCTCAAGAGTCTGTATGGTTCTTTCACTTTGACCATCAGTTTGAGGGTGATAGGCTGTGCTCATATCTAGGCGAGTGCCTAGAGCTTTCTGAAGCTTACCCCAGAAGATTGATGTAAACCGTGCATCACGATCAGAGATAATAGACACTGGCACTCCGTGTCTAGAGATAATTTCTTTGATGTACACCCTTGCAAGCTTCTCCATCTTGTCTTTCTCACGGATGGGTATGAAATGAGCAGATTTGGTGAGACGGTCAACGATAACCCAAATGGTGTCATTGCCCGTTTGAGACTTGGGTAAACCAGTGACGAAATCCATGGTTATCATTTCCCACTTCCACACGGGAATTTCTGGTTGAGTCAACATTCCTGAAGGCTTTTGGTATTCGACCTTGACTTTAGAACAAGTCAAGCACTTTGAGACATAGGTTGCAATATCTGCCTTCATTCTTGGCCACCAGTAAACAAGCTTCAAGTCGTAATACATCTTATCTGCACCTGGGTGGATAGAGTATCTAGACTTGTGGGCTTCATCCATGATCAAGCTCCTCAGATTCCCGTATAGAGGTACCCGAATCCTTCCTGCTATAAAGCGTATTCCATCCGAATGAACTTCAAACTGTTGGTCTAGCCCTCGAAGGTTTTCATCTTTAATGTTCTCTTCTTTCAGGGCTTCAGTCTGAGCATTCAAGATTTGTGCCGGCAGGTTGCTTTGAATGGTAAGTTGTAGAGCTCGCACTCTACGAGGTTTCACATGTTCTTTCCTACTCAAAGCATCAGCCACAATATTTGCTTTACGAGGATGGTACTTGATGGCACAATCATAATCGTTTAATAGTTCAAGCCACCTCCTCTGCCTCATGTTCAGCTCCTTTTGATTATACAGGTGTTGAAGACTCTTGTGATCGGTATAAATAGTGCACTTAGTACCGTACAAGTAATGTCTCCATAATTTAAGAGCAAACACAACAGCTCACAGTTCTAGATCATGAGTTGCATAGTTCTTCTCATGAGACTTTAACTGTCTTGAGGCATAGGCTATGACTTTGTCTCGCTGCATCAAAACACATCCCAGACCCTGAATAGAAGCATCACAGTAGACTACAAAGTCTTCAATACCGTCGGGTAGGGACAAAATAGGTGCACTGCACAACTTCTGTTTCAGTGTTTGGAAAGCAGCCTCTTGCTTGAACCCCCAATGATATGCTACCCCCTTTTGGGTAAGCATAGTCAATGGTTGAGCTATCTTGGAGAATCCCTCGATAAATCTCCTATAATAGCCGGCTAGTCCCAGAAATTGTCTAATTTCCGTTGGATTAGAAGGTGTAGGCCAACTTTTGATGGATTCAATTTTAGCTGGGTCTACATGAATTCCATTAGCATCAATCACATGACCAAGGAATTGAACTTCTTTAAGCCAGAAATCACATTTCGAGAACTTAGCATAAAGCTCCTCTCTCTTTAGTAGTTCAAGGATCAATCTCAGATGTTCTTCATGCTCCTGCTCATTTTTGGAATAGATCAAGATGTCATCAATGAAGACAATGACAAACTTGTCTAGATAAGGCTTGCATACACGATTCATGAGATCCATGAATACAGCAGGTGCATTTGTTAGCCCAAATGGCATGACTGTGAACTCAAAGTGACCGTATCGAGTTCTGAAAGCCGTCTTCATAATATCTTCATCTCTGACTCTCAGCTGATGATAGCCGCTTCTAAGATCTATCTTGGAGTAAATGCTCGAACCTTGCAGTTGGTCGAATAAGTCGTCAATACGTGGCAAGGGATAACGGTTCTTGATCGTCACTTTGTTCAGTTCCCGATAGTCAATGCACATTCTGAAGGTTCCGTCTTTCTTCTTCACAAATAACACTGGTGCTCCCCATGGTGACGAGCTAGGTCGGATGAATCCTTTATCAAGGAGTTCCCTAAGCTGGTCAGATAGTTCTTTTAATTCAGAAGGTGCGAGACGGTATGGTGCCCGAGCTATAGGTGTAGCTCCAGGTACTAACTCGATTGAGAACTCGACCTCTCTTTTAGGGGGCAATCCAGGCAGTTCATCAGGAAACACTTCAGGAAATTCCCTGACGACGGGTACATCTTCAATCTTTCTTTCCTTCTTCTCTTTGTCAGTGACTAAGGCTAGGATAGCAGTATGTCCTTTTCGAAGACACTTTTGAGCCTTCAAGTAAGAAATAACTCCCATCACGACACCAGTCTTATCTCCCTCCACACACAGGACTTCATCATTTGGTAGGGGGATACGAATCATTTTGTCTTTACAGATAATTTCTGCAGAGTTTTTGGATAGCCAATCCATACCAACTACCACATCGAAGCTTCCCAAAGTAATGGGCATGAGGTCTATTGGTAGGATATGACCTGATAAATCTAGTGTACAGTTTTTCAGGATTTGTGATGCGGTCAAGGATTTACCATTTGCTACTTCTACAACATATGGCTCATCTAGGGGTACAGGGTTTACATTCAAGTGCTTATAGAAAGTATCAGATACGAAGCTTCTATCAGCTCCCGTGTCAAATAATACTATGGCATAAACATTATTCACCAAAAATTTTCCCATAATAACGTTAGGGTCTTTGAGAGCCTCACCTTTGCCAATAACGAAAGCTCTGTCCTTGACTGTATCTTTCTTTTCCCCAGTGCAGTCTTTAGCAATATGGCCCTTTTCTCCACATCTGAAACAAATAACTTCCTTCTTTCCACCATTCTGCTGATTACCATCCTTCTTTCCTTGGTCTTGAGTCTTGGTTCTACATTCAGGAGCAGTGTGCCCCCTCTTGTTGCATTTGTAGCAGATGATTGCGGTACACTTGCCATGATGACGCTTGCCACACCTCTGACATCTAGACGGAATGCTCTGATTGTCTTGGTGCTTTTTCTGATCTTGCTTCTTGCTTGTACCTTGACTCTCACTATCTTTAGCATCCTCAAACTTTCTCTTCCCCGAGCTTTCAGCAGCAACATCCTTACCCTTGTTTCTTGGTGGTAACTTCCCCTGAGCCACAGCCTCATTAGTCAGCTTGTGAGCTATCCTAATGGCCTGTTGGATTGATGTTGGATTGGAGGAAGTGACCATAGATTGAATGACTGGCGACAGTCCACGGATATAGCCTTCAATTCTTCTGTGAGCAGGCTCCATCATATGAGGACACAAAGTTGCGTACTCATGATTTTCGGTGGTATACTTTTCAATTTCAGATCCCACCATTTTGTGGTTCCAGCATTCGGTTTCAAACCTTTGTACTTCTTCTCTCGGGCAGAATTCTTCCATCATCAGCTGTTTGAATTCCTCCCAATCCATAGCATTGGCTAGGGAGAGAGTAAGTCTTGAAACTTCTGTCTTCCAGAACGAGAGTGCAGCTCCACTCAAGGCTCCGGAGGCATATTTGGTCCTACTCTCATCGGGGCATTCAGATATAGCGAAGATGGATTCACATTTCTCGAACCACCTTATGAGTCCAATGGCCCCTTCTGCACCAGTGAAGATATCTGGCTTGCAGTCTAGGAACTTTTTATACGAATAGTGATGACCATTCTGAGCAGCCTGAGTGGCTAGGGCTGCAGCAACACCTTGATTGACCAAGGCTTGTATTTCTTCAGGAGTCATCCCTATTGGGACAGTTCTTCTGGCGCGTCCTCTACCTCTGCCTCTGCCCGCTGGTGCGTCCATCTATCATGAAATTGTTTGGTGAGAATTCACACTTTGACATATTTAATAGATGCATTTTTATATCAAATATTCAAAGTATGGACAATTACTGTAGGACAGATGGGAATTTAAGAAAACTGGGTTTTTCGATTAAATTCGGCAAGGCACGAGTACTAAGGAAACAAGTATCGCTTTAGGTTAGGACAAGCGTAGCTTAGATTACCAAATGGAACATATCAAGGTAATCACGAGAAGCCATTTGCCTTAAGGACTTGTATATGACTGTAGTAACTTCACGTGTTACAATAACGGAAATCTTACGGCCAGAGTTTCTAAACGGATTTGACGAGAAGACATGCTGTATAATATGGAAAGAAGAAACCTTTATGAAAAACGGGTAATTGGTTTCTAAAACTTTTCAGAATAATAAAATCATTAATGAGATTGTTTAGAATAACAATGAGAGGTTAGGAGTGTAAACGTTCGGTTCGCAAACCAAAGCGAATACGTTGACTTATCAAAGTATTTGTGTCCACCACAACCTTAACGAGGACATGCGTACCTATAAGCGAATACTCATCTCGAGGGTTCCCAGGTGAGGTAATCAAGTTGTATGAATACCTTGCCTAGACAGAACACCTTAAGATACAGGTATCCCACTCTTCCAGCATTGCATGTTCTCGGTCATATGACACGGACTTTGACGAGATTTGAAAACCATTTGATTTAGGCACGATGATAAGTGTAGATCCCACGTGTCGTTGAGAATAAGTTTAGGAATGAGTCAAAGAGTCAAAGTCATGTTTAGGAAAACAACTATCTAAGTTTAAGCATATAACTTCTTAATCTTAGTCAATCTCTAACTAAGGCAATTTACTTTGTGCAACTATTATGTGTGGCTATAGGCTAGATGCAATTCCTAACTCAGTATAACCAATGGCTCTGATACCAATCTGTCACACCCTCAAATTCCGGGTCTGGAATCTATCACGGAGGGGTGATCAAACAGGATCGAACACAGTAGTTACACAGAGATGCAAATATCTATATGATAGTTTTTAGATAATCATTACAATAATGTTCAGAGTAATATTATGCGTAGCGGAAGTAAATATAAATTGTTTCATGACAACATGTCTTAATCATATTTCAGATAATAATCAATAGGTATCTTGAGCTCTTATATGATCCTACGTGCATATCCATAAGCTTCTAGTAGATACCTGAGAATACATGTAAATCAAGTGTCAACACAGGGTTGGTGAGTTCACAGGTAAGTAAAACATAGTGATAAATCATCAATTATCATCAAATAGGATTTATAGAAAAAGTGTGAGTTTAATTTACTCACCGGTATATGAATAGCCTGTCGGAACCCTTTTTAATAAGGTGAACCCGCTATCCCACATACCTACTAAGTACAAGCCCAACAAATCCTTCATATTGAATTTGTCCATGTCACTTAGTTTATTATCCTTTTATGTGTATATTATATTTTCATAATAATTTCAAATCAGAGGGAGCAAATCCTCCTTTACATTTATCCTCATATGGGTTGTAAGTGGAACTATAATGCAAACTATATAAAGTGCACATCTGCCTTCTCACTACAGAAACAGTCATCCCGAATGACATCAAGATCTTTGTGCATCTGATATGGATCACATGTCCATACCTTTGTGGGGGTAAGTCACTCCCCGATAGTACTATCCAAAAGATCCCTGCTTATTTATAGTCCAGTTTACAGAGAAGGATTTTCATAATAACCATATGTAATCATAAATGTGATCAAATTATTAATTAACATAATACACAAAAATAATTTGTAAATTTAATTACAACATGTATTCCAGCCCTAAAATATTTAAATGATTTAAAAAGGGGAATAGTTATGAACTCACCTCAGTCTTTGGGTAGTGTTGACAACCTAGTAAATTCCTGTTAAGGTATTATAATTTCACGTAAGCAAACAGATACAAACCCAAAACCTAAATAAGTTAGATCTTGAACCTGGCGTCCAATTGATCTAGGGTTTGGTTTTCTGGGATTTGTTATAAACATTAAATCATTTAATTATTTTTGTTAATAATTAATGATTTATATAAAATTTAATTAGTTTAATAATGATTTTGATATATCATTATATTCTAATTAAACTATAGACGTTATATAAACATATAAGTTTATATTTAATTTTTGTAAGATTTTATAAATATTTAAATTTATAAAATTTACTTTGTATTTATATTATCAAAATAAGTCCATAAAATATTATAACATCCATTAATAATTTGATGATCTAATTTATTATTTGGAAATCCATTTTTATATGGATAATAATTTATAACTATTTACATAAATAATTAAAGTTTCTAAATAATTATTTTTATACAATTATTAGGATTTATCATTAATTAAAAATAATATGGTGTCCAATTAATGAATTAATACCTTAAATCATTAATTAAAGTCTATTTTTATAAAAATATTCAATTATAATATTTTTAAATAACATTTTATAAATTCTATTTGAGGTATTTTTAATTAAATAATTTATAGAAAATTAATTAAAAATACAGAAGTCCTTAAAAATTAGTTTTATAATTTTTGGTGATTTTTATGTATTTTTATTTATTTTTAAATGTTTATTAAAAAGGGTTTAAAAAAATTGGGAGGTGCACGGGTTCGAACCCGTGACCTCCCCCTCTCCACCCCGCGCACAAACCAGTGAGCCAAAGGCTCCTCATCGTTTAAAACTCTGCCCCAATTAAATTTAAACACAACCCGTATGCTAATCCCCCAAATCAAGAACCCTAGAATCAATTTGATTCAAATTGACCAGGCAATCGTTTATGATAATGGATGGAATCATGGGGCTTTTGTTCCCCATGATGAATCGAAGCAGTTGATGTAATTAATTTACCAGAAGGATGTCTGATCGATGATGAACACCTCGAAGACCAGTCGTGGTTATGCACAGATCAATTTCAATGGTTAATGTTGATGATAATGAAATTCCTTTCACAGGGAGTTTCTAATTGATTATATGATGCAAAGACCTCAATCAATTTCGTGAATTGAGACTCCTAAGATGCAATTCGACTGAGTTGCAGGTCGCGGGGAAGAAGGGGATCAAATTCGATGAATGGAGTTGTTTCTGGTGCAATTCGAAGTGCATACAGATTGCTAGTATTTATAGTGTTGATTAGGTATAATTTAATTCGATTATTGTTTGAGTTTTTGTGCGATTTGAAGCTGTAAAGTAGCCGACATGTTCACGTGATGGTTAGATCGCACCAGCTGATCTTTTATTCGAATTGCTGGGTGGGTCAAGTTCGAAACATTCACGGGGTTGTGTTGGTAACTTTTGTTTGATGTAAAACCATGTAAATTCGACGTATTTGGACGCCGGAGAAGTTGGCCGGAGGTTGCCGGAGAGGGCGCCGGAAAACCGAGGGGGTCGGGGGTTGGGTTTCGGGAGTTACAGAAATGGCCCCTCAACTTTACCTCTTTTATTATTTTGTGTTTAAACCTTTTAAAACATGTTTTAAAAATTACAGAATTAGTCCCTGGACTTATTTAATTTATTAAGTTAATTTTGTAAATAATAATATTTTCATTATTATTATTATTTTCATTACTAACATTATTATTTTTAATAATAATATTATTATTATTATTATCATTATTTGTAATAATAATAATATCATTATTATTTTTATTATAATTATTATTATTATCATTATTTGTAATAATAATATCATTATTATTATTATTATTATTATTATTATTATTATTATTATTATCATCATTATTCGTAATAATAATAATATCATTATCATTATTATTATTATTATTATCATTATTCGTAATAATATCATTATTATTATCATTATTATCATTATTTTTATTATTATTAATATTAATATTAATAATAAAAATATAAAAATAAATCATAAATTCATATAAAAATCGTATATTAATTCACGGAAAATTTCGGGTTGTCACAATTATTGTAATGATTATCTAAAAACTATCATATAGATATTTGCATCTCATGTGTAACTACTGTGTTCGATCCTGTTTGTTCACCCCTCCGTGATAGATTCCAGACCCGGAATTTGAGGGTGTGACAGCAACCTCCACCAAGGGTTGTATTTGTGAGGGAAGCCTCTCATCAAGGGTTTTCATCACAATGTCTGTGATTATTGGTGTGATGAGAGGAAGGGATTGTTGGAAGATAGCAACTAATTGCTCAGGAGGGTTCTGTTCCTGAGAACTAGTGCCAGAAGCAGAGGCAGGTGGCTGAGTTTGTGGGAGTGGCTGAGTATATGTGAGACCTTCAGGTGAAGGTGCCATCTGTGGGTTAATGGTGGCAGATGGACTTTGTTCTTGGGAGAATTTGGCGAGTAGCTCTTTGAGTCTGCTCACCTCCTCCTCAAGAATGGTGTTTTGAGCAACTACATCAAAGAAGAAGCTCAGGTCATCATCAGTTTGCACTGAATCACCTGACCTCCTGACTGTGTCAGGATGTACATGCACTGAGTGTGGCTCAGTAGTTGCATGTGCCCCTTTGTCTTGGTTCTGGGGACTTCCAGCCTTCGGATTAGATCCATCATCGGCAGTTGCCTCTGGTGAGGTCTTAGTGATGGTACCAGCTTCTTCCTGCTCAGATGTTGATGTAGGGGAAGTGGTAGCCTCACCAGATTGTCTGATCTCCCTAGCCGCACTGGGAGATGAGACATGTGATTCTCGGTGTTGTGGGCTCCCACTAACACTTGTTTCTACCCTCTCTTCAGTTGGAGATACCCCAGTTGTGATTGGTTTCTGGGGAGAGGGTGGAGTGTTAAGATGGGTCAACACTTCTGCAATGATTAAAGTAGGGCTTTTAAGGGCGGTTGCAGTGGGAGATGGGGTAGAAGTAGATTGCACATGGGGAGGAATGTGCTCTTCAATAGCAACCTCTTCAATTGAGAAAGGTTCCAGATATGTGGCAGCCCCTGAAATGGTTGCATCAGGCTCCTGTAAAGAGGAAACCTGTGCGGTTGTGGTAGGTGGAGTCGTGGTGACTGCTGGGAGAATCTGGCCAGCAGTCACTTCCTGCGTTTGTGTTGCAGGGGCATCCTCAGGGGACTCATCTCCCTGAGTATCCTTTGTGGGTTTCTTTTTGGGTTTGGGCTTGGTGGGGACTTTAGACTTGGAGGTGGAGGCTGTGGGTTCCAGCTGCGTGGGTTTGCGTAGCTTGGCAGCCTTTTTGAGTGTCTGGTCGGTGTTGTGCCTGGAGTATACCTCAGCTAGTATAGCCATGGCAGGGACTCCAGTGCCAACTAGTCCCTTAGCATTAAGCTGGCTCTATATCATGGCCATAATGAACTGTGGATATAAAATCCAACGGTTTACAAATGGTTTTGAGGCCATGTCTTTGAGTTCCAAAAATATTATTTCAGTAAAATTTAATGGCTGTTTCTCAAAGATAGAGTACAATACCTGTTGCCACCTTGTGGACATCTGGTCCCATGAGGATGTCTTCGGGGCCAGACAAACATTCACCATGTGGAAGACAAGTCGTTGTGGATCAGGGAAATGTTTCTTCAGCAAGGTGGAGGCAGAGAGGTCACCCTGTGTAACACCCGTATTTTAACAAAGAATAAAAGAAAAAGGAAGAAAAGAATAGAAAAGAAAAACAACTAAAAGGAGGGACTAAAAGTGTCAATTTGACAAACTTTATATTAATTCTTTGTACAAAAGGTGGTATGGCCACCCACGTTGCCTGCATTTCATTTCAATCGATATTTTTAGAGAGAGAAAGTAGCAGGAGCAGAAAACCATCGGAATTTTGAAGAAAGATCTGAGAAATTCGAGGTTTTTGGTAAGAATCCTCTAGTTTTTGAAGTTTTAGATAATTCTAGAACCGTATGTGTGCTTATAAGTGTGTCTTGTGTGTTCGGGTGATGTGGTGTGTGTGTTCTAGGTGTTAGAACAAGTTGAGAAGGTTCGGGTTGAAGAGTGTAAATTCGAAGAAGACGACTAAGGTGAGTTCTAGACCCCTCTTTACTGGTTTTTAAATGTTTGGGGCTGGAAAATGCATGCAAAAATATATTTTTATAAAATTTGGGTTTGATACCCGTATGATATGAATGTGTGTATGTTTATGTTTATGTTAGATCTATGCTTAGAATCATATGTATATGTTTTGAACTAGGCATTGTGATGTTTGGGACTTGAATTATGGATTAGACACATGAGCAGGTTGCAAATAAGTCTGAAATTTGACTTAGAACAAATAAGCAAAAGTTGGTAAGTCCACTAGTGGTCATACGACCAACAGGGTGGTCGTATGACCAGAATATTTTCTAAGTGTTGGGTCCAATAGGACTCATACGACCAGCTGGGTGGTCGTATGACCATGTTATGTTTCTGAGTGTTGAGACCACTAGTGCTCATACGACCAACAGTGGTCGTATGATCAGGATTTTCCTAAGTGTTAAAGCCCAATAGAACTCATACGACCAACAGTGGTCGTATGATCATGAGAATTTTTCTAAGTATGGGCTCATACGACCAACAGTGGTCGTATGATCCAAAAATGTTCCTAAGTCCCGGGGTGGTACGACCAGCAGGGGTCATACGACCAACAGTGTGGTCGTATGACCAGTGGATAATTCTAAGTGAAAAGTCCAGCAGGGCTCATACGGCTAATAGTGCTCATACGACCAGAGGGTTATACGCCCAACAGGGCTAAAACGACTAGAATACTTAGCATTTTTCAGGAATTTCCAGCAAAGTTCGAAGTTCGAGGTTTAACCAGGGTTGACTAGGGTTAATAAATGATGATGTCTCATGCATATAATGATGAGTATGATTAACCCTAAGTGTTACTATATTATTATTAGTATATTACTGTTAACAATATTATTAAAATATTGTTAAGTATAGTATGATGCTAGGAATGTTGATAAATGCATGAAGACGAATGTATGATGATGTTTGAATGTAATAATATCCTTTTCTTAATATTGTTAATATTATGATTAGGAATATTATAAAGAGTATGAATAATATTATTTATAATATTATTTGTATTATTATTATTATCATGCTTAGTAATAATAATACTGTATGTTCTATGTGGAATGATCATGATCAATAATTATTATCATTAATAAAGTGAAAGATTAATGATAAAGAGGAATGGAACGTGAACGAATGAACGAAAGTCTTGCAAGCAAATGAATGGAGGTGCACACCCCTGGCAGGTGTTAGCTCAACTGTGATGCGGGTTCGCTACCCCGAAGGATGCACACAGGATCAATCCTTGAGATTGATATAGAGGTGAGTGACTTGGTGTCACAAAAGACTCACAGGAATGTAGGTCAATCTTCGTGATTGGCTTAGAGGTGAGTGACTTGGTGTCACAAAAGACTCACAGTATATGGGTCAATCTTTGTGATTGGCTCAGAGGTGAGCGACTTGGTGTTGCAAAAGACTCACAGTTTAATTAAAGAGGAATGATAAAAGTACGAATTGAACGATGATGCAGATAATGAAAGTATTACCTATGTGTACGTACGATGTATGATCACTTGTGCCAAATGAGGAATGGTTTTTGAACGAAAAGTAAAGTATTTTAACTATAAAACTAGAACTCACTCAGCAACGCTGACTTTTATGTATTTTCCAGTTGGCAGGTGACAGGTTGCTGAGGATGGCACACAGGAGTGGCTACTTGGTGGGAAGACTGACATCCATTTTGTTTTGACGATACTGTTGTTCTGTAATTCATTCAATCAAATATTTTGTGACTTAAAAACTAGAATGTATTGTTTAGCAACAGTTTTTATATTGAATGGATGTTTTTGTTAAACATAATTCCGCTGCTTAACTTATGATATGTATATTTTACGCTGTGAATGACCAACTGTGAGGTGCCCGGGAACGGGGCCTTACAAGTTGGTATCAGAGCTAAAGTTTAAGTGAAACGGGTAAATTTTCAAAATAAACCTTAACTTAAACTGAGAATGGGACGGAAAGAAGGATGTCAGCCCGAGTAGCCATGTGCCATCAGGTATTGTTTTCTTAAAAGCTAACCAGACTTATGTGCGTGTGCTATATGTGATTTATGTGTTCTTAGCAGATTTAGATACTGATGTAGTCAGGATAGGAAATGCTTGGGGTGTGAAGAGTAAAGTAAGTGGCTAATCACAACTGGCCACTGTAATTAGGGACTTACTATACTTGACATAAACTAAGCTGTTCCTTGAATGACTGTTTTAGTGTTTGAATCTTATAGTGCATAAGAGAATGGCTGGGAAGAAACCTTCTAAGGCTGCTAGAGGTAGAGGTCGTCCGCGTACGACTAGGAACAGCACTAAAGCTCCGGAGACGACTCCTGTGAACCCTGAGGTTCCTAACCGGAATGAAGAAACCGAGAATGCGAGCCTGAATGCCTCAGCTAGAGAGGCGATTGCTGATGAGGTACACCAAGTCCTGCAGGCAGTTATGCCATCTGTGGTGACTGACGTTATTCGTGCCGTGAGGAATGAGGAGAGGAAAGAGAAGGAAGACAGGAAAGGGTCAACTGAGAAGGAGAGCAAGGGAGGAGAGGGACGACCGGATCCTGAGATAGTAGTGTCTGATGAAGAGGAAGATGATGTAGCTGGGGTGACGACCAAGGGATGCAATTACGGGGCATTCCAGAGGTGCAGGCCCCCAACTTTTGATGGAAATGGCAATGCTGCTGCTGCCCATCGTTGGGTAAGGGAAATGGAAGCGGTACTCGAGATCAGTGAGTGCCGGGAAGATCAGAAGGTAAAATTTGCCACCCACTCTTTTACCGACTTAGCACTATGTTGGTGGGAAAATATTGTCCAAGCTGAGGGAAGCAGGGCCATAAGTAAGATGAAGTGGCCCGAGTTGAAGAAGTTGGTGATTGAGGAATTCTGTCCTCACAGGGAACTGGATAAGATTGAGAGGGAGTTTCTGCAACTCGAGGCGGGAACCATGAACCACCAGCAATACACTGCCAAGTTCAATGAAATGGCAAGGCTGGTGCCAGACCAAGTGACACCGGTATCTCGCAAGATTAACCGGTATATTCAGGGACTGCCAGCCGATATTCGTAGGCATTTGATTGCTGCACGACCAAGCACTTTTAGGTCGGCAGTAGATTTGGCTGGGAGGCTCTACGATGAGAGAGAGGTAGCGGATGCGGAGGTGAAGAAGACTGGTGGTGGTGACCGAAACTGGAATGGGAAACGGTTCGGGCGTGGCGGTTTTACTCCGAACAATAAAAGGATGAAAGTGGATGACCGAAGGGTGGGGTCATCAAGCTCGAGGCCCAAAAGGTGTGGCAAGTGCGGGAAGGAGCATACGGGTGAGTGCAAATCGGGGCTCAACGTGTGTTTCAAGTGCGGGAAGCCGGGTCATATGCTGAAGGATTGTAAGGATCTGAGGTGTTACACCTGCGGTGAGGCGGGCCATATGAGCAGGGATTGCAAGAAGCCAAGGGCTGAGAGTTCCGGGGGAAAGAAGACGGCCGGAACTGAAGGGCAAAGGGCGAGCGCCAGAGCTTTCACCATGACCAGAGAGGAGGCTAGGACGGACCCCGATGTTGTATCAGGTACGTTCCTAGTAAATCAAACTCTTGCTTCTGTGTTATTTGATTCTGGTGCTAGTAGGAGTTTCATTTCTGCTACTTTTTGTGCTAAATTATCTGCTAGTAGTAAATGCATTGATGAGCCCTTTGATGTAGAAACTGCTCTTGGTAAGTCCACTAGAGTTACCGATGTGATAGAGGACTGTGCCATAGAGTTAGAAGGCCATAGGTTTGCTGCTAGATTACATGTGATGCCCCTAGGAGGATTTGATGTAGTGTTAGGTATGGACTGGTTAGCAACCTATGAAGCGAATATCGTGTGCCGAAAGAAGATGATTAGACTGACGGCGACCGACGGAAGTCCGGTGACAATTTATGGCGATCGAGTTACGACGATTCCGAAGGTGATCTCGATGGCGGTGGCGGGAAAGTGTATGAGGCGCGGATGTAGCGCCTACTTATGTTATGTAAAGAATGTAGAGACGCCAACACCACAACTATCTGATGTACCAGTTGTGCGGGACTTTCCGACGTGTTTCCCGAAGACTTACCGGGATTGCCACCTGACCGAGAGATCGAATTCCAGATCGACCTGATACCGGGTGCCCAACCTGTCGCGAAAGCACCGTATCGCTTGGCTCCGACGGAGATGAAAGAATTGATGGATCAGTTGCAGGAGCTGCTGGATAAGGGGTTTATTCGACCGAGTATCTCACCTTGGGGTGCTCCGGTTCTGTTTGTAAAGAAGAAGGATGGTAGTATGCGGATGTGCATCGACTACCGCGAGCTGAATAAGCTGACGGTGAAGAACAGATACCCCTTACCAAGGATCGATGACTTGTTTGACCAGCTCCAGGGTGCCAGTTGGTTCTCGAGGATAGATCTTCGATCTGGCTACCATCAATTGAAGGTGAAGGAGCAGGACATTCCTAAAACAGCTTTCCGTACGCGTTATGGACATTATGAGTTTCTCGTCATGTCATTTGGTCTAACTAACGCGCCAGCTGCTTTTATGGACTTGATGAACCGAGTGTGTCGGCCAATGTTAGATAAATCAGTGATTGTGTTCATCGATGATATCCTGATTTATTCGAGGAGTGAAGAAGAGCATGCCGGTCACATTCGGGAAGTGTTGGAGACTTTAAGAAGGGAGAAACTGTATGCTAAGTTCTCCAAGTGTGCCTTCTGGTTACGCGAGGTACAATTTCTGGGTCACGTAGTAAATGCAGAAGGAATAATGGTAGACCCAGCAAAGGTTGAGGCTGTGATGCAATGGAAATCACCAAAGACGCCATCCGAGATTCGTAGCTTCTTGGGATTGGCGGGCTATTACAGGAGATTTATTCAAGACTTCTCCAAGATAGCCTTACCTTTGACAAAATTGACCCGAAAGGACGTGAAATTTGTGTGGGGTCGAGAGCAAGAGACCGCCTTTGAGGAGTTGAAGACAAGACTAACACAAGCTCCTGTCTTGACTTTGCCCGAGGGAAATGAAGACTTGGTGGTCTATTCGGATGCATCCTATTTTGGGCTAGGTTGCGTGTTGATGCAACGTGGAAGAGTAATAGCCTATGCATCCCGACAGCTGAAGACCCACGAAGTCAACTATCCCACACACGATCTCGAATTAGCCGCAGTGGTTTTTGCGTTGAAGATTTGGCGGCACTATCTGTACGGGACGAAGTGCACAATCTTCACTGACCACAAAAGCTTGAAGTATTTCTTCGAGCAGAAGGATCTAAACATGAGGCAGAGGCGGTGGTTGGAACTGATAAAAGACTATGATTGTGAGATCCATTACCACCCGGGCAAGGCCAATGTGGTGGCCGATGCCCTCAGCCGAAAAGAAAGGCCTGAGCCGATTCGGGTGAAGGCTTATCAGTTGATCATGACCTCCGACGTGATGACACAGGTTAAGGAGTTTCAAGATGAGGCTTTGAAGGAAGATCATCTTAACTCCGAAAGGATGAGAGGTCTAGTGACGGAGTTGGGTGAGAACACTCTAGGTGTTAAGACCCGATTTGGGCGAATGTGGATTCCTCGATACGGGAATCTACGTGGTAGAATTATGGACGAGGCCCATAAAACCCGATACTCCATTCACCCCGGTGCTACCAAAATGTACCACGATATGAAGAAAGACTATTGGTGGCCAGGTATGAAACGCGACGTAGTGGAGTACGTAAGTAAGTGCTTGACTTGCTTACAAGTGAAGGCGGAACACCAGAAGCCCTACGGGAAGATCCAACCGTTGGATATACCCGAGTGGAAGTGGGAACACATCACCATGGATTTCATCACGAAGTTACCACGTACCCCAAAAGGGTATGATGCCATATGGGTGATAGTTGACCGCTTGACAAAGAGTGCCCACTTCCTACCGATCCGCGAAACGTATTCATCTGAAAGATTGGCGGATCTGTTCATCAAAGAAATCGTAGCTCGTCATGGGGTGCCGGTGTCTATTGTATCTGATCGCGACACCCGGTTTACCTCCAAGTTTTGGAAGAGATTTCATGATGCGATGGGGACTTTAGACTTGGAGGTGGAGGCTGTGGGTTCCAGCTGCGTGGGTTTGCGTAGCTTGGCAGCCTTTTTGAGTGTCTGGTCGGTGTTGTGCCTGGAGTATACCTCAGCTAGTATAGCCATGGCAGGGACTCCAGTGCCAACTAGTCCCTTAGCATTAAGCTGGCTCTATATCATGGCCATAATGAACTGTGGATATAAAATCCAACGGTTTACAAATGGTTTTGAGGCCATGTCTTTGAGTTCCAAAAATATTATTTCAGTAAAATTTAATGGCTGTTTCTCAAAGATAGAGTACAATACCTGTTGCCACCTTGTGGACATCTGGTCCCATGAGGATGTCTTCGGGGCCAGACAAACATTCACCATGTGGAAGACAAGTCGTTGTGGATCAGGGAAATGTTTCTTTAGCAAGGTGGAGGCAGAGAGGTCACCCTGTGTAACACCCGTATTTTAACAAAGAATAAAAGAAAAAGGAAGAAAAGAATAGAAAAGAAAAACAACTAAAAGGAGGGACTAAAAGTGTCAATTTGACAAACTTTATATTAATTCTTTGTACAAAAGGTGGTATGGCCACCCACGTTGCCTGCATTTCATTTCAATCGATATTTTTAGAGAGAGAAAGTAGCAGGAGCAGAAAACCATCGGAATTTTGAAGAAAGATCTGAGAAATTCGAGGTTTTTGGTAAGAATCCTCTAGTTTTTGAAGTTTTAGATAATTCTAGAACCGTATGTGTGCTTATAAGTGTGTCTTGTGTGTTCGGGTGATGTGGTGTGTGTGTTCTAGGTGTTAGAACAAGTTGAGAAGGTTCGGGTTGAAGAGTGTAAATTCGAAGAAGACGACTAAGGTGAGTTCTAGACCCCTCTTTACTGGTTTTTAAATGTTTGGGGCTGGAAAATGCATGCAAAAATATATTTTTATAAAATTTGGGTTTGATACCCGTATGATATGAATGTGTGTATGTTTATGTTTATGTTAGATCTATGCTTAGAATCATATGTATATGTTTGAACTAGGCATTGTGATGTTTGGGACTTGAATTATGGATTAGACACATGAGCAGGTTGCAAATAAGTCTGAAATTTGACTTAGAACAAATAAGCAAAAGTTGGTAAGTCCACTAGTGGTCATACGACCAACAGGGTGGTCGTATGACCAGAATATTTTCTAAGTGTTGGGTCCAATAGGACTCATACGACCAGCTGGGTGGTCGTATGACCATGTTATGTTTCTGAGTGTTGAGACCACTAGTGCTCATACGACCAACAGTGGTCGTATGATCAGGATTTTCCTAAGTGTTAAAGCCCAATAGAACTCATACGACCAACAGTGGTCGTATGATCATGAGAATTTTTCTAAGTATGGGCTCATACGACCAACAGTGGTCGTATGATCCAAAAATGTTCCTAAGTCCCGGGGTGGTACGACCAGCAGGGGTCATACGACCAACAGTGTGGTCGTATGACCAGTGGATAATTCTAAGTGAAAAGTCCAGCAGGGCTCATACGGCTAATAGTGCTCATACGACCAGAGGGTTATACGCCCAACAGGGCTAAAACGACTAGAATACTTAGCATTTTTCAGGAATTTCCAGCAAAGTTCGAAGTTCGAGGTTTAACCAGGGTTGACTAGGGTTAATAAATGATGATGTCTCATGCATATAATGATGAGTATGATTAACCCTAAGTGTTACTAATATTATTATTAGTATATTACTGTTAACAATATTATTAAAATATTGTTAAGTATAGTATGATGCTAGGAATGTTGATAAATGCATGAAGACGAATGTATGATGATGTTTGAATGTAATAATATCCTTTTCTTAATATTGTTAATATTATGATTAGGAATATTATAAAGAGTATGAATAATATTATTTATAATATTATTTGTATTATTATTATTATCATGCTTAGTAATAATAATACTGTATGTTCTATGTGGAATGATCATGATCAATAATTATTATCATTAATAAAGTGAAAGATTAATGATAAAGAGGAATGGAACGTGAACGAATGAACGAAAGTCTTGCAAGCAAATGAATGGAGGTGCACACCCCTGGCAGGTGTTAGCTCAACTGTGATGCGGGTTCGCTACCCCGAAGGATGCACACAGGATCAATCCTTGAGATTGATATAGAGGTGAGTGACTTGGTGTCACAAAAGACTCACAGGAATGTAGGTCAATCTTCGTGATTGGCTTAGAGGTGAGTGACTTGGTGTCACAAAAGACTCACAGTATATGGGTCAATCTTTGTGATTGGCTCAGAGGTGAGCGACTTGGTGTTGCAAAAGACTCACAGTTTAATTAAAGAGGAATGATAAAAGTACGAATTGAACGATGATGCAGATAATGAAAGTATTACCTATGTGTACGTACGATGTATGATCACTTGTGCCAAATGAGGAATGGTTTTTGAACGAAAAGTAAAGTATTTTAACTATAAAACTAGAACTCACTCAGCAACGCTGACTTTTATGTATTTTCCAGTTGGCAGGTGACAGGTTGCTGAGGATGGCACACAGGAGTGGCTACTTGGTGGGAAGACTGACATCCATTTTGTTTTGACGATACTGTTGTTCTGTAATTCATTCAATCAAATATTTTGTGACTTAAAAACTAGAATGTATTGTTTAGCAACATTTTATATTGAATGGAAAACATAATTCCGCTGCTTAACTTATGATATGTATATTTTACGCTGTGAATGACCAACTGTGAGGTGCCCGGGAACGGGGCCTTACACCCTGATAATCATGAGCAGTGAAAGAGAGATCAAGGGTGCCTTTGGGGTAGGCAGTTGGGAAGGTGGCATCCTCCAGCTTTAGGATTTGTCAGATGATAGCTGGAGTGATGACCACGGGTTTGTTGTTCACGGATGACCGGAGAGAGACCTCGCTGTCGTTCTCTCCAGATTGAACGGTAACGTTCGTCCAAAACTCCGATAGGGAATCAGCATGAATGATTGGATTTAATAGGAAGGCCGTTTGGTATGGTGAGTCGGTCATCAGATCAATGGCATTGTGAAATTTTGACCAGAAGGGCGATTTAGTAAGGTATGCGACACAGTTGTGCTGGGGCTTGAGTTGCATGGTCGCCAATAATGGTGTATGGGAAGTTTCAGAGGTTTTTGAAAGTTAGTTCAAGTGAGATTGAAAAGCTCTGAAGGTTTGGTTGGGTATTTATAGGCTAAAGGAAAACTACTGAAGGGTTTGGTGTTAGTCATCAGTTGTTGAAACTACTGATGACATGGTTTTAACCTTCAGAAGTTGTAACATCTGAGGACTTGGTGTTAGTCTTGAGTAGTTGAAACTACTGAGACCTTGGTTTTGTCCTTCAGATGTTGTAAAAGACTGAAGACTTGTTGTTAGTCATCAGTAGTTATAAACTACTGAAGACATGGTTTTCATCTTCAGACGTTGTTACAACTGAAGACTTGGTGTTGGTCTTCAGTAGTTGTAAACTACTGACATCAGTAGTTATAAACTACTGAAGACATGGTTTTGCTTCAGTTGTTATAAACAACCGAGGACTTGGTGTTAGTCATCAGTAGTTGTGAAACTACTGAAGACATGGTTTTGTCCTTCAGTTGTTTGGGTATGAAACAACAGATGTAGGTATCAGCTGAAGAGTAAAGTTACTCATCAGTTGTTTCCGTCAATTCAGTTGTTTCATTCTGACCTCCACATTTACTCATCAGCTCTTTGACTGACCTTCAGATGTTTTATTGGCCCTTCAGCTCTTGTGAATATTTATTCTTCAGCTCTTATGATCAGATGTTCATAAGTGCTGATGAAATAAATTATGCTTCAGAGCTGGTGACAAATTTTGTCTTCAGTACTTATGTGTAAGATTGCACATCAGTACTTATGAACAAAATTTGTTCTTCAGTACTTATTTGTTTGAAAATTGTACAACAGTAGTTATACCCACATCAGTAGTTGTAACTACATCAGCTGTTTTCAATAAATAATGTACTTCAATACTTTGAATCATTTTAGTCTGTAGTAGTTGTGAAAATGCTGAAGACTAAATTATTCATCAGTACTTATATTTGACCTTCGCATACCAATGCTCATCAGTACTTGTGAACTGAGAGCATCAGTATTAGTCAAATTATTCTAGCTGCAGCATACCAAGCCTTAGTACCAAATTTTGGAATGTGGTACTATCTAAAGGCTTAGTAAAGATATCTGCAAGCTCATCAGCACTAGGCACAAACTTTGGATCAATCAGACCTTTTTCATAGCAATCTCTTATAAAATGATGTCTGATCTCTATATGTTTGGTCCTAGAGTGCTGGACTGGATTTTTAACAATACAAAGAGCTGAAGCACTATCCATTAGTAATGGAGTCTTAGTCTCTGTAATGCCATAATCCAAGAGTTGGTTCTGAAGCCAGAGTACCTGGGAAGTACAACTTGCAGCAGCAATGTACTCAGCTTCAGCTGTGGATGTAGCAATTGATGTTTGTTTCTTACTCTGCCAAGAAACTAAACAATTGCCTAGGAATTGGCAACCACCAGAAGTGGATTTTCTGGTGACTTTGCATCCTGCATAGTCACTATCAGAGAAAGCAACTAATTTGCAAGAATGCCCAGTTGAATACCAAAGACCTAGTGATTGGGTACCCTGCAGATATCTAAAGATCCTTTTGACTGCAATCAAATGGGATTCTTTAGGTGCAGCCTGAAATCTAGCACAGGCACATGTTGCAAACATGATGTCTGGTCTAGAAGCTGTAAGGTACATTAAGGACCCAATCATACATCTGTAAAGGGTTTCATCAACCGCTTTACCTTTCTGATCTACATCCAGTTGTGTGATGCTGCTCATGGGAGTAGAACAGGACTTACAGTTTTGTAAATCAAACTTATTCAACAACTCTTTGGTGTATTTGGAGTGATGAATAAAGATTCCACCAGCCCTTTGTTTGATTTGCAAACCTAGAAAGAACTGTAATTCCCCCATAGCACTCATTTCACATTTTTGCTTCATGAGCTTTGTGAATTCATCACACAATTGTGGATCAGAGGATGCAAAAATTATGTCATATACATAAATTTGAACAAGGAGCTTATGCTGTCCCACAGTCTTGATGAATAAGGTTTTATCAATGGTGCCTCTAGTGAACTTATTTTCTAGAAGAAAAGTTGAGAGTGTCTCATACCAGGATCTAGGAGCTTGCTTCAGCTCATAAAGAGCCTTATCAAGCTTATACACCCAATCAGGATGTTTATTGTCCTCAAAGCCTGGTGGTTGACACACATAAACTTCGTCCTTTATTTTACCATATAAGAATGCACTTTTGACATCCATTTGATAAACCTTAAGACTATGATAGGCAGCATAAGCTAAGAACAATCTAATTGCCTCCAGTTTGGCTACAGGGGCAAAGGTTTCATCATAATCGATTCCTTCCTCTTGTGCAAACCCCTGGACAACCAGCCTGGCCTTGTTCTTAACTATTTGACCCTTTTCATCTGTTTTGTTCCTAAATACCCATTTAGTGCCTATTCCACACTTACATTGGGGTAAAGGAACAAGCTCCCACACTTGCTGTTTCTTGAACTGAAGAAGCTCAAGCTGCGTTGCTTCAACCGATCCATTGTCTCTGAGTGCAATATGGTAGTTCTTAGGCTCTTGCTGACTGATGAAGAGAGCATAGAAGCAGAAGTTGGACAATTGACTTCTGGTTGAAACTCCAGCATTGATATCACCAATGATTTGAAATGTGGGGTGATTCTTCAGCTCTTGATAGACTATAAGATTAGTGCAAGTGTTTGTAGGACTTTCAGTAGCAACAGATGGTGATGAAGATTCTTGAAACCATGTAGGAGATGGCAGCTCAAATGAAGTAGAGCATGCAGAAATTTCATCAGCATTTGTTGTGGATGGGGCTGCTGAAGCTACAGGAGCATCAGGTTTAGTGGACTCAGGCAGGTGGTCACTAAACCTGAAAAAGTGAGTACTAGCTACATCATCATCAGTACCACCAGGTGGAGAACTGTTGACATGCACAACAGCTGGAGGTTGATAAGGAACATATTACAGTATGTCCAGATCAAACAACTCCACAGGGTTTTGTGGAATCTTGTCCTTGGAGATTCATTGAACTTGACATGCAGAGTTTCTTCAACCATCTTTGTCCTACAGTTGAAAACTCTGTATGCCTTGCAAGTTGATGAATAACTAACAAAATACCCTGCATCCACCTTACTAGCAAACTTCTGGAGTGGATTGCTAGTGTTGAGAATGAAACATGGACACCCAAAGGCTCTAAAGAAGGAAATCAGAGGGGTCAAATGATGAAGTACTTCATAAGGAGTCTTCATCAACCTCTAATTAACTAATGCTCTATTCTGCACATAGCAAGCTGTGTTGACAGCTTCAGCCCAAAAGGTCAGTGGTAATCCTGAGTCAGTCAGCATTAACCTTGCAGCTTCAATGAGAGTCCTGTTCTTTCTCTCAACCACTCCATTCTTTTCAGGAGTTTTGGGAATACTGAACTGCCTTTTAATTCCCTTGGACAGGTAGAAGTCATCAAGTATGTGGTTTCTAAACTCTGTTCCATTGTCACTCCTCACACACTTGACCTGCAGGGAATACTGCTTCTCCACAAATAACACAAAGTTCATAATAGCCTGGGCAGCTTCATCCTTGGTGTGCAAGAAGAAAGTACATACATATCTGGAGTAATCATCCACAATTACCAGACAGTATTTCTTCTTTGCCATGCTCATCACCCTGACAGGACCAAAGAGATCCATGTGCAAGAGTTGCAAGCAGGCAGTGGACTTTGGTTCTTCTATTGGAGGGAATGAAACTCTGTGTTGTTTTCCCTTCAAGCAAGCAGTGCAGTTGTCTTCACACTAGAACTCCTTCAAAGGCAATCCTCTTACTAAACCATGGTTTATCAGCTGATTCATGTTCTTGAGATTAACATGCCCCAGCCTTCTATGCCATAGAGTAGACTCTTGAGGAGAGGCCTTGGAGAATAGGCAAGGATGGCCTTTTAGATCTATCTTTTTGGAAAGATCTAAGGCATATACTCTTCCTGTCCTGTTGGCCTTCAGGAGAGTATATTCATCCAACACCTTGTCAATCAAATTTAGAACTTTTGATGACAGTTGCCGACAGTTCTGGCTTGTGAAAAGGGCAACATGGCCTTTATCACACATATGACTGACACTCAAGAGATTGTACTTGAGATTCTGCACATGGTTAACATCATCAAACCTTATTTCCCCATTGGAAATAAAGCCTTTTCCAATGATGTAACCCTTTGCATCATTGCCAAAAGAAACAAATCCCTTCTTTCCTTGAGAGTAGTCATTAAGAAGGGAACTGCTTCCTGTCATATGCATGGATCCTTCACTGTCTACATACCAGATGCTTCTTTGGCATGTTGAAGAACCTTGCAATCATAACAACAAGTTAGTTAGTTTTAGAGACCCAATCCCTTTTGGTTTTGGGTGTGTTCTCAACAACAGGTGCAACACTAACAGGTGTGTTATGTGTGATAGCCTGAGGTGAAGGAGATGGTGTAGAAGAGGAACCCTTTGGCTTGGATTTCCTTTTCTGTGGTTTCAACACAGGAGCATCTAATTGGTTGACTCTTCCCATTAGATGCTGAACCATCATCACAAGTTGTGTCTGACTTTGTGATAAGGCTTTCAGCTCTTCAGACACATTGGGGCTTACTGATGATGGATTCCTGTGTTGCACCATCTTCTTTTGAGCAACCTCAGCTATTGCCTGGGTAACCCCTACCTTCTTTTTGGATTTGCTTTTGGGCTTAGGGGTTTCAAGCTTTGATGTTGCTAGTACAAACTTGGTCTCAAACTCATTTTTCATTTTATTCATGTGCTCTTTAATTTTCTCCTTTTGTTTGAGTTTGGAACCTCTTTTGTACCAGCAATCATCAGTAAGATGATTGAACAAGCCACATATCTCACATGGATTCTTTTTTATCTTATGTTGATCATCTATTAAAGAGGATGAAACTGCTGAAGACTTGTTCTTCAGCTGTTTGCTGTCAGTACTTGCAGTTTTCTTCCTTGTAGTACCTGCTTTCCTGACATCCTCTTCATTAGGCTTCAAACCCTTTCTACTTGCAGTTTTCTTCTCTTCAGTACATGCAAGTGTTGGGTTTTGAACTTCAGGTGTTATCACTTGCTCTCCAGTACTTTCAGTACTTCTAGAGACAACACCTAAGTTGATCAATTTCTTGATCATGTGACAGTCAGCATTTGAACCATCAGCTGTTGTAGCATCAGCTGATTGGGTTTGGGAGGAAATGCTGACCTCTACCTTTGATGATGCTGTATCAGATAGTAAGTCACATGATAAGAAGGATTGGTTATTGCTCTCTCCATCAGATTCAACTTCTGCTCTTGAAGTGAAATATGTAGGAGAAGCAGTGTGATTATAACCAATGCCAAACTTCACATTGGAAGCTGATTACTTACTAAGAAGCATTTCCAAACCCTTGTAGGATTGCACCCATCGATCACACTCTACTTGGGTGGTTGCAAGAGTTTCCTTGAGGTCTCTGTACTTCTCTAGAAGTACATCTTCCCTAGCCTTATCATCTTTTATTTGACATTTAAGCTTATAAATCTCATCATTTTTATCATTAAGTGCAGCCTCAAATTCAGCTTTCTTTTTGGAAATGGTTTGCTCTAGCTCAAGGTTTTTATCAATTAAAGCCACATTTGCTTCTCTAATAGAAGCGAATGCTGCTATGCATGAATCAGAACAAAGCTTGGCTTTAGCCTCAGAGGATACATGTGATGAAGCATTGGATGATGAACCATCACCGGACTCCAGGGCCATGAGAGCAAGGTTCCCAAAAGGATGATCACCACCATGTTGACCAGCACCTCGGAATAGTTGTTCTTGACCAGATAAATCATCTGGTAAACTACTCCAGTCAACAACTACTGGGGTGAAGAAGCTGTGTTGTTGAGGTTAGGGTTGATGATGAGATTGGGAAGGTTGAGGCTCAGGGAGAGCATGTGGTGGCTGAGCAGAAGGTCCTTGAGCTTGACTAGGCTGAGGCACATAGTAGTAGGGGTATGGGTATGGCATATGACCTTGAGGCACAAAGTAAGCAGGTGATGCCTGTGCTGGTGATGGATGACTGGAACTGGTGGAATGTTGCCCTCTGTGCTGTGAGCTATTGCTTGGAAAGGTCATAAAGGGTGCAGAGGAGTTAGATCCAGATGATCTACACTCTCTAGCAAAGTGACCAAGCCTGTGGCACTTGTGACACCTCAACTTGCTCTTGTCAAAACCAACTTTGGTTTTGCCAGAGAGACCAGGAAATTTCCTACCAGTTCTCTTGTAGAACTTTTGAGATCTGATATTTATCATTGCCATCTGACTCAAAATATCCATCTCTTCCAGATCATCATCTGGAATGCCCTTCAAGTCCTCTATCAGAAAGCACAGATTATCACTGCTACCTCGTGAACTACCATCAACACCAACAAAAGCATGTTCAGAGTTGGTAGAAAAATCAATATGCTCATCATATGCACTCTCTGATGCAGCATATTCTGACTCTTGACCTATCAGTGCAGCATTGCCTGATACAAAGTCATCAGTGAGCTTGCCAGAGATGGACAACTTTCTTTTCTGCTCTATCTCTCTCTCAAAAGTAAGCAATTTCCCATGAAGTTGGGTGAGAGATAGAGTATCCAGATTTGCACTGGAGCGTAGGACAATGGTATAAGTGTCCCATCTCTCAGGCAGGGATCTAAGAAAATGGTTGTTCATCTGACTATTGGAATACTCTTGTTTAACCATTTTCAGCTCAGAAATAAGACAAGAGAATCGCTCATACTATTGAGTCAGTGTCTCACCCTTCCTATGAGAGAATGTCTCATATTGTTGGGCGAGGATTTCCCTAGTACTTGCTAAGACCTCATTTGTTCCTCCGAATTGTTCCTTCAGAGCAACCTAGAGATCATGAGCAGTTTCATGATGCAAAAGCCCTGAATAGATCTCATTTGGAATTGCCATAGCCAAAATTCCATGGGCTTTAGCATCAATCTCGAACAGCTTAAGATCTTCATCCGAATATTGATCAGGTTTCTTTGGAACTTGTTCATTTGATTCAGGGACGCTCACCATAGGCTTGTATGGTCCATGCACCACTGACTTCCAACAACCAGCACTGTTGACAGACAAGTGATGAAGCATATGACGTTTCCATATGTTATACTCATTCCTCACAAGCATCGAAGGCTTGGTAGAGGAACCAGTATTGTGAGGATCGTTCGTTGGTGTCGCCATCTCAGATTTCAGTCAAAATTAAGTTAAACAAAACAAATGTAGCTCAAAACTACGAGAACCTCAAGTTTAATGGCCAGAAACAGCAGAGTCTCAATCTCTATAACTAATTCTTGCAAATTGCTAATTTGATCAAACGTAGAGATCAAAAGAGCAGTTTAAATGATCAATAGTGAAATCGATCAATGATTAACCTGCTCTGATACCATTTGACAAGATCTCAGCCTCTAGTTTGATCAATTAGGTTGTATTCGCAGCGGATTTAGCACGAGAATTAGCAATTACAGCAAGAACACATATGATTTTGCATGTAACAGTACACATATATAGAGAGAGAAGAATTCTGCCAAAAAGGTATTTTCTATTACTCACACATTTCGACACGGTTACAATTGGGTCATCTTCCTTTTATAAAAAGAAGAATGACGTAGGCTGATGTCACTTGATAGTGACATCAAACCGTTATTAACAAACTACTGATAGAACACCTAAACTACTAAAGATGTCAAACAGCTGACATCTTCTTACAAAATAGCTAAGTGTTCTACTTATTACAAGTACTGAAGAAACAAGAAACTACTAAAAGTTACAACGACTGAAGAACAGACTCTTCAGTCGTTTACAACTACTGAACTATAACAACTGAAGGACAAACTCTTCAGCTGTTGTACAAACTACTAAAAAGGAAAAATACAAACTACTGAAAGAGAAAAACCATCACAATATCTGAAGAAGACTTCTTCAGCTGTTGTGACAAACTCTGAAGCTTCAGCACTTGATCTTCAGACTTTGGGCTTCAGATGTTTCATCAGCTGATGACTTCAGTAGTTGTCATCAGCTGATGTCTTCAGTCTTTGTCTTCAGACTTTATGCATCAGTTGTTGATATTCAGTTCTTCAGTTCTTCAGTTGTTGATCTTCAGCACTTGAGTCTTCAGTACTTGAAGTCTTCAGTACTTGTATTCTTCAGTACTTCAGACTTCAGTACTTGTCTTCAGTACTTGGGATCTTCAGCTGTTGTTCTTCAGATCTTTGATCTTCAGCTGTTGAGTCTTCAGTCTTTGTCAAACTGCTGATGAAGCCTTCAGTAGTTGTTGTGATGTCATGTGGGACTTAGAGGTTTTCCTGATCTTGGCTCATTGGTTCTTTTGGTCCAACAAGGTTTTTGGAGATAGAGGCTATAAGATTACAAAGAAAGGTACAATGACTAATGGTATTTTAATCTTTGAAGATGTCAATTTTGTTAAAGAACTTAAACATAACTTGTTAAGTGTTGTTGGAGCATATATTGTCATAGATAGTGTGTCCGTCGCTTGACGAATAGTCTAGGCTTAATGTATTACACCTGATATGTTGTAAACACATAAAACTGGGTCATTCGCAGGAGCATATGCGAATGAGATTCAGTCGTACGACTGAGCCATGCTAATGGACCAGTCGTGCGACTGAGAGATGCGATTGGGGCATTCGTAAGACTGGACCATAAGAATGGTCCAGTCGTACGATTGAACCATACGCATGATCCAGTCGTATGATTGAACCATACGCATGGTCCAATCGCACGAATGGGCCCAGTTGCATCTAATATGGGCCGAGACCTATATATACCAGTTTCAATGTGTAGAGAGTAAGGGTTTTTGAGAGGGAGTCTGCCCGGGGCCTAGGTGCTGCCGGATGAGAGGGGAGATCATGCTCGATCTCCCCTTGCCAAGAGTCTTGATTCTTAAGTTGTAACGAGCTTAAAATCGTTAGGTTTTATCAATGAAATCATTCGATTATTGTTCGTGTTATTGATTGACTTTTGGTTTATGCTGTTATTTATCCTTCCGTCAAGAACATGCTCGGATGTTTATCGATCCAGTGACTTCACAAGTGTTTCTCAAATTTGTGACAAAAAGTATTCAACATATCTGACTGATAAAGAATGTCTTATTTTAAAACCTGTATTTGTAATTCTTGATGAGTGGATTTTGTTGAGAACACCAAGAGACAAAGACACATATTTACTTAACATGAATGGTTCATATTCATTTGTAACTGCATCTTGTTTGTTGTCTAAAGCCTCGAAAAGTGATTCAATGTTATGGCATCATCGTCTTGGTCATGTAAATATTAAGAATATGAACAAGTTAGTTAGAGAAAATCATGTTATGGGCTCACCATTGAAAGAATTTGAACTCATTGAATATTTTCTGTCATGCTCAAAAGGCAAACAACATAAACTTACTCATAAACCAATTGATCATACCAAAATTGATGTTATTCTTTAAATGTTACACATGGATTTATTCGGTCTAGTAAGTGTCTTGAGTTTAGGACATCGAGCATATTGTGTGGTTATTACTGATGATTTCTCTAGAATTACTTGGGTTTTCTTTTTAGAAACAAATGATGAAACTCCTCATCTACCGATCAAATTCATGACCCTAGTAGAGAATCAGACTGACAAAACCGTCAAATGTGTTCGAAATGATAATGAAACGGAGTTTTGCAATCATAATCTAAATGAAATTTATGACTCTAAGGGGATATCTAGACAATTTAGTTCTATAGGAGCTCCACAACAAAATAGAGTTTCTAAAAGGCGAAACAGAACTTTAATTGAAGCTGCTAGAACAATATTATCAGTAACCAAATTACCATCTTTCTTTTAGGCTGGAGCACTTAACACTGATGTTCTATTCAGAATCATGTTTTAATCAAAAAACAACAAAACATGACTCCTTATGAAATCTTTTTCAATCATAAACCTAAAGTTAAATATTTCAAAATATTTGAATATTGTTGTACTCTGTTACATACATCTTATTCATAATCAAAATTTAATGAAAAAGCAGATGAATGTTATTTTGTTGGATATTAAGCTAACAAAGTGGCATATAGGGTTTATAATAAAAGATCTAAATAAATAATTTAGTCATCAGAAATTGATTGGCATGAATCTAATAAAACAGATGCAAGTTTTGCTCCTTCATGGGTATATGATTATGCTTTATTGTTTGAAACTTTTAATCGATCTTCTGATGTGTCTATAGCTAATCAACCTTTTTCGTCATCAATTCAAGATATATTTACTGATTAAATTGCTCCTATGCATCTTCAAATGTTGGAAGATCATCAGATGTATCTTCTTCTTCAACTGTCACAGCTTTTCCACAGGTTTCTAAATCTGAAATTTCTCATTTTGATCCTGTTGTTGAGCAAGCTCCACGGGTATCTGATCAGAGTTCTTCTTCTTGATCTAGTTGTCGAGACTCGATCAGAAACAAATTAAATAACTGGTATTTGCTTCCTTTATTGTATAAGTGTAAGTAAGGTCGTCTCCACAGGGAATTTGTAAAAAGTGTTTAACGATTTCAACTCGATTAATGAAAAGACAGAAACTTGAAACTAAAGCTTAAAACTTTGAATGAAGTGTAGAAAACAAGTTAATAAAGCAAGGAACTTTAAACTACTTTGATTAAATAATAAGAAACAATTACTTCCTGGTTTCAAGTCCTTCATGATAAATGATTTATCAGATATATTTTAGGGTTACATAACACGACTCAAGATCTTGGCCTTTAATTTAAGTGATAACCAAGAAATAATCTTTTAAGACTCGTTCATTCACAAAAGTTATCAATTCATCTATATCACGTTATCTACTTTTCTCAATGAGCTAACGATGCAAGAAAACTGAAAATAGATGATAAAGCAAATAACTTTCTTTATAAACAAATTGGTTAACTCAATCAAAGCCTTAATTACATTTAATCACAAAGTGTTTAATATAGAAACCCTATTAATTTTTACCCCACGATCACATCCCCACACTTAATCTTTTATTTGTCCTCAAACAAACCTCTTTGAACATTTTACTTTAATTAATCAAACATGCTAAATTATCATGACTTTATATAATATTTAGGTTATAATGTATACTAATTTTCCAACTTCATCATGTAATATTCACAACCCAATGGGGTATTATCATTCGTGTTTTTAACTTAGAATCTTTATTTGGCATAACCTCAACTTTTTCTTCAAACACTCATGCATTCACATTCCTCACAATCTCTTGGTTTGTTTTGTGGACTAGTGATGATATACTAGTATCTCTACAACTCTAAAACCAAGAATGCACATATTCATCATAAGCTCATATATTGATCATATTGCCATCAATTAACATAATATAATACATAAATCAAGAGGTCTTTCACGGGTTGTAATGTTAGGTTAATGGTTAAGGTGGGATAGAAAGGGATTTTAAAGTGGCTAACTGTGAATAAATATAATTTAAACAAACTAGATGTCTTATTTATTAATCTCACTCTTCTACTTAGAATAATATTACCGAATTCTCACATTATTTTTATTGCTTTTTATTTTGGTCATTTTGACCTCATATTTAGCCTTTTCTTTTTTTTATGAACAATTTGATCCTACTATTATCGAACTACTACTGAAATAACATTTCTAAACATGTTATGGATTGGACTTCTTCCCCCGAGGTTTTATCAAAAGGCTAAGGTTTCGTAGGCTTATTGTTTTGGCTTTCAAATGACAAGTTGGGGCTCATCATGGTATCTAAAGGAAGATTATATTGGTATGGAATTCAAAAAAAAAGGTTTAAGCAAATGGTTCATTTCTAATGCCTCTATCACATTTATGCACACATTGGTTCATGATCTTAATATGTATCAATTACACGAGTTCTAACTTGGATGCACATTGTGGTTTTCCTCGTTATACAAAGATCTAAAGCAACTCAAAGCATGCTATGACTTGCACAATTAGGCTCAACTCTCACAGAAAAGTGGAAAAAGGTAACAAAATGTGTAGCATGTATGTCATCTACAACCGGTTCCTTATGCCTTCTAGGAATTTCACCTAATTTTTTAAAAAATCATGATTGGGATGCATTACTCAAATTTCAAAATAGGCATGCAAGGGATCTATACATGAAAAAACAAGTGATAATTAACCATATATGAAAAGCTTTGGGTCCCATACACAGTTAAGATTATTTGAAGATTTATTTTTCAAAAATTCTCAATTTTTCAAAAAGGTTCAGTTTTTCAATTTTTCCCTTATCCCCACACTTGAGATACATTGTCCTAAATGTATAGTGGTTAATCTCATAACATAAAATACCATAATTAGAAGTTCAACTCCCTTAACATTCACAGTTACCAAATCATGCTCCTCCCCCATTCATCATCCATTCACTTATTACAATTATCTAATAAGTTGTCTTAATCACATAAACAATATTATTCATAATCGGAAGGGATAGAGCACATGGACCCGATCAGTGTGCAACACTCGATCAGTGAGTACAATGATGGTTCCTACTTGGATCATCATATGGATCATTAACCTTTTGTATTTTCGTTAGATAAAAGTTAGCTTCGCTATATCCTTGTAAGGACCATTGTTGTCATTTATGAAAATTGTGAGCAAATTATGTTTGTTTCTTTATTTTACATTATTTCTTTAATATTTTTAAACAATTAAATTGTATACAACAATAAAAAATTATAATAATAATAACAATTACAATAACTATAAAGATAATAACAACAACAACAATAATAATAATAATAGTAATAAAAAGGTTATTTAACTTAAGATGATTAAAATTTAAAGTTAATTTAAGTTTAGGGGGTTATTTTGCCAATTTTGAGACTTTAAAAGAAATTTTTAAACATAAAATAATAAATTGAAAACCAAAGGGACCATTTGTGTAATTTTAAAAGTTATAACCCAACCCCCCGCCTATTCTTAAACCCGTTTTTCCGGCACCAAGTCCGGCCACCCTCCGGCCGACTCCGGCCACCCCAAAAACCGGCGACCTCAATCGATTCTTGATAAAAAATGTAACACCCGTATTTTAACAAAGAATAAAAGAAAAAGGAAGAAAAGAATAGAAAAGAAAAACAACTAAAAGGAGGGACTAAAAGTGTCAATTTGACAAACTTTATATTAATTCTTTGTACAAAAGGTGGTATGGCCACCCACGTTGCCTGCATTTCATTTCAATCGATATTTTTAGAGAGAGAAAGTAGCAGGAGCAGAAAACCATCGGAATTTGAAGAAAGATCTGAGAAATTCGAGGTTTTTGGTAAGAATCCTCTAGTTTTTGAAGTTTTAGATAATTCTAGAACCGTATGTGTGCTTATAAGTGTGTCTTGTGTGTTCGGGTGATGTGGTGTGTGTGTTCTAGGTGTTAGAACAAGTTGAGAAGGTTCGGGTTGAAGAGTGTAAATTCGAAGAAGACGACTAAGGTGAGTTCTAGACCCCTCTTTACTGGTTTTTAAATGTTTGGGGCTGGAAAATGCATGCAAAAATATATTTTTATAAAATTTGGGTTTGATACCCGTATGATATGAATATGTGTATGTTTATGTTTATGTTAGATCTATGCTTAGAATCATATGTATATGTTTTGAACTAGGCATTGTGATGTTTGGGACTTGAATTATGGATTAGACACATGAGCAGGTTGCAAATAAGTCTGAAATTTGACTTAGAACAAATAAGCAAAAGTTGGTAAGTCCACTAGTGGTCATACGACCAACAGGGTGGTCGTATGACCAGAATATTTTCTAAGTGTTGGGTCCAATAGGACTCATACGACCAGCTGGGTGGTCGTATGACCATGTTATGTTTCTGAGTGTTGAGGCCACTAGTGCTCATACGACCAACAGTGGTCGTATGATCAGGATTTTCCTAAGTGTTAAAGCCCCATAGAACTCATACGACCAACAGTGGTCGTATGATCATGAGAATTTTTCTAAGTATGGGCTCATACGACCAACAGTGGTCGTATGATCCAAAAATGTTCCTAAGTCCCGGGGTGGTACGACCAGCAGGGGTCATACGACCAACAGTGTGGTCGTATGACCAGTGGATAATTCTAAGTGAAAAGTCCAGCAGGGCTCATACGGCTAATAGTGCTCATACGACCAGAGGGTTATACGCCCAACAGGGCTAAAACGACTAGAATACTTAGCATTTTTCAGGAATTTCCAGCAAAGTTCGAAGTTCGAGGTTTAACCAGGGTTGACTAGGGTTAATAAATGATGATGTCTCATGCATATAATGATGAGTATGATTAACCCTAATTGTTACTAATATTATTATTAGTATATTACTGTTAACAATATTATTAAAATATTGTTAAGTATAGTATGATGCTAGGAATGTTGATAAATGCATGAAGACGAATGTATGATGATGTTTGAATGTAATAATATCCTTTTCTTAATATTGTTAATATTATGATTAGGAATATTATAAAGAGTATGAATAATATTATTTATAATATTATTTGTATTATTATTATTATCATGCTTAGTAATAATAATACTGTATGTTCTATGTGGAATGATCATGATCAATAATTATTATCATTAATAAAGTGAAAGATTAATGATAAAGAGGAATGGAACGTGAACGAATGAACGAAAGTCTTGCAAGCAAATGAATGGAGGTGCACACCCCTGGCAGGTGTTAGCTCAACTGTGATGCGGGTTCGCTACCCCGAAGGATGCACACAGGATCAATCCTTGAGATTGATATAGAGGTGAGTGACTTGGTGTCACAAAAGACTCACAGGAATGTAGGTCAATCTTCGTGATTGGCTTAGAGGTGAGTGACTTGGTGTCACAAAAGACTCACAGTATATGGGTCAATCTTTGTGATTGGCTCAGAGGTGAGCGACTTGGTGTTGCAAAAGACTCACAGTTTAATTAAAGAGGAATGATAAAAGTACGAATTGAACGATGATGCAGATAATGAAAGTATTACCTATGTGTACGTACGATGTATGATCACTTGTGCCAAATGAGGAATGGTTTTTGAACGAAAAGTAAAGTATTTTAACTATAAAACTAGAACTCACTCAGCAACGCTGACTTTTATGTATTTTCCAGTTGGCAGGTGACAGGTTGCTGAGGATGGCACACAGGGGTGGCTACTTGGTGGGAAGACTGACATCCATTTTGTTTTGACGATACTGTTGTTCTGTAATTCATTCAATCAAATATTTTGTGACTTAAAAACTAGAATGTATTGTTTAGCAACAGTTTTTATATTGAATGGATGTTTTTGTTAAACATAATTCCGCTGCTTAACTTATGATATGTATATTTTACGCTGTGAATGACCAACTGTGAGGTGCCCGGGAACGGGGCCTTACAAGTTGGTATCAGAGCTAAAGTTTAAGTGAAACGGGTAAATTTTCAAAATAAACCTTAACTTAAACTGAGAATGGGACGGAAAGAAGGATGTCAGCCCGAGTAGCCATGTGCCATCAGGTATTGTTTTCTTAAAAGCTAACCAGACTTATGTGCGTGTGCTATATGTGATTTATGTGTTCTTAGCAGATTTAGATACTGATGTAGTCAGGATAGGAAATGCTTGGGGTGTGAAGAGTAAAGTAAGTGGCTAATCACAACTGGCCACTGTAATTAGGGACTTACTATACTTGACATAAACTAAGCTGTTCCTTGAATGACTGTTTTAGTGTTTGAATCTTATAGTGCATAAGAGAATGGCTGGGAAGAAACCTTCTAAGGCTGCTAGAGGTAGAGGTCGTCCGCGTACGACTAGGAACAGCACTAAAGCTCCGGAGACGACTCCTGTGAACCCTGAGGTTCCTAACCGGAATAAAGAAACCGAGAATGCGAGCCTGAATGCCTCAGCTAGAGAGGCGATTGCTGATGAGGTACACCAAGTCCTGCAGGCAGTTATGCCATCTGTGGTGACTGACGTTATTCGTGCCGTGAGGAATGAGGAGAGGAAAGAGAAGGAAGACAGGAAAGGGTCAACTGAGAAGGAGAGCAAGGGAGGAGAGGGACGACCGGATCCTGAGATAGTAGTGTCTGATGAAGAGGAAGATGATGTAGCTGGGGTGACGACCAAGGGATGCAATTACGGGGCATTCCAGAGGTGCAGGCCCCCGACTTTTGATGGAAATGGCAATGCTGCTGCTGCCCATCGTTGGGTAAGGGAAATGGAAGCGGTACTCGAGATCAGTGAGTGCCGGGAAGATCAGAAGGTAAAATTTGCCACCCACTCTTTTACCGACTTAGCACTATGTTGGTGGGACAATATTGTCCAAGCTGAGGGAAGCAGGGCCATAAGTAAGATGAAGTGGCCCGAGTTGAAGAAGTTGGTGATTGAGGAATTCTGTCCTCACAGGGAACTGGATAAGATTGAGAGGGAGTTTCTGCAACTCGAGGCGGGAACCATGAACCACCAGCAATACACTGCCAAGTTCAATGAAATGGCAAGGCTGGTGCCAGACCAAGTGACACCGGTATCTCGCAAGATTAACCGGTATATTCAGGGACTGCCAGCCGATATTCGTAGGCATTTGATTGCTGCACGACCAAGCACTTTTAGGTCGGCAGTAGATTTGGCTGGGAGGCTCTACGATGAGAGAGAGGTAGCGGATGCGGAGGTGAAGAAGACTGGTGGTGGTGACCGAAACTGGAATGGGAAACGGTTCGGGCGTGGCGGTTTTACTCCGAACAATAAAAGGATGAAAGTGGATGACCGAAGGGTGGGGTCATCAAGCTCGAGGCCCAAAAGGTGTGGCAAGTGCGGGAAGGAGCATACGGGTGAGTGCAAATCGGGGCTCAACGTGTGTTTCAAGTGCGGGAAGCCGGGTCATATGCTGAAGGATTGTAAGGATCTGAGGTGTTACACCTGCGGTGAGGCGGGCCATATGAGCAGGGATTGCAAGAAGCCAAGGGCTGAGAGTTCCGGGGGAAAGAAGACGGCCGGAACTGAAGGGCAAAGGGCGAGCGCCAGAGCTTTCACCATGACCAGAGAGGAGGCTAGGACGGACCCCGATGTTGTATCAGGTACGTTCCTAGTAAATCAAACTCTTGCTTCTGTGTTATTTGATTCTGGTGCTAGTAGGAGTTTCATTTCTGCTACTTTCTGTGCTAAATTATCTGCTAGTAGTAAATGCATTGATGAGCCCTTTGATGTAGAAACTGCTATTGGTAAGTCTACTAGAGTTACCGATGTGATAGAGGACTGTGCCATAGAGTTAGAAGGCCATAGGTTTGCTGCTAGATTACATGTGATGCCCCTAGGAGGATTTGATGTAGTGTTAGGTATGGACTGGTTAGCAACCTATGAAGCGAATATCGTGTGCCGAAAGAAGATGATTAGACTGACGGCGACCGACGGAAGTCCGGTGACAATTTATGGCGATCGAGTTACGACGATTCCGAAGGTGATCTCGATGGCGGTGGCGGGAAAGTGTATGAGGCGCGGATGTAGCGCCTACTTATGTTATGTAAAGAATGTAGAGACGCCAACACCACAACTATCTGATGTACCAGTTGTGCGGGACTTTCCGGACGTGTTTCCCGAAGACTTACCGGGATTGCCACCTGACCGAGAGATCGAATTCCAGATCGACCTGATACCGGGTGCCCAACCTGTCGCGAAAGCACCGTATCGCTTGGCTCCGATGGAGATGAAAGAATTGATGGATCAGTTGCAGGAGCTGCTGGATAAGGGGTTTATTCGACCGAATATCTCACCTTGGGGTGCTCCGGTTCTGTTTGTAAAGAAGAAGGATGGTAGTATGCGGATGTGCATCGACTACCGCGAGCTGAATAAGCTGACGGTGAAGAACAGATACCCCTTACCAAGGATCGATGACTTGTTTGACCAGCTCCAGGGTGCCAGTTGGTTCTCGAGGATAGATCTTCGATCTGGCTACCATCAATTGAAGGTGAAGGAGCAGGACATTCCTAAAACAGCTTTCCGTACGCGTTATGGACATTATGAGTTTCTCGTCATGTCATTTGGTCTAACTAACGCGCCAGCTGCTTTTATGGACTTGATGAACCGAGTGTGTCGGCCAATGTTAGATAAATCAGTGATTGTGTTCATCGATGATATCCTGATTTATTCGAGGAGTGAAGAAGAGCATGCCGGTCACATTCGGGAAGTGTTGGAGACTTTAAGAAGGGAGAAACTGTATGCTAAGTTCTCCAAGTGTGCCTTCTGGTTACGCGAGGTACAATTTCTGGGTCACGTAGTAAATACAGAAGGAATAATGGTGGACCCAGCAAAGGTTGAGGCTGTGATGCAATGGAAATCACCAAAGACGCCATCCGAGATTCGTAGCTTCTTGGGATTGGCGGGCTATTACAGGAGATTTATTCAAGACTTCTCCAAGATAGCCTTACCTTTGACAAAATTGACCCGAAAGGACGTGAAATTTGTGTGGGGTCGAGAGCAAGAGACCGCCTTTGAGGAGTTGAAGACAAGACTAACACAAGCTCCTGTCTTGACTTTGCCCGAGGGAAATGAAGACTTGGTGGTCTATTCGGATGCATCCTATTTTGGGCTAGGTTGCGTGTTGATGCAACGTGGAAGAGTAATAGCCTATGCATCCCGACAGCTGAAGACCCACGAAGTCAACTATCCCACACACGATCTCGAATTAGCCGCAGTGGTTTTTGCGTTGAAGATTTGGCGGCACTATCTGTACGGGACGAAGTGCACAATCTTCACTGACCACAAAAGCTTGAAGTATTTCTTCGAGCAGAAGGATCTAAACATGAGGCAGAGGCGGTGGTTGGAACTGATAAAAGACTATGATTGTGAGATCCATTACCACCCGGGCAAGGCCAATGTGGTGGCCGATGCCCTCAGCCGAAAAGAAAGGCCTGAGCCGATTCGGGTGAAGGCTTATCAGTTGATCATGACCTCCGACGTGATGACACAGGTTAAGGAGTTTCAAGATGAGGCTTTGAAGGAAGATCATCTTAACTCCGAAAGGATGAGAGGTCTAGTGACGGAGTTGGGTGAGAACACTCTAGGTGTTAAGACCCGATTTGGGCGAATGTGGATTCCTCGATACGGGAATCTACGTGGTAGAATTATGGACGAGGCCCATAAAACCCGATACTCCATTCACCCCGGTGCTACCAAAATGTACCACGATATGAAGAAAGACTATTGGTGGCCAGGTATGAAACGCGACGTAGTGGAGTACGTAAGTAAGTGCTTGACTTGCTTACAAGTGAAGGCGGAACACCAGAAGCCCTACGGGAAGATCCAACCGTTGGATATACCCGAGTGGAAGTGGGAACACATCACCATGGATTTCATCACGAAGTTACCACGTACCCCAAAAGGGTATGATGCCATATGGGTGATAGTTGACCGCTTGACAAAGAGTGCCCACTTCCTACCGATCCGCGAAACGTATTCATCTGAAAGATTGGCGGATCTGTTCATCAAAGAAATCGTAGCTCGTCATGGGGTGCCGGTGTCTATTGTATCTGATCGCGACACCCGGTTTACCTCCAAGTTTTGGAAGAGATTTCATGATGCGATGGGGACGAGACTACATATTAGCACGGCATATCATCCTCAGACAGACGGTCAGTCTGAGAGGACGATCCAAACACTCGAAGACATGCTTCGGGCGTGCGTGATCGACTTTGGGGGAAATTGGGACGATCACCTGCCGTTAGCAGAATTCTCGTACAACAATAGTTATCACGCCAGCATTGGCATGCCACCTTACGAGATGCTATACGGTAGGAGGTGTAGGACGCCCGTATGTTGGGGAGACATTGGGCAGAAAGAACTGGGAGGTGTTGAGGTGATTGAAGCAACGACTGAGAAATTAGAAAAGATCAAGGCCTTCATGAAGGCGGCGAAAGATAGGCAAAAGTCGTATGCTGACAAGAGGCGGAGGCCGATAGAGTTCAAGGTTGGTGACCGAGTTATGTTGAAGGTCTCACCTTGGAAAGGAATCATTAGATTCAGAAAACGAGGTAAGCTAAGCCCGAGATACATAGGACCTTTCCGGATTGTCGCACGGGTAGGAGAGGTGGCCTATCGACTTGAATTGCCAGATGAGTTAAGTGGAATTCATCCTACATTCCATGTATCTCATCTAAGGAAGTGCTTAGCTGATGAAGATATGATTGTTCCACTGGAGGATATTGAAGTAGACGAACGGCTCAACTACGTGGAGCAACCAGTGGCAATCATTGATCGTAAAGAAAAGAGGTTGAGGAATAAAGTGGTTCCTCTTGTGCGTGTACAGTGGAAGCACAGGAAGGGATCCGAGTCTACGTGGGAGACTGAAGAAGAAATGAGACAACACTACCCACATCTATTTGAGGAGTAACAGGTTTCGGGGACGAAACCTATATAAGGGGGGTGGACTTGTAACACCCGTATTTTAACAAAGAATAAAAGAAAAAGGAAGAAAAGAATAGAAAAGAAAAACAACTAAAAGGAGGGACTAAAAGTGTCAATTTGACAAACTTTATATTAATTCTTTGTACAAAAGGTGGTATGGCCACCCACGTTGCCTGCATTTCATTTCAATCGATATTTTTAGAGAGAGAAAGTAGCAGGAGCAGAAAACCATCGGAATTTTGAAGAAAGATCTGAGAAATTCGAGGTTTTTGGTAAGAATCCTCTAGTTTTTGAAGTTTTAGATAATTCTAGAACCGTATGTGTGCTTATAAGTGTGTCTTGTGTGTTCGGGTGATGTGGTGTGTGTGTTCTAGGTGTTAGAACAAGTTGAGAAGGTTCGGGTTGAAGAGTGTAAATTCGAAGAAGACGACTAAGGTGAGTTCTAGACCCCTCTTTACTGGTTTTTAAATGTTTGGGGCTGGAAAATGCATGCAAAAATATATTTTTATAAAATTTGGGTTTGATACCCGTATGATATGAATGTGTGTATGTTTATGTTTATGTTAGATCTATGCTTAGAATCATATGTATATGTTTTGAACTAGGCATTGTGATGTTTGGGACTTGAATTATGGATTAGACACATGAGCAGGTTGCAAATAAGTCTGAAATTTGACTTAGAACAAATAAGCAAAAGTTGGTAAGTCCACTAGTGGTCATACGACCAACAGGGTGGTCGTATGACCAGAATATTTTCTAAGTGTTGGGTCCAATAGGACTCATACGACCAGCTGGGTGGTCGTATGACCATGTTATGTTTCTGAGTGTTGAGACCACTAGTGCTCATACGACCAACAGTGGTCGTATGATCAGGATTTTCCTAAGTGTTAAAGCCCCATAGAACTCATACGACCAACAGTGGTCGTATGATCATGAGAATTTTTCTAAGTATGGGCTCATACGACCAACAGTGGTCATATGATCCAAAAATGTTCCTAAGTCCCGGGGTGGTACGACCAGCAGGGGTCATACGACCAACAGTGTGGTCGTATGACCAGTGGATAATTCTAAGTGAAAAGTCCAGCAGGGCTCATACGGCTAATAGTGCTCATACGACCAGAGGGTTATACGCCCAACAGGGCTAAAACGACTAGAATACTTAGCATTTTTCAGGAATTTCCAGCAAAGTTCGAAGTTCGAGGTTTAACCAGGGTTGACTAGGGTTAATAAATGATGATGTCTCATGCATATAATGATGAGTATGATTAACCCTAATTGTTACTAATATTATTATTAGTATATTACTGTTAACAATATTATTAAAATATTGTTAAGTATAGTATGATGCTAGGAATGTTGATAAATGCATGAAGACGAATGTATGATGATGTTTGAATGTAATAATATCCTTTTCTTAATATTGTTAATATTATGATTAGGAATATTATAAAGAGTATGAATAATATTATTTATAATATTATTTGTATTATTATTATTATCATGCTTAGTAATAATAATACTGTATGTTCTATGTGGAATGATCATGATCAATAATTATTATCATTAATAAAGTGAAAGATTAATGATAAAGAGGAATGGAACGTGAACGAATGAACGAAAGTCTTGCAAGCAAATGAATGGAGGTGCACACCCCTGGCAGGTGTTAGCTCAACTGTGATGCGGGTTCGCTACCCCGAAGGATGCACACAGGATCAATCCTTGAGATTGATATAGAGGTGAGTGACTTGGTGTCACAAAAGACTCACAGGAATGTAGGTCAATCTTCGTGATTGGCTTAGAGGTGAGTGACTTGGTGTCACAAAAGACTCACAGTATATGGGTCAATCTTTGTGATTGGCTCAGAGGTGAGCGACTTGGTGTTGCAAAAGACTCACAGTTTAATTAAAGAGGAATGATAAAAGTACGAATTGAACGATGATGCAGATAATGAAAGTATTACCTATGTGTACGTACGATGTATGATCACTTGTGCCAAATGAGGAATGGTTTTTGAACGAAAAGTAAAGTATTTTAACTATAAAACTAGAACTCACTCAGCAACGCTGACTTTTATGTATTTTCCAGTTGGCAGGTGACAGGTTGCTGAGGATGGCACACAGGGGTGGCTACTTGGTGGGAAGACTGACATCCATTTTGTTTTGACGATACTGTTGTTCTGTAATTCATTCAATCAAATATTTTGTGACTTAAAAACTAGAATGTATTGTTTAGCAACAGTTTTTATATTGAATGGATGTTTTTGTTAAACATAATTCCGTTGCTTAACTTATGATATGTATATTTTACGCTGTGAATGACCAACTGTGAGGTGCCCGGGAACGGGGCCTTACAAAAAACCATCCCAAATCGCTTCTAGAAGCAGTTTCGAACTTGAAAACACCATTAAATTTGTTTAATCATCGGTCACAAACACTCAACAATCGAGTAACCGATCGCCCTTAAACTCCATAGTTGTTCGGGCATTAAACCTCAATAATAATCCAATTAAATGAACCTAAGCAATCATCTAACTACACCTAATTGTTCACAACTCTCAATTGCACCTGAAAAACATAAAAAAAATATGCATTCGATTCCCTCTGAAACTGCGACCTACAACTTACTTGAACACCATCATTTGGACGTCAAGACTTGAAATTGATAGAGGGCTTAGGATCATTGAGACCAGTGGAAGCTTCCTGTACAAGGAATTCGACTAATATCATCATTTGCACCCTGAACCATTCTCTCCTTTGTCGCGACTATTCTTCGTATTGTGGCATCAAATTCTAACAACTTCCAGATAATTGAACACACCAATACACTCGATTTTACTTGGGGATAAAAAGCCCCAAGATCAATTCTGTTAACATTATTCATTTGGTGTTCAATTGGATCAAAATGGGTTCTAGGGTTTCTAGGAATTGGGGATTGTTTGTTGTGTGTATTTAAAAGATTGAAAAACCAAGTATAACCGCTGCCACGGCCCTGGTTCACTGGTTACACATACACATTCCAAACTTGAGGTCCCGGGTTCAAACCCGGGCACCCTCAAGTGTTTTTTAGCTATTTTAGCCTTTAAAAAAATATAAAAAAATTCCTAAAAATTATAAAAATGGATTTTATAAACTTTATTTATGTTAAAAGCTACCTAATTAATTTCTGTAGTTTTATTTATTTAAAAACCTTAACAATTGTTATACAAAATATTATTTACAAATGTTATAAATAGATATTTTTATAAACATGGACTTTAAATAATAAATTAAATCATTAAATTATTAGTGGACACTATATTCAGTTATGGATTAATCATGAGAATAGTAGAAACTATATATATTTTCACAAACTATTTACGAATGTTATTTTAGGTTATTTTCTTATAAAATATACTTTAATTAATAGTTTAGATTAATAAGTTACCATTGGTCTATACGTTATTGTGATCATTATCAAATAATGTTTTATTTCAAAATATTATAAAGATTTATTTACATTTCACATTTAAACTTTATCAACTATTATGCTTAATTACTTTTATATATTTAAAACACTTAAATATTATAATTCTTTTCATTTAATCAAAATATAAATGATTTCATCATATAAAGTTAATTACTTGTCAAAAACCCCACAATCTTATAGAAATCCTAGTCCTCGTTAGAATGTTAACCTTATTATTAATCCTAGTCTTGTAACATATACGTTTAGGTGTCTTGTAAAGGAATACGTTGGAATACCATTTAATTCTTATTATCATCTTATAGACGCACATCAAGTGAGTTTCCTTGCCTCATTTTATATTATTTCACACCGTTTTGGGGTGAAACATGTTACATTATTCAACATACACTTGTAAACGTTTAAATCTTGTAAAGCACTTGCAATTCATACTTTTATTTGTCATGGTTATTTGTGTTATTGTAAGTCTTATATGAGATACATACTTTGTTTACAATCATTAACTATTGCTAGCCTGGCGACGTCTTAGATCTTTGAGCCTGACAAGCCTATTTGGTGCTAAAGCCAATGTATTGCCGGCTCCTGATGACGTATGACTTGTTCATCATGGGAACCAAGTACACTTAGCCAATCATATAAACTTGCAATTAAGTCGAGGTTTGATTGTAGCTATATGTGTTCTATAAACTTGCTAACTCATAACCTATGACATGAATTGCTACTTGTAACCTTGATATATTATGTATATAAAACCCTTGGAAACTCACCAACTTTATAGTTGATCCTTTATTTTTAACATGTTTTAGGAAACACGCATGTTTGAAGTCAAGTTTTGAAGCTTGCAATAAACTAGGATTTGGACCTAGTTAAAAGAATAAAGTGCTTATGTTATGTTTTGTTTGTTTGAAACTATTTCATGATTTAGACTTATGATTGTATCTTCATTTGAAACATATAATAATATTATTTTCATTTAAAGATAGCGTTATGAGGTTGTGAACAATCTTAACCCTCACATCTCGATGATTCCGCCGTCAAGGTTGGGGTGTGACAGATTGTTATCAGAGCCTATAATTATAGGGATTTAGGTTATTAGAAATGGTGACCTAGACAATAGCTTATGCATGAACCTTGTAGAATAATATTTATATTCTTGTAAAAGTATATTGTTTGCATGCTATATAATGTTATGTCTTCTTATGTGCAATTTGATGCCTTAGCATAGGATTGCCTCGTAAATGCTTAAATTTTGTTACTTGTCTTCCCTAGACTTATCCTTGACTCTTTGATTCTCCCCGACAAATGAAACTTTCCTAAACTTATTCTTGACGATATGTGGAATCTACATTTATTATCGTGGGTTTAATCGCTTAGACTCTGTGTCTAATATATGAAAATCTCATCAAGGTTTTGAATTCATGAACCTAAGAAATTTGTATGACACATAGACACCTGTATTCTGGTTTTCCTGGCAAAAAGCCTTCGGGCTAAGGTAAGCATTTCGCATAAATCCTACGGGACTAGTTATGCTTACCTGGGGATTTCTGGGATGAGTGATAAACTATGGTCAACATACATAAATTTCCAAGGCAAATGGGTCAATTTACCTTAATATGTCAATGTCCCCAAATGGTAATGCGTTACCAAATGGAACCATTCCATGTGTCTTACAACTCTTGACTTACTCTTGTTTAAATTATTGTCCTTTGTTATTCTCATTCTGTGTCTAACTCATTTTGTATATCCAGCATGTCTTGTCACCATGGAAAGCGTGGAAGTTCCGATCGTAAGCTAGCCGCCATGATTACTCGACAAATGGCTGCCGTTATCCCGACCATGGTTGCTGAACTCAATAGCACTTTGATGACCAATTCAAGCAACAATGGAAATGGTCAAGGGGAAAATAGCGCAAACCAAGGGTGCAATAACCAAACATGTACCTTCAAGCACTTTAGCTCTTGCAAGCCCACTAACTATAGTGGCAAGGAAGGAGCCACTGGTCTCCTTGACTGGTTCGAGAGCATGGAGAACACCTTCATCATTTTTGAGTGTCCCGAGGCACTTAAAGTTCGTTATACCACTAGTATGTTCTAACAAAGGGCGCTTACCTGGTGGAATAGCGAGAAGAGAAATCGAGGAGCTGATGCTGTGTTGGCACTCACTTGGGATGAGTTCAAGAACATTGCCATCGCAAAGTTCTGCTCGAGGAGTGAACTACAAAAACTGGAGGAGGAATTCTGGAACATGAAGCAAGATGGTGGTGACCATTTGGCCTACTCAACTAGGCATCATGAGTTGAGTATATTGTTGCCCCATATGGTCGACACTGTCCCTTGCAACATCGAGAAGTTCATCAAGGGTGTACCACCCCAAATTCAAGATGCTGTGATGGGTAGCCGACCCACAACCTTAGAAGAAGCCATCACCATCACCGCTCAACTCACCAGGAATCATATACGAGAGGGCACCATGTCTGTGAAGGGTGCAAAGAAGGTGGAAAAGACGGCTACTGAAGCTATTAAGGAGACCAAAGCTGAACTGTCTTACAACAACAACAACAACAAAAAAGCGCAAGTTCAAACCGGCGCGTAACTATGCTATGGCTGCACCCAAACCACCTCAAAGACAACTTGTACCTGCGGCTAAACCTGTGGTTCAAGTGCCTGTGGCTAGGGCCTATGCTGGTCCTCAGCCTATGTGTAACATCTGTAGGTATCATCATCCGGAGAACGCCCCGTGCCGCATCTGTACCTTATGCGTTAAATATGGTCACTTGGTGGCGACTTGTCACCGTGCACCTAATAATGCCACGATGGTCACAAACCGTGTTTGCTACAACTGTGGGGAACCTGGTCATTTTCGTCCATAATGCCCTCGTCTTGTGGGTAATGTTCCACAAGCCCGAGGACGTGCTTTCAATATCAATGCAAATCAAGCACAAGCAAACAATGATGTGGTGAATGGTATGTTAACTTACACTTAACTTTTATGACCTAAGTCTTTTAATGCGTTAACTGTATCGTTAAATACCTTTAAAATTGAACAGGTATGTTCCTTATTAATAATACTTATGCCTAGTTGTGAATCCTAGGATCTCAATTCAGGAATTATCAGTATTAAAATGATTACAATTTAATGAGTGCGGAATAATAATTAATTGTTGTTTAATTGTATTAATTGATAATCGAAGAACACGAACACAAAGACACAATGAATACGAACACAATAATTGATTCAAATGTGTTTTACTAATGTTGAGTAATGATTACAAAAGTATAAGTATAAAAACTATGAACAAGGAATTCTTCAATCGAATTGTTGTTATTGATGTGATAGCGGCTAGGGTTGCACAATGATGTGACAATTGACAGCCATAGTATTGCTAAAATTGTGTTCCCCGAGATATGAAACCTAGGACTCATATTTATAGGCACTTTGAGTCAGTTAAGGAAACACCGGATCTCTTAGGATTTGAAATTGACTTGTTGACTGGTTGAAATCATACAAGTGTTATGGACTTCCGTAGGAGTCTTGTCTTCCGCAGGAGTCTTGTTCTTCCGTAGAAAACATGTCTTCCGTAGAAGTCTTCACTTCATCATGCAATCCTTATCTTCTGTAGGAATCTTCACTTGAGATATCCTTGGGTGATGTTCATCCGAAGACAAAGGGTCTTGTAAGAAACATATCTACGGATTAACATTATTGTTCATCCGTAGATGTTTCTTACACTTGGCTGATTTCAGAAATCTTACCAAGTATATTGTTTTAGCCTATCATCATGTACATCACATAACACATATTGGTTAACCTATACATTCAATGCATACATAATGATAATTAGTTACAAATATTTATTACAAGTATTGATTAAAGTTCTAAGCCTATACAAAATGATCTAGACCTATTCTTTCTAGATCTAAGAATACTCCCCCATAGGCTTAGATCCTTATAATCAATCCTTCAAAACTACAAGCTCCTTGACTTTGGAAATGATTTTGTTGTAGAAGTATGACACAACAGACTTCTGATCATCATACTTGTACTTGATCTTCATCTTGCTGAGCTTCTTTAGAGTCTCAAAGCTTAGTCCTAGAACATCCTCCTTTGTAGTGAGTGTGTCTAACACTTTTTCATTGTTCACCACTTCTAGCTCATCTTGTTCAGAGATTCGAAGTTCTGTTACTTCATCAAAAGTTGTTCCCTTCAGCAACCCAGCATTATGTCTTCTTCTTTTGTAGGCTTTAGCATGAAGTTTGTCAATTACCTGGATCACGTGGACATGAAGGAACAGATCATTTTGAGGTTGTTCATCACTCAGCTTTGGAAAGAATTTGTCATACAGATATGATGTGTAGCTGGGATGCAGTAGCTTGATTTCCACAGGGTCAAAGATCCTGATCCGATCAGCCCTTTGTTCTCTGCATTCCACAGCAGCACAAGTTCTTTTGTTTTCTCTACATATCCCCATTTAGTTATAGGGAATGTGTATTGATTTCCTTCAATATTCTTGATGGTTGCTGTTTTCCGGTTATTGTATCCAACCCTCTTTAGAAATTCATCATCAACTGCTTCAGAGGCATTGGATTTAAACCTTTTCAGACCTTTGATTCTCTTCTTGTGTTCAGCATCTTCTCTCTTACTCTCAGCCAACACATCATCTCTGAACTTAGTCTTCAGTTTGCCCCACCAAGGTTGAGAAGTCCCTTCCTCTTGGGTGTATTGGGTAGTTAGAAATGATAAGGCTTTGTAAGTCTTTGATATCACACTCAGGTAAGCACAAAACTGAAAACACATCATGGAAGTATTGCACTCTTCCAGATCTTCTTTTTATTATTGCACAATCCCAGTCTAGATCCTATTTCCAGGCCATGATCCTGTTCTCTTCCACAGAACTGGGAGTTGTAAGATGATCAATCAGCTGTATAAAGTTGACTTTTGTTCAATAATTTCTCTGACAGTGGTTCCAAGTGGCCATACTTTGCCTGGTATGACATCTCTTGGTTCTCTTATCAGTTTGTCTTTCCCTTTGTGCTGGCTTTTGCTTTCTACAACAACTGGTTCAGCAGGTGTTTTGTTATGATGCTCTGTAGCCGGATTTGGAGCTTCAATCCTAAATCTCACACCAGTGTCAAGCTCAACATTCATAACATGCTCCATCATCCTTCTCAGCTCTCCAACTGTTCTTCCCTTAAGCTCATGCAGCTTGTAATTGTGACTTTGCAACCAACAGGTCATATTGTATTTGTTCAACTTTGTTATATCACAGTGACCTAGGTCTTTCTTGATTTTCTGAACTGCTTGAAAGGTGAGAACGCTTCAAAATCACAGTTTGGGATCATAAATCTAGCAAACTCAAACTCTTTCAGTAAATCCTTCATCTCAGATAAGTTCATCCTCTCAACCATATCATAAGGGAAACAATGGTTTATGAGGGTCATAAATAAGTTGACTCAGGCCTCTCTTCCATAATGTCTTCAGTGGTTAGCAGATCATCAGCCTTAGAGTCTTTATGGTCAGTTGGTGAGTCCATCTTGATCAGCTCATTCCACTCTTCATCACTGTCATCATCATTACTGGATGTCAACTTCACAGTAGATAATTCTACTGAAGGAGTATGCTCAGGAGAAGTCAGCTTTTGCTTTTTAGGGGAACTTTCATCTTCAATCATCTTCTTCTTGAAAGACCCCAGGTATTTTCTCTTCCGTCAATACAGAACAAGTTACTTTGATGCTTCAGTAGATTGTTGTTTTGGAGTGACTGATGAATTGTCTTCCAATGCACAAATTTTCATCTTTAAAGTCTTAATCTCTTGATCTTTCTGCTTTATCAGTTCATCTTTTGCAGACACATCATCAGTGATTTGCTCTACTTTAGAAATCAGTTGTTCCTTTTCATCTTTCTCATATCTCACAACTTCTTGCAGTTCTTGTTCATGTTTGACCAAAGCATCAATCACTTCATTGTTACTTTGTGCATCTTCTCTAAGCCTTTTTAGTCTGGCTTCTTGCTTGATTAGCTCTTCATCCTTCTCTTTGATTATCCATTTCAGATCTTGAATTCTTTGCTTTCTTTTATTTGATTTAAGTACCAACTTATTGTACTCAGTAACCAAATAACTCTTGCTTACAGGGATGTCTTTATCACTTAGGTCATCTTCATGGTAAGCAATCACATCCACTTCATTCTCTTTTTCTTCTTTTTCAGCATCAGACTCAATCTTGTTTTCTTTATGAAGCAGCTACATTAGCTGAACTAAAACAATGTTCACTCACTTCTTCTTCATGGTGTTTAAGTTGTTGTTGATCCATGTGTTGTTGATCTGTAATTGGAGACACTAGAGCAGTGTGATCAGACAACACTTGGTTCTCAGAATTGGTGGCTGAAACAGGAATAGTACTTGCTTGAGACATCAACTCAGTCTCTCCTGTGTGAACAGAGTTTTGAAACTGAGTTATGTGAACAGGCTCAGCGTTAGCACTTTCCGGGGATGTAAGTTTAAGTGTTGGTGGGAGTGGATGAATTGGGGATATGGTTTGGAAGGTAGAGAATGGTTGTGTGTTTTGTGAGGCTGGGAGAGAAACTAATGGGGATTTTTGTTATCCAAGTGAGATAGGCTGGGTGTTTTGAGTGGAAGAGGATAGCTGTTGTGGTGACACATGTTGTTGGATGGGTGAGATAGGATCAGTGTTTATGCTGACTGGTGATTGATGTTGATAGGGGATGTTTGGTTCGGTGAGTGTGAGGCTTGATCAGATTCAGCAGATGATTCTTCTTCATGATCTACCCGTACCAGATCTTGTGGAATGTTGGCATCAGCACCCACCACGTGAGCAAACATAGGCATGTCCTCACCTTGGTATTTTCCACTGATCTTATTCAGTACAAACCTTCCCAAGTGAGCTTGCACAAACACCTCTCCTTCCCTTACAATCCTTGGAAGTTCAGCATTGATAATCAGTTGCAAAAACCTTAGGAACATATACATCTTGTCGATCCTTTGCAATTTAACTTGATCACATAGACAATTGAGCATGTACTTAGAGTAATTGTAGGTTCTTCCCTCAAAGATCCCAATAATTGTTGGTACACATGTCCCTAGTTCTAGTTCTAGTGAGCATAAATGTAATTAACTTTCATTGTGTTACACATATGTAATGTTTGATCAATGTAATGAAAACTCTTTGATGGTTGATTGTGTATTGGTTGTTTAATGTTTTATATATTTATATCATTGTATGTTACACACTTATAAGAACATGTAATATAGGTATACAGTGGTTAGACATAGTTCTGAATTGTTAAAGGTTCAGGAATGTGTTTCACTAAGTCTTATGTTCCAGTCGCACGACTAGACCATGCGAATGGTCCAAACGCACAACTGGACCAGGTGATTGAGCCATACGCATGATTGAGTCATAAGACTGACTCAGTCGTATGAATGAATCAATCGCATGACTCAGTCGCACGACTGAGCCATACGCATGGCTCAGTCGCACGAATGAAAGCTGTAACCTATAAATACCACTTAATTCGTGAAAAAACGTAACACTTTGATAATTCACAACCCTAGCCGTCCTAAAATGTCCAGTTCGTCCCTTCCAAGTTCATAGACTGTTTCTGATCATTCCTACCTTATTCTTAACGTATTCTAATCGTTAGGTTTGATCGGATTAACGGTTTCCCTGATTGGATCGCCAATCAAACAGAATTCCGTGCTATTTGATTTGGTTTCACGTTGAATCAGTTAGTACTCTGTAAGTTCATGGTCCTAATAAGTGGTATCAGAGCTTTGGCTCTTGATTCTTCGTGGATTCAATCGTTTTTATGATGAAGTCAACGTTTTTAGTTTAAAGATCCGTGTTCTCTGCATAAAAATCCAGTTTTTACGTGTGCACGCTTTCAAAATTGAGTCTTTTTCGAGTTCAGCCGTCTAGGGTATTCAGAATTGTGTGAAAAAGGTTGAAAAATTTCAAAGTCAGCAGTCTCAGTCGCACGATTGACTCAATCGCACGACTGAACTCCAATTGCCCAGTTCAATCACACGATTGGCCCAGTCGCTCGTTCAATCGTACGATTGGTCCAGTTGTTTCTGTCCATTCGCACAGCTGCCCTAATCGTGTGCCCAGTCGTATGACTAAGCTCAATCGCACGATTGTGTTTCAGTCGTCCCCCAGTCGCCCATCCCAGTCGCATCAATAGTTTGTTTGACAAGTCTAATTCTAATTCAAAATGGAGTCAGAGATTTGCATTCTCAGCATGGAAAGACTCCAGGATACAGAACCTACTACTACTGGAAAATGAGATCGGGAACCATAATAAACCACCTAAGCTTTTATCGATTGATGAATTTCCTCAATGGAAGCAAAGGTTTGAGATTCATCTTAATGGAGTGGACACGAATCTCTGGAATGCTATTGAGACTGGATACAATATGCCAGTTGGAGCTGATGGTATACCCCTAACTTTGAGTGGATTGACTGATGCACAAAAGATTGCTTACAATGCAGAGAAGAAAGCCTATGCTATGTTGACACAGTCTATTCCTAAAGAAATCTTCCATCAGTATTCAGAGCATGAGCAAAGTAAAAGGTTCTGGAAGGCTCTTGAGAAAAGGTATGAAGGGAGCACAACTTTTAAATCCTTAAAGGCCAAAGCATTAAAGAAAGAGTTTGATAATTTTTCTGCCATCGGGAATGAGAGTTTGGACGACATTATTGACCGCTTCTATCATTTGATGAGTGAACTTCACACTCATGGTGTTCAAACGTCTAAGGAAGAAAAAGTGTCAAGTTTGGCTGACGGGCTACCAGAGAAGTGGGATTCGTTTATTTCCACCTTAAGATACAACTCAGTGCTTGAGACCTTGGATATAAATGATTTCATCCTGAAACTAAGAGAAGAAGAAGTGAGACACAAGTACAAGGCAAAGAAGGGATCATATGCTCAGGATCCATCTCTCTACAATGTGACTCCTACTGCTAAGTCTTCAAGTGCACCTCTGTAGACTGCATTTGTTTCTAATACATCTGCAACTGGTCAAAGCTCATCGTCTGGTGGTGAGTCAACTGTCTCATTAGGGGTTCAACACGGTATTACAAAACTCAATCGACAAAGTTAGTGACAGAAAATCTGGGTAATGTAACTGTGGAAGTGGCTAAAGAGCACATGGACTTACTTGCTGCTGTAGTCCATTCTTATGATGAATTGGTAGCAGGAAAGATCGGTAACTGCCACTTAGCTGATGAAGACTATGAGCAGGTGGATGAAAATGAGTTGGAGAGAATGGACATCATGTGGGCTCTCGTGAGTGCTGTGCGACGAGCAAAGAAGTTTGTTAAGAAGACAGGACAAAATCTGGTGGCTACTAAAGATACTACTTTTAGTTTCGACAAGTCAAAGGTCACCTGTTTCAATTGCGGGGAGAAAGGACACTTCAAGCAAGAGCGTGTCAAACCAAAGAAGACTGGCAATGGAAACCCGTTCTCGTCCTTCAACAAACAGGATAAAGAGAGAAAGACAGCCTCAACAAGCAATGATTCAAAGGCAATGGTTGCTCAAGGTGATAAAGGACAGGACTGGTCCTTTCGTTTTCTATCTGATGGTGAAGCAAAAATTGCCCTGGTTGATGATTTGAATGATGACTCTGCGAGTGAGGGGGAGAACTCAGTAGAGCTGGATGCTAATGAAACTTTGGCTGCTGTTGATCAACTCATTGAGGATGAACTGAATGCAGCTTCTGAAGCACAACAGGAACCTCAAAATGCTTTCATGGCCGGCACGTCTACATCGGCACAGGTAGAATCAAAAGATGATCTTTTTATTAAACATGCTTGTGTTGAACGTGATACATTTAGGGAAAGTATTGATCTGAAATTTGCTAGGTTATTAGACCATAATGATAACTTAGTAAATGACTTAAAAATATACATCGAGGCCAATAGAGTGTTAAAACAAAATAAAAGCAACTATAAGGAGAAAATTGAGGCCTTAAAGAAACAGCTAAAAGAAACTGAAGTTGTCGCGTTTAACCAAGAAAATGACATTAAGTTCTATTTAAAGACATTGAAGAAACTAAAAAGGACAAAGTTGTTTTACAAGTTGAAAATGAGTCTTTAAAGCAAAAACTCCACAGTCTAGCTAGTTCTTCTCATATTTTGAAAAACTTGGTTAAGGAACGTAACAACGGGGAAGGGCTGGGTTATAAGGTTGTGCCTCCACCACATGAGATCCTTTTGAACACCAAACAAAGACCAGTTAATAACAATCCCATAAAGGACCATGTGGTGACGACTCCTCTGGTTAGTGACCCGGATACTGCAGTTAAACCTGCTACTCCCGTTGCTAATCAGAAGTCATCAACCTCAGGCACAAAAGATCAGACTGACCGGGTGGAAGAGGATGTTAATGTCACTCTTGGGTTGGGTTCTAAAGCTGTTGACACACAACTCAAGACTACAAAATCCACTCAGTCTAAACAAACTAAGCGAGATCAAAATCATCCAAAAAGACAAAGCAACCATAATGTTAAACAAGTAAATTTGTTAAGGAAGGTGAAAATCAAAGGAATGAGACCAAAAAGCCCTTACCTGAGATCTACTCCCCACCCCACAAGAGATCTCCTAGTCCTTTTGGACGGAGATCATGTTACACTTGTGGTCAACGGGGTCACATCTCTTCAAATTGTCCTCGCTGTCAGACACCCAAAATTAAAATTGAACTAGAAAATGAAGTTAAACAGTTTCCAAAACAGAGATCTAAGACTCCTGTTAGGTCTAAAACACCTGCTAGGTCTTATACCTCTCCTTAACACCACAGACAACACAGACAAGTCACTGGCAAGTCTGTGATGCCTGAGGTGAAACCTGTTTTTGAAACTAAATCTAAAGTTCAAACTATAAATCAGTCATCGGTGTACCACAAACAATCCTTTCACAAGGATGGTTTGTGGAAAGCTAAAACGTCTGAAGTGTCTGAAACCAGTGACAAGTTGAAGGTTGAGGTACCACCAACTGATAAAGGACAGTGGGTTAAGTTTGTGATGTGTGATGCCTCTAGGAAACCCAAGCCAGTCAAGGCTTGGGTCCCCCTCCTTAACTAATTATTTTCTATTATGTGCAGGTTGTCCTCTATAGTGCTTCTACCAACACATGGATTGTAGATAGCGGAGCATCCAGGCATGACAGGAAATCAGTCTCTCCTTTTCAACATCAAACAAATTAAAGGGGGACATGTTTCTTTTGCTAGAAACAAAGGAGGATACATTACCGCATAAGGAGAAGTAGGTAATGCAAAGGTAAGGTTCGATAAAGTAAATTTTGTTCAACAATTGGAAAACAATTTGCTTTCAGTGTCTCAGATATGTGACAAGGGCTTCAAAGTGATGTTTGACAATCGAAAATGTTACATTCTGAAGAAGGAGATGGAGACTCCATAGGAGCAGGTATTAATGTTAGCGTCTAGGTACAATGATTTATATGTCTTGGATATGTCTAATGCTTCTACCACTGAGTCTACCGTTCAGTGCTTTTTGTCCAAAGCAACAGAGAAGGAATCCATCTCCTAACACAGGAGAGTGGTACACATAAATCACAGGAAGATGAATCATCTGATTCATAACAACTTAGTTGAGGGAGTTACTGTAAAGAACTTCAAACTTCCTGATTTTTGTGTCTCATGCATGAAGGGAAAGCAGACCAGGAAGTCTCACAAGACAAAGTATGTAAACTCTATTGAGATGCCCCTGGAGCTATTGCATATGGATCTATTCGGCCCTGTCAGCGCGAAGAGTATCGCCAGAGACTCGTACTGCTTTGTAGTCACAGATGACTACTCATGTTTCTCCTGGGTGATGTTTCTGAAAGCTAAGTCAGAAAATTTTGCTCGTTCAAGGTTCTAGTCACAACACTGGAGTCCCTCTACAATCTAAAAGTGAGAAAGATTCGTTCAGACAATGGAACAGAGTTCAAGAATCAGTGGATGGATGCTTTCTGCAAGGAAAAAGGAATTGTTCATCAGTTCACCTCTGCATACACGCCACAGATGAATGGTGTTGCTGAACGAAATAATAGGAGCTTGATCGAGACAGCTAGGACTATGTTGGCAGATTCAAAGCTGCCAGTACAGTTCTGGAATGAAGTAGTTGCCAATGCTTGCTACACACTTAATCGTGTGTCAGTAGTCAAACGGCATGGAAAGACTTGCTATGAGTTGCTTCAGAAGCGCAAACCAAACCTGGAGTATCTGGAACCATTCAGAGCTCCATGTACGTTGCTGAAGAAAACTCAGGAGGGCATGTTCTGCAAGATAGCCGATCAAGGGATATTTCTAGGATACAGCATACCAGACAAATGGATCTATAACAACTCGACGGGTCAGGTAGAAGGGTGGTGCAACGTTGATGTACAAAGATACACCACACCCCCTGCTGGAAAAGGTCCATCATCATTCTTTGATTACGATGGCTTTTTCAAATCCTTCAACCTCCCTCAGCTTGATTCAGATGACGAGATTGCTGCCCAGATGATGTATGACGTCTTAAATACACCGAATCTGGATATCAGCAATATGACACCAGCCAGTGGTGCTTCAGGATCTCCAACACCCACTCAGGACGAGAGTGATGAGTCATCCGATGATGAAGAAGCAACTGAAACAGGAATTGAGCATAGTGTTAAACAAGAAGAGAGCTCCTCCACTGCTGAACAAGCATCTGGAAAACCGGATACTGAACCTGTTGTCACAAATCTTGTATCTGAAGTTGTTGTACCTACAACACTTATGACTAGGATCAGTGTGAATCATCCCCCCAACTCTATCATTAGGGATCTTCAAGCTGGTGTGCAGATAAGAAATCAGTTGTACTCTGCTGACTATGCTGCAGTCATGGAAAAGGGATATGTCAATGACGAGGCTTTCTCATGTTTCGTTTCTCAAATTAAGCCTAAGTACATCAGTGATGCCCTAAAGGATGAGGCCTGGGTTAACGCTATGCAAGAGGAGCTGCTACAGTTCAAGAAGCCGGGAGTGTGGACACTCGTTGACAGGCCCAAAGGAGCGAAAGTGATTGGTACCAAATGGGTACGGAAGTGCAAGAAGGACGACCAAGGTGTTGTTATCAAAAACAAGGCACGGTTGGTTGTTCAAGGATTCAGACAAGTTGAGGGAGTCGACTACAATGAAGTGTTTGCACCAGTGGCACGAATGGAAGCGATTCGGATATTTTTGGCCTACGCATCTTACATGAAGATCAAAGTTTATCAGCTGGATGTTAAGAGTGAATTCCTTCATGGGGAAATCCGTGAGGAAGTTTACATCAGTCAACCCGAGGGATTCGAGGATCCTTATCATCAGGACAGAGTCTATAAGTTGGACAAGGCTCTGTATGGGCTACATCAGGCCCCTCGAGCTTGGTATGAGAAGCTCTCCACCCAACTGTTGAAACACGGTTTTGCAGGGGTGTGATTGACTGCACGCTGTTTATTAAGAAAAAAGATGGTGATTTGCTAATGGTGCAGATCTATGTGGATGACATCATCTTCGGCTCCAGAAACGAAGAGTTGTGCAAAGAGTTTGAATCTGTAATGAAGGCAGAGTTTGAAATGAGTGCCATGGGAGAAATGAAGTTCTTTTGGGATTACAAGTGGATCAAACACCAACTGGTATTTTCCTACATCAGACTAAGTATGTTGGTGATATTCTGAGTCGATTTGATATGGAAAACGTCACTGTTGTCGGTACCCCTCTCGCCACAAATTATGATGTGGCTCCTGATGAGAATGGGGATTTGGTGGATGCCACTATGTATCGTGGGATGATCGGATCTCTTATGTATCTCACTGCCTCACGTCCAGATATCATGTATGCCACTTGTCTTTGCTCCAGATATCAAGCGAAACCTAAAGTCAATCATCTGATTGGGGTGAAGAGGATTTTCCGTTATCTGAAGGGTACCCTAACACTGGGATTGTGGTATCCTCATGATGATGACTTTGAGCTCACTGCGTATAGTGATTCTGACTATGGCGGTTGTAAGATGAACTTCAAGTCTACATCAGTATGGTGTCAGTTCTTTGGAAGGCGGTTAGTCACTTGGCAATGCAAGAAGCAGACCTCGGTTGCCTTATCAACCTGTGAAGCTGAATATGTTGCTACTGCAAGTTGCTGTTCTCAGATCATCTGGATCCAACAGTAAATGCGAGACTACGGTTTGCAATTTTCTCAAACACCTATCTTTGTTGATAATTCTGCTGTCATAGCTGTTACTAAAAATCCTGTTCAACACCCTAAAACAAAACACATCGGCATAAAGTATCATTTCATACGCGACTGCTATGAAAAACAATTAATTGATGTGATTAAAATAAACATGGATTTTCAGCGCGCCGACCTCTACACCAAACCTTTTGACAAACCCAGATTTCTATATCTATTAGAGGTCAATGGTATGAAAAAGAAAGTGACATAATTTTAGAAGACACAGATGCCTAGTCCGACACATGTTTTAGTTGTTTTTTAATTTTATTTCTTTTTAATTTCCTTGTCTTATAAAAAATCCACAAACACAAAAGATTTTATGTTTTAGAATTTTAGGGGAGATTAGGTTACTTTCAGTATTTATTTACTTAAAAAAAAGAAGCGGGGGAGGGAAGATAAGCTGAAAAAGCAAACACAAAGATAAGAATGTGATTCAACACTATGGAAAGTGATAGTATACAGGCGTCAAGTTACTTGGAAAACTAAAAAGATTTTCAAGTTTTCAACTTTAGTTTAATTAAATCATAGAAAATTGTTAGTCAGAGAATTCTAAGTCTAACAGATTGGGAAAATGATAGTACGCTTATTTGTAACTGTAATTACATGCAAAAAGTAGATCTAGGGTGGTGCTAGTCCATTATACAATATGTCGGTAGATTCAACACAATAGATTGGTAGACATTATTGGTGAACTAAATTTAAAACTAATTCGTTCAACTGACTATGGGTTCCCATCTTATCACTGGTTAACACAATCAGTTATTTCCAATAAGGGGTGACGAGCAAATAAACGCCATGAAAAGTGGGCGGATGACCACAATAAGAGCAAAGCACCGAAAAAATAATAAACGCAATCAAGCTGATAACAATGTTGTTGGTGCGTTATGTGCAAAAGAAAAAATAAAGGTGCTCTAACAAGGAGATAGGTTGTGTGCCTCTCTGCTGTGCGATGGCACTGACCTGAGGATAAGCATAACCTAGACATTCCAGAATTCATTGTTGTTTGCCGCCTCTCTGCTGTGCGGTGGCACTGACCTGAGACTTGGCTTCTCTTTGAAAGCTCTAAGAATAGTCTCTTCTTGTTAAAATACCCTTAGACCGCTCAAAAAAATCTCCCGAGGAATGTTGATTACCATATAAGAGTGGGATCCACAAATGTCGGTTGAAATAATATAACCTAATACATCACCAGTAGTTGTCAAAAGTCTGTGTATGGATTTAAGTGGACAAGTATACTGACAATCGTCATGGCAGCACCGCCTGATGTTCAAAATCAATGTCTGTTACATATCAAATCAAGTATGATTCCCAGTTAGAACTTAGAAGTCTTGGATGAGTAAAAAGCTATGATATGTATATATTCTAGTTTCCATTTCAATTAATACAAAAAGTTCTAAGTGATGGTGTTTATGCCTGTCTGATTCCATATGAATCTGTCTTTGGTATGACGTTAATGCTAATAGGCTGTTCTACCCTACCCCATCAAAAATTACAAAATATATTCATTTTGTATTTAGTTTACTTTTCAATTCAGTTGTAAAGTGTGTCAGTGTCGGACTGTGCTAACCTATCTTCTCTGTGAATGTCACCAAATGAGCTTAACGTTAATTTTAAACATATTGCTTCTAAAAATTAAAAGGATCATGTCTGAGGTGATCAGGTGGATAAATGGATCACGTCTGAGGTGATCGGGTGGATAGATGGATCACGTCTGAGGTGATCGGGTAGATAAATGGATCATATCTAAGGTGATCAATAGGTCTTAGTCTAAAATTGATCTTGTCTGAGATGACCAAGTGCTTATAATGTTTTATCTACTGTTAAATAGAACTAAGTGTCGTATGGTAAAATGGTCAAAATGTCACAAGTATGGCCCATTCGCATGACTGGACCATAAGTATGGACAAGTCGTACGATTGGACCATACGAATGAGTCCAATCGCACGATTGGAGGTGACCGACTAATGTCAGACGTCCGAATGAACCTCAATCGTACGATTGGAGGTGAACGATTGGGTGAATCGTACGATTGAAGCTCAGTCGCATGACTAACTTATGCGACTAGGCTCAGTCGCATGACTAACTCATGTGACTAGGCTCAGTCGCACAACTAACTCATGCGACTAGGCTCAGTTGCATGACTGGAGGTTGCCCTAGTATAAATACAAGTTGAATCGGCCTCAGTCGCCCTACTCACCCAAATCGCCCACTATTCGTACGATACGTCGAACCTCTGCCAAAATTTCTTAGATTCACATTTACCATATATTCCTGCTTTCTGACATTCTATATTGGTTATACAGGTAATAATCGAGGTGGTTCATTAGTTAAACCGAAGATAGACATCAAGAATCACTCAAATTATGACCTAACAGTAACCATGACTTAAATGAACAAATAAACCAACTAAACTATCCTATAAGATCAGATTAATGATAAAATATGTTTAGTCAGCCTACTCTGAGTGTAATGAGCCTAATCTTAATATTTAACATCAAGTATTGCTCAAAACATGAATTTGACTGGACAAACAGTTGAATAGGCGACTGGACACTCTGATGAACTTCAATCGTACGACTGAGCTGTCCGATTAGCTCATTCGTACGACTGAGATGAACGATTGACTCAATCGCATGACTGAACCATGTGTATGAGCTCAGGCGCACGACTGAGGTAAACGCATGAGAAGACATGCGACTAAGTCCAATCGCACTCAGTCGTACGAATGAACTCAATCGTACAACTAGATCTCAGTCGCACAGTTCAATCGCACGACTGAGATGACTAGATCTCAGTCGTTTGTTCAGTCGCATGACTAAACCAAATTTTAAAGTTCATTAACTTAAATTAGCTATCTTCAACATGTGCTAATGTTTATTTGTTTTATGTGAACAGATGGCTAGTATGTGGACTATGAGTACTAAGCACAACATATGTGCTCATCTAGACCTGACTTCCCGCAACGCGACGGATTTCACTGGGATTATCAGCTTTCTACGACGCTCGAGGATCTTCCGAGCGATCTCAGCACAATGTACCCCTATAGATTGATACAGCAGGCGTTTTGGGAAAACGCTATGGTCGACAGGTCCGTGGAGCCTTATACTATTAGGAGCAGTATCTTTGGACAAGATATTGAGCTATTTGAGGAGGACATCTGGACTGTACTTGAGTTTGGGGATGATGCAGCATGCCCAACTAGACTACATCCCCTTACCGTCCGAGGCTGTTTTATGAGCGCAAAGTACTCGGGGAACAATAACTCAAGTATGCTTAACAAAAGCAACTTGTTCCCCCAATTCAAGTACCTTGCCCATGTGCTTCTACGTTGCATAGCTTCAAGGAAGGGAGGTTTTGACGAGCTATCAGACCAGATGCAGAATGCATTTGCTGCGTTGGTGCTGAACTTCCCGTTCAGCTTCTCTAGGATGATCTTCACCTATCTGGTGGAGAACGTCGAGGCCAAGGGGAAAGAGAGCTTCTACATGTACCCGAGGTTCATCTAGATGATCATAGATCAGAAGCTCCCCAGCTACTGAAAGCTCAAGAGGATGCTGTCGTCCTGGAGATCATGGATGACATAACATTGGGAAGGATGAAGGTATACCGGGGCAGGCAGGTTAAGCCCCCGGTGAGGAGGTTGTTTAGGCATCTAGCTCGGGAGGACTACATGGCGCCAGTAAGGCGTAAGTGGTGCCACGATGACAGTGACTCCTATGTGGAGCACATAGTCCTCCCCGATGATGATTCTGATGATAATGACGGTGATGATGGTGGAGATACAGGTATTAAGACCACTGCTGCCGATGTTACATCTCCACCATCCCCTAGAGGGATTAGAGACGGCTAGATTCCATCAGTGCTTTCAGCCTGATGAGGAGGAAGAATCAGACGAAGAGCCTCTCACCCGGACGGTGGGTAGTCGGGTGGTTGCCACGGAGCAAGGCATTAGGGCGGTTGGTGGACGCCCGGGAGGGTCTGGGGGTTCAACTGTTGACCCATCAAGACTCTCCCAGTAGTCGAGGGGGAGCATCCGGATCCAAAAGGTCCAGACTGAAACGGATGGCTCAGCCCCACGGGAAGAAGATGAAGAGAAGGAGGATTACCTTGATCACTACCTCTTCAGCCACCACACCTACCTCGTCAGCCACCACACCTACCTCCACAGCCACCACTACTACCACTCCACCACCCACTACCACAACACCAACACCTACTACCACAAAACCAACTACCACTACCATACCACCCTCCACAATCACTACTCCTACACCTCCACCCACTCATACACCTCCACCTATATTCACCACTACCACAACACCAACTACCACTAACATACCACCCTCCATAACCACTACTCCTACACCTCCACCCACTCATACACCTCCACCTATATTGACCACCACCACAGCTACCACCACCCAACACCGAGTCGGACCCTCATCAGTTCCCTCCGGATCCTCTCTGCCCTCCAGTGGGGTAGAGGAACAGCTTGCAGCACTTAACCGAATGGTGCTGAAGTTGTTAGCTGCCGATGACGAGAAGACTGCACAACTAAGACAGTTAGAGGAGCTTACTACTGCCCAATCACTGCAGATCTCTCAGCAGGCACAGCAGCTACAGGAGCAGACCCAGATGGCTGCTCAGAGTTTAGAGCTCGCTCAACTCCAGGAGCAAAACGTCATATCTTCTAAGAAGATTGAGGAGTTGGAGGAGGCTAAGAAGACCATCCTGCTCAAACTTAAGGGCACTAAGGATGAGCCTCTGAAGATAAGAGAGGGAGATGGTGATGATGGTGATGATGAAGAAAGTGATGATGAGGATGATGATAGTGATGAGGATGATGACGATAGTGGAAATGATCAAGCTAAGGAGGGGCAAGTTGATGATGATGATGATTCTGCCTCAAATGCTGCTGATCCTGGTCTGGAACAACGTACAAAAAGAAGACAAGACCATGGATCTACACAGCCCCTCCATCATCACCTACTGCTGAAGCTCACGAGCAGATTCAAGACAAAAGTACAGATTAGATGTTTTATTATTCAACTTTTGTACTTAAATCATCTTTTGATGTTTATGTAATTAATGTAAATATTTATTATTTAATGTTTGATTATCTGGATTACACACTAATGATTGTTATGCTACATGTCTTAATCAAGCAGATCCAGCGTTTCAGCAAGATGAGTACGATGTTGCTCCCCACTAATAGATCAAGTCTCAACTCACCATGATTCTTGATCTGTAGGGGATCGTCAAAAGGTCTATGAGTTATACTCCTGAAGAAGGGGAAATAATTCACGACCTAACTGATGAGCAGCTTGCTGAGATGTTTAAGCTGAATCCAGATGAGATCGTGAAGGATGCTCCAACCTTTGATGATGCTAGTGATGACAAGCTCAACGATGTTGAAGAGATAGAGATTGAAGACATCACTGATCAGCATTATCCGGAATACACTGACCGAGAGGGAAATGTGTTTCCAGATCTGGTTAACACTCTCGGCAGTGATGTTTTGGAGAAGCTCAGCGAGAAAGAGAAAGAAGCTGAAGCATCATCTAGCCAAGCCCAAGCCTCAGACGCTGATGTTGATATCAGAAAGGCTGAATGGGCGGCTTGCTTCGCTGAGATCGGAGCCCAAAGCGACACTGCTAAGCAAAGTACCTACACCAAGCTCTATAAAGTAAAGAAGAACATGAAGGTGTCAGGGAAGATTATTGCATGGGCTCACTTTGAGGATCTTGGAGTTTATGTCATAAAAAGAGAGAGGGGAATCGAGTACTTCAGATTCCCTCATGATCTGAAGACTCTCCCCGGGTTTGAGCTCAACCAGCTGGCATGACTAAAGTTGCTCTATGCTAACCCGAAGAAGATGTCCGGCTGGTTTGAGGCTGCCTTGAAAAGGGAATACATGACTAGATAGGTAAACTTCAAACCTTAGCAGGCTACGAGGTACCTCAGAAAGTCTGAGGTGAGTCCCATCACAGGTCAACCGAAGATAGTCCTGAAGTGGCGACCTCCACGCACGATGTCTAGAATTCCATTGAGGGAGATGCCACAGGACTTTACCCCACACTTTAAGTGGCGGTACTATGACTGGCGCTTTGGAGAGGCCGTCATCGTTTTGGACAGGGAAGGAAAGGTGGACACAGTAAGGGTGTTCGACCGAATGTGGCTTATCAACTTGTCAGCTTCAGATGTCTATACTCTGTACAAGTGGCCACTATTTTTTGATACCCAGGATATAGTGCAAGCACTACAGTTTCAGCATGTTATACGTCTATGCTTTGCACTTAATATCCACGCCGGGGTTTCGAAAGAGGAACGGGCTAAGAGATTTGAAGAGTTTACAAAGGGAGTCTAAGATTAGATAGAATTAGGTCCAAGGGGGAGTTTGTTGGTACACATGTCCCTAGTTCTAGTTCTAGTGAGCTTAAATGTAATTGACTTCCATTATGTTACACATGTGTAATGTTTGATCAATGCAATGAAAACTCTTTGATAGTTGATTGTGTATTGGTTGTTTAATGTTTTATATATTTATATCATTGTATGTTACACGCTTATAAGAACATGACATATAGGTATACAGTGGTTAGACATAGTTCTGAATTGCTAAAGGTTCAGGAATGTGTTTAACTAAGTCTTATGTTCCAGTCGCACGACTGGACCATGCGAATGGTCCAAACGCACGACTGGACTAGGTGATTGAGCCATACGCACGATTGAGTCATAAGACGGACTCAGTCGTACGAATGAATCAATCGCATGACTCAGTCACACGACTGAGCCTTACGCATGGCTCAGTCGCACGAATGAAAGCTGTAACCTATAAATACCATTTAATTCGCGGAAAAACGTAACACTTTGAGAATTCACAACCCTAGCCATCCCAGATCGTCCAGTTCATCCCTTCCAAGTTCATAGACTGTTTCTGATCATTCCAACCTTATTCTTAACGTATTCTAATCGTTAGGTTTGATCGGATTAACGGTTTCCCTGATTGGATAGCCAATCAAATAGAATTCCGCGCTATTTGATTTGGTTTCACGTTGAATCACTTAGTACTCTGTATGTTCACGGTCCTAATAATAATTCCTGAGGAGATGTGTCTTGAGAACCTATCAAGTCCTGACTTCATGTTTGAGATGCATTTCAGATAAGTGTAACACAGGAATCGATAGGGCTTGCATAACCTCCCCTTCTTGATCTCACCCTTGTTGAAATCACCATCATAACCCATCAGGTGAAAAACCTTTTCTATGTATTCGTTTTGGAACACATCTGGGTGTCCCACCTCGCGTTCGCCCAATTCAAGTGATCTTCTGATCATTTGTTCATTGATCCTTATTCTCTCAGTCAGGATTTCAGCGGCAATCACTTCATCGTCTACATCTTGTTCTACTCATGCCGTATTCCAGAAATCGACAATGTGAGGTTGATGAATCACAGTCTCTGCCGTCAGGGCATAGAATAGCCTGGATCGTCGAAGATATCTGATGATATCTCGACAACCTTCGAAAGCAGGATCATCCGCATTCAGGAATGCGCACACATTGTGCTCTTTCGCAAATCTATTTGACATCTGAAAATAAAACGAAGATTGTGTTAGCATTAGAGTAACTCACATGAATACGAATCGTTTTAATGACAATCAAAGATTAACCAGTTTAGTACTGATGATTAAAACATGATTTACCTTTGCGACACTGATATTCGATCACTGACTAATGATTTTTACGATTTCTTAGGACGGATTTTTTTTGAAAGTTTGAAGAAGGGGGAAGAGTGCGCTTTTCTAGGTCAAAAAAGTGAAAAGTGCTCTTAAAAGTGATTAATGAATTCTTAAAGTCAAAAACCTCATTTATAAGCGGACACATTAATTTCTTTTATTAAATATGTTGGGCCCACTTCCCATTTATCCTTCCGTATACTTCATTTATTCCGAATGAATCACGGCTTCCGCAGAACATCTGCGAAACCTTAACATCTGCGGATGCCACAACATCTGCGGATGCCTTTGTTGAAAATCAAATGCAACATTACTTAGTACATCTTATTCATAGATTACCATTCTATGAACATGAATTATAGTCTTAATGTTACTTGCACATCCGTAGTTTACTAATTCTACGATTATGCAGTATATTTTTACAGTTCCTTCTGCTGATGCAGAAATTTCACTGTTACTTCTGCGGATGCAGAAATTTTACCGTGACTTCTGTGGATGCAGAAATTTTACTAAAACTTCTGTCTGCGAATGCAGAAAATTTACTGAAACTTTTGCGGAAATTAAAGTTTCGTTGAAACTTTAAATGTATGATATCTATCAAGTAATAGAATCATTTATTGATGTTGGACATTGTTGACTGTGTTTGCATGGCAATTAAGTACAAGAAGGCTTCCTATATCCTGCATCCAAGTTAGTGCTCAATTTCCAATTCCTTCATCAGAAATTTATGATTTTCATGCATAACTTACTCCCCCTAAATTTGTGATTAATATAAAACTGTTTCATTCATCAGAAATTTATGTTTGAAAGAAGCATGAAAGGCATATGATTGTCCAAAAGAGATGTAAACATTGAAGAGCACAAATTAAACAAATTGACAAACTATTCAAGCATGCATATGTATATAGGGATCATACTATAACACAAGGCTTCATCTGATTTTGATTCTATGAATGAGAAATGATCTGATATAACATCTGATTACAAGTATACAGATCCACTTAAATTCACACAGGAGTAATGTATCAACTAGGCATGCAGTTTTTCATGTTTTGATGTTTATTGACCAGTAACTATCATGTGCTCCACATTCAATTCTCATTAGAGTTTGTCCTCCGTAGGTGAGTCAAATCATCACTTTTTCACACTTATTGACTATGTACATTAAGTTATAAGTTCTATCTTAAGACATACTTGTAGTCTCATTAATGCTTTTATGATTAAGCTCTTTAAGACAATATACAGTTGATCACAAAGGATTCTTTTGAGAGCTGAATATGATCCACATAAAGTCACCAGGTCTTTACTTTCATAAAACAGAGGTGCTATCATCCCAGGTCTTTGTTTACACAAAACAGAGGGATAATGAAGATCATACACTTTAATCATATACCCAGGTCTTTGTTCACACAAAACAGAGGGAATATGATTTTGCAAAGATAGAAGATTATAAAGTGTTTTTACATAGTGTGCTTGGGTGAGGGATTTGATCACATTAGGATAAGACTTACTTGCTTGATCCTCAAAATGGAGTTCCCACAGACAGTTGCCTATTTCTTTATGTTTAGCATGCTCTAAGTGTAGTTTCCACTCAACATGAACCTACTTACATATCAAAGTGTTTTTAATCAGTTTGCAGGGTAATTATGCTGATGAAGTAAGCCAAGGCATAGTGTACTATCATTTTCCATAGACATGACATAAGAAAGTAGTCACAGTAATGCAAATAAATTTTTTTTAATTGGTTAGTTAATTTTTTTATTTTATTTTTTATTAATTAAAGAAGATAAACTTTATGTACAAGGACAGTCACATGCTTTTCTTTATTGAAGAAAGGTTAATCTAAGTTAATCATACCCAAAGACTCAATTAGAAAATTAAATCTAACTGAATCAAAGGCTTTAGTGAATAAATCAGCAAGCTGATTTGTTGTATCCGCGTTGATTAGCTTGATCAACCCCTTCTCTGAGCAATCCCTTAGAAAATGATATCTGATCTCAATATGCTTTATTTTGCTATGTTGAATTGGGTTAGCAGTTATAAACATAGCATCTGTATTACCAATATGAATTGGTGTTTGAAGGAAATTGTAACCATAGTCAAGTAATTGGTTTTGCAACCAAAGTACTTAAGAGGAACCAGCTAAAGCAGCTATGTACTTAGCTTTAGTTGTGAATACAGACACATTGGTTTGCTTCTTGCACTGCCATGAAACAAGCCTTGTTCCTAGAAACTAACATCCACCAGTTGTGGATTTTCTATTATTGTTGCATCCTCCAAAATCACTATCTGAGTATGAATAAAGACTAAAGTCACCATCTTTTGGATACCACAGTCCTAGAACTGGTTTTCCTTTCAGATATCTGAAGATTCTCTTCACAGTATCCAGATGAGATTCCTTTGGATCAGATTGATATCTAGCACAAACACAAACAGCAAGCATTATATCAGGCCTACTGGTAGTTAAATACATTAAAGATCCAATCATAGATCTATACAATCTCTGATCAACACATTTTCCAGCAGGGCCAGGTACAATCTTGTCTATTATTGAAGCAGGTGTTTTGCATGATGAGATATCAGCAAGATTGTACTTCTTTAAAATCTGATGAATGTACTTTTCTTGATTAATAAAAATTCCATCAGATTTCTGATTAACTTGCAGGCCAAGGAAGAAAGTCAATTCTCCCATTGAGCTCATCTAAAACTCAGATTTCATTAACTCCTCAAAGTTCTGACACAACTTCTTGTTGGTTGATCCAAAAATGATGTCATCAACATATATTTGGACTACCAAGAGATCTTGATGTTCTTTTTTGAGAAAGAGAGTCTGATCTATAGTTCCTCTTTTGTAGTCATGCTTTAGCAAGAAAGAAGACAATGTTTCATACCACTTTCTTAGTTCCTGATGAAGTCCATACAAAGCTTTGTCTAACTTGTAGACTCTGTGTGGGTAGTCTGGATCCTCAAATGCACGTGGTTGTGCCACATACACTTCTTCATCATTTTTTCCATAAAGAAAGGCACACTTGACATCCATTTGGTACACAGTGAAGTTCTTGAAAGAAGCATAAGCTAGAAAAACCCGGATCGCTTCAATTCTTGCAACAGAAGCAAAGACTTCATCATAGTCTATTCCTTCTTATTGAGTATATCCTTAAGCAATCAGTCTAACTTTATTTCATACAATTATACCTCTGTCATCCAGCTTGTTTTTGAAGAGCCACCTTGTTCCAATTGGATGCTGACCTGCAGGCAGATCTACAAGATTCCAAACTTTTTACTTTCTGAATTATTGAAGTTCATCTTGCATAGCTGCAATCCAGCTATTGTCCTTTAGAGCAGCTGTTATGTTAGCAGGAACAACTTGAGATAAGAAGCAAGTGAATAAGCAAATGTTGCCCATTCCCCCTTTGCTTCTTGTAGTTCTAGCATTCAAGTCTCCTATGATTTATCTGATGGATGTGATTTATGAATTCTGGTTGTTCGAATAGTGTCTACTGAGATGGTTGATTCTAAATTGGTCGAATCCATTGGAGTAAAGGGGTTCAGCTGTGATGCTGAGTCTATGAAGTACTCAAATTGGTCTTCAGTTTCAACAGGATCAGCATGAACTTCAGCTGCATCATGGGATTCGTCCGCAGGAACTTCTACGGATGTGTCTTGTTCTTCCGTAGGAGTTACAGCAACATCTACGGATTGAGTTTGTTGATTCAAGACATCCTCTCCCTCCTTAGAAACATCTTTTGAAGCATTAGTTACATCTACAGATGGAATGTGATCATCTGCGGATGTATTTTCATGAACTGCAGATGAATGATTTGCTTCTCTGGATGTATCTCCATTCTGCTGACTTGTCAGATTATTTGTTTGTTGCAGCAAGATGTTTGAATGAGGTGGTCTTGGGGGATCAGCTGATAGTGACACGTCATTCAACTTGGTGGAACAAATGGATAGCATGTATCAGCAGAACCTGCATTAAGTAGATATCTGGAATTAAATGACTCTGTTAATGCATCTATATCAAATAACCAAGATGAAGCCTTCACATTTGTTGTAAATATGGATTCATCAAAAGAGACATTAGGAGTTCCTTCAACAATGTTATGTTTTGGGATGTAAATCCTATATGATTTAGATGTGGATGAATATCCAACAAAGAAACCATCATAGGCTTTTTCAGAAAATTTTCCCAGTTGTTCTTTAGTGTTTAACACAGATACATGACACCCAAAAGCTCTAAGATATCCTATAAAAGGTTTTCTTTTGAATAAGAGTTCATAAGGAGTTTTATTATGTTCTTTGACAATCAAAATCCTGTTTTGAACATTGCATGCTGTGTTTACAGCTTCTGCCCAGAAAGTGATGGGCAATTAAGAGTCAGCTAGCATTGTTCTAGCTGCTTCAATAAGAGTTCTATTTCTTCTTTCAGCAACTCCATTTTGTTGTGGAGTTCTTGGGGCACTAAATTGTCTTTTAATGCCTTTGTTCCTGCAGAAAGAATCTAGTTCAGCATTCACAAATCCAGTCCCATTATCACTCCTGAAAATCTTAACTTTTAGATCAAGTTTATTCTCAATCTTGATCACAAAGTCCATTAATGTTTCCGATGTTTCACTCTTTTGTTTTAAGAAAAAGACCCAAGTAAATCTTGTGAAATCATCTACTATCACCAAACAGTATTGCCTTTTTCCAATACTCATCACATTGGTTGGACCAAAGAGATCCATGTGAAGTAATTTGAGTGGTGTAGTGTTAGTGTTGATGGTTTTGGATTTATGTGACACTCTATGTTGCTTTCCCTTGTAACAAGAAGAACAATGATTTGAACAATAAAATTCTTTCTTTGGCAAACCAATGACTAAGTCATTTTTCACTAATTTGTTCATATTCTTCAAGTTGGAATGAACAAGTCTACTATGCCACAATTGAGATTCATCTTCTGAAGAATTGGATAAAAGACATGTCTCATGATTTGCGAGTGTTGTGTTGTTTATATCCAAAACATAAGTGTTTCCTTTTGTTGATGCTTTAAGAAGGATCCATTCTTCTGGTACTGAGAAACCAGGCTTAAGAATGTAACAATTAGTGTCATCAAATAATGTTGTGTATTTTTTATCACAGATTTGGGATACACTAAGTAGTACTGCAAATTTTCACAGTAATTTACTTTTTCAAATGTGAGTACACCATTTATTACCATTCCTTCACCAACTATTTTACCTCCCTTCTTATCCCTACCAAATGCCACATATGAGGCATGTTTATGTTTGAAGTCATGGAGAAGAGAACATTTTCCTGTCATATGGCTGGAACAACCACTGTCAACATACCACTTATTGTCAGCTCTCCAAGATTGTTCGTGCACAAATAATGAAATCAATTAGAATTGACAACCCAAGCCTTAATTGTCTTGGGTTTGCCAGAGGTATCTTGAATTGTTACTCCTTCATGAATCAATCTTGAAGTTTCAGTATTAATTTCAGTCCTAATTGATTCATTTTGATTTGATGATGGTGAGGATGATTCTGTTGAAGATGAAGCAGATGTTTATGTGTCTTCTTTCTTGATTGAGTCTACCTTTATCTTCTCTTTCTTGGGTTGATATTTGTATTTTGATGTACATCCTGAATTTCTAAAAGTTTCATCATCTTTCAGTTTTGATTGATTCACAGGAGTCCCTTTTTCAAAGTTATCAAAGAAATCATCTTTCACTTTTGCCTTCTTGAGAGGTTCTTTGGTTGATAGATTTACCTTCTTGTGAGGTGTTCTTGGCTGATTGGATACTCCTTCCTTCAAAGGCTTGTCCACAGCAGATGTTTTCTGCTTGGATTTTTGTTGGACTTTATTAGTCTTTGACCCTTTGTCACTTTCGGAAGATTGAGAGTCTGATTCAAATACTTCTGAATTTGACTTTTTAGATCTCTTTGTCTTGTTCCTTTTGTTGAAATAACATTCCTGAGTTGAATTACAAGACACACGATCTTGAACTTGGTGCTGTGGTTTTTGCCTTAAAGATTTGGAGGCATTACCTTTATGGTACGCAATGTATAGTCTACACCGATCACAAAAGCCTTCAACACGTTTTTAATCAAAAGAATCTCAATATGGGACAACGTCGTTGGGTTGAGTTGATTAGTGACTATGACTGTGACATTCGTTACCACCCTGGGAAGGCAAATGTCATAGCCGATGCACTAAGTCATAAAGTCCATAACAAGATAATCTCGTTTCAAGAAATTCGTGATCGACGACAATGGTTTGATACTTTGAGAGAATTTGATACCGAGATTCAACAAGATGTTAACGAGACTACCGTACTACTACAAAACTTGAGAATAGATAGTGACATCGAGTCTAGTATCCTAGAGGCTCAACAGGCGGTTCAACAAGAAGGAAGAATGAAGGATGAACTGGAGCATAACCTTCTAACTCAATTGGTTCGCAAATCAAATTTGGGTTCCAAATCGTGATAATCTTCGTACCTTTGTCATGAATGAAGCTCATCAAACTCGTTATTCTATTCATCCTGGCTCCGATAAGATGTACATGGACCTGCGTGGTCAATATTGGTGACCTGGAATGAAGAAAGACATAGTGACTTATGTAGCTAACTTCCTCACGTGTACGAAGGTTAAAGCCGAACATCAACGTCCAAGTGGATTACTTGAACAACCCGAGATTCCTATGTGGAAATGGGAACATATATCCATGGACTTCATAACTAAGCTACCCTGAACCTCCCGTGGACATGATAGCATATGGGTGATCGTCGACCGATTGACCAAGTCAGCACATTTTATACCCATACGTGACACTTACAAGACATCAACGTTGGCTCGTATATACGTTGATGAAATTATAAGTCGTCATGGGGTACCTCTGCACATCATATCCGACCGAGACGCTCGTCTCACTTCACACTTTTGGACATCTATACAAGAACTCTTGGATACTCAATTGGATCTAAGCACGGCTTACCATCCCTAAACTGATGGTCAAACCGAGCGAACCAACCAAACCCCGGAGGATTTGCTACGCCTTTGTGTCCTTGACTTTGGTGGTGACTGGGATACGTATTTACCGCTCGCGGAATTTTCGTATAACAATAGTTATCACTCGAGTATCAAGATGGCACCATTCGAAGCACTCTATGGTCGTAAATGTCGTTCACCGATCTGTTGGACCGACATTGGTGAGAACTTCATCACTGGTCCTGAACTTATACAAGAAACGACCGATAAAGTCTCTATAATTCGCAAGAACCTTGAAGTGGCATGAAATCGACAAAAGAGCTATGCCGACAAACGACGTAAGCCATTGGAATTCCAAGTTGGAGATATGGTTCTTTTAAAGGTCTCACCGTGAAAAGGTGTTGTTCGCTTTGGAAAGAAGGGTAAACTGGCTCCAAGATTTGTAGGGCCTTTCAAGATTCTGAAAAGGATCGAGAAAGTGGCTTACAAACTGGAACTACCTTCCGACCTTAGTGGAGTTCATCCTGTGTTTCACGTCTCAAATTTGAGAAAGTGTTTGGCTGACGAGAGTCTGCATGTTCTGTTGAAAGACATCCAGATCGACGAATCTTTGCACTTTGTTGAAAAACCTGTTGAAATTATGGATCGTATTATGAAGAAAACTAGAACCACAACTACCCCAATTGTCAAGGTTCGCTGGGAGAATAAGCGTGGAGCTCAGTTTACTTGGGAGCGTGAAGAGCATATGAAAAAGAAATACCCGCACTTGTTCGTTTGAGTTTCATTCTTAATTTCGGGACGAAATTTTTAAAAGTTGGGGAGACTGTAACCTTTCGTATTTTCGTTAAATAAAAGTTAGCTTCGTTATATCCTTGTAATGACCATTGTTGTCATTTATGAAACTTGTGGGCAAATTATGCTTGTTTCTTTATTTTACATTATTTCTTTAATATTTTTAAACAATTAAATTGTATACAACAATAAAAAATTATAATAATAATAACAATTACAATAACTATAAAAATAATAACAACAACAACAACAATAATAATAATAGTAATAAAAAAAGGTTATTTAACTTAAGATGATTAAAACTTAAAGTTAGTTTAAGTTTAGGGGGTTATTTTGCCAATTTTGAGACTTTAAAAGAAATTTTTAAACATAAAATGATAAATTGAAAACCAAAGGGACCATTTGTGTAATTTTAAAAGTTACAACCCAACATCCCCGCCCATTCTTAAACCCGTTTTCCGGAACCAAGTCCGGCCACCCTCCGGCCGACTCCGGCCACCCCAAAAACCGGCGATCTCAATCGATTCTTATCCAAAAACCATCCCAAATCGCTTCTAGAAGCAGTTTCGAACTTGAAAACACCATTAAATTCATTTAATCATCGGTTACAAACACTCAACAATCGAGTAACCGATCGCCCTTAAACTCCATAGTCGTTCGGGCATTAAACCTCAATAATAATCCAATTAAATGAACCTAAGCAATCATCTAACTACACCTAATCGTTCACAACTCTCAATTGCACCTGAAAAACACAAAAAATACGCATTCGATTCCCTCTGAAACCGCGACCTGCAACTTACTTGAACACCATCATTTGGACGTCAAGACTTGAAATTGATAGAGGGCTTAGGATCATTGAGACCAGTGGAAGCTTCCTTTACAAGGAATTCGACTAATATCATCATTTGCACCCTGAACCATTCTTTCCTCTGTCGCGACTTTTCTTCGTATTGTGGCATCAAATTCTAACAACTTCCAGGTAATTGAACACACCAATGCACTCAATTTTACTTGGAGATTAAAAGCCCCAAGATCAATTCTGTTAACATTGTTCATTTGGTGTTCAATTGGATCAAAATGGGTTCTAGGATTTTTAGGAATTAGGGATTGTTTGTTGTGTGTATTTAAAAGATTAAAAAACCAAGTATAACCGCGGCCACGGCCCTGGTTCACTGGTTACACATACACATTCCAAACTTGAGGTTCCGGGTTCAAACCCGGGCACCCTCAAGTGTTTTTTTAGCTATTTTAGCCTTTAAAAATATATAAAAAGTTCCTAAAAATTATAAAAATTGATTTTATAAACGTTATTTCTGTTAAAATCTACCTAATTATTTTCTGTAGTTTTATTTATTTAAAAACCTTAACAATTGTTATACAAAATATTATTTACAAATGTTATAAATAGATATTTTATAAACATGGACTTTAAATAATAAATTAAATCATTAAATTATTAGTAGACACTATATTTAGTTATGGATTAATCATGAGAATAGTAGAAACTATATATATTTTCATAAACTATTTACGAATGTAATTATAGGTTATTTTCTTATAAAATGTACTTTAATTAATAGTTTAGATTAATAAGTTACCATTGGTCTATACGTTACTGTGATCATTATCAAATAATATTTTATTTCAAAATATTATAAAGATTTATTTACATTGCACATTTAAACCTTATCAATTATTATGCCTAATTACTTTTATATATTAAAAACACTTAAATATTATAATTCTTTTCATTTAATCAAAATATAAATGATTTCATCATATAAAGTTAGTTACTTGTCAAAAACCCCACAATCCTATAGAAATCCTAGTCCTCGTTAGAGCGTTAACCTTATTATTAATCCTAATCTTGTAACATATACGTTTAGGTGTCGTGTAAAAGAATACGTTGGAATACCATTTAATTCTTATTATCATCTTATAGACGCACATCAAGTGAGTTTCCTTGCCCCATTTTATATTATTTCACACCGTTTTGGGATGAAACATGTTACATTATTCAATATACACTTGTAAATGTTTAAATCTTGTAAAGCACTTGCAATTCATACTTTTATTTGTCATGGTTATTTGTGGTATTGTAAGTCTTATATGATATACATACTTTGTTTACAATCATTAACTATTGCTAGCCTGGTGACGTCTTAGATCATTGGGCCTGACAAGCCTATTTGGTGCTAAAGCCGATGTATTGCCGGCTCCTGATGACGTATGACTTATTCATCATGGGAACCAAATACACTTAGCCAATAATATAAACTTGTAATTAAGTCGAGGTTTGATTGTAGCTATATGTGTTCTATAAACTTGCTAACTCATAACCTATAACATGAATTGCTACTTGTAACCTTGATATATTATGTATATAAAACCCTTGGAAACTCACCAACTTTATAGTTGACCTTTTATTTTTAACATGTTTCAGGAAACACGCATGTTTGAAGTCAAGTTTTGAAGCTTGCAATAAACTAGGATTTGGACCTAGTTAAAAGAATAAAGTGCTTATGTTATGTTTTGTTTGTTTGAAACTATTTCATGATTTAGACTTATGATTGTATCTTCATTTGAAACATATAATAATATTATTTTCATTTAAAGATAGCGTTATGAGGTTGTGAACAATGTTAACCCTCACATCTCGACGATTCCGCCGTCAAGGTTGGGGTGTGACACTGATCCAAACGACTGCTTCAATAGGGTATTCATATTGATCTGCTGGTCTTGAATCAAAGTTGACAACCAGCATGATGGTGTCGAACGACATGATCATTTCTTTTTCCTACCCCCCCCCCCTCAATGTGGTTGTCTGAGGGGGTCGTCCCCATTCTACCTATCCAATGTCGACATCCATTCAAGAATTGCCTTGCTTGGAATCTTGTCGTTGTGGCCTTCATCATGAAATGTCAATGCTGCCTCCCATCCTAACCTTCTAAACTTTTCCACTACACCTAAGGCCTCAAAATCTTCTAACAGTGCAGCCCGTTTACAAACAAATATGTTGTCTATGTTCTTCACCCCTTTTTTAAATTCCCCCATGTAAAGCTCCTTTTTCCATTGTGGGTCATGCTCGGATAGCTTTCTTGCACAAGTAAAGCTTGGTCTTGGCCGCCTACCTTGATCAACCGGTGTCATGTCTTCATCTTACAACTCACCCTGACTTTGCTTCTTCTGTTTCATGGAAGACTTAGATGACTTGGGTTGTTTACCCTTTGACTTGCTCCTGAAGAGATGTATAGTTCCTGCAAAACACACAATACCCTATTTACTTTAACATTTCCAAGTGTTGAGCCAACCTTTGTGCATTGGTTTATTAGTGTGTTCTCATTGTGTCATGCAGGGCTGGCTTAATGTTTTCAGAGGCCCAAAGCGAACAAAAAAAACATAAGGCCCTCTGAAAAATATTGATATAAACCCTTTGCCTTTATCCGGGCTTGGGACCGGTAATAATAAACTAATAAGTTTACGGATTCGGTTTGACATTATAAAAACGTTTTAGCTTCTAAGCAACCAAGTTATACTTCCTAATCAGATTCAATAACAATAAACTAACTAGTTAAACTTATAAAACAAATAACCAAATCTGAAACAAACAATCAATAATTCATGAATAACCAATTTATAAACAAATCAATAAACCAAAAAGGCAGAAATTCAGAAACTAACCTGATGAGTGATTAGTGATGGGTGGTCCACAACTCACTAACTAGTTATACTTTCACTAATTCAGTGACTCAGTCATAGCCCACGCACCACAATCCATAGATTACAGAAAGTTAGAAACACACGATTACATGAAACCCCTACATCCCTTCAGGTCTTCAACCACAGCCCTATTCAGGTAATCGGGATTCGGGTCAGACTTAGTCAACAGAAAGGCCACGATCACTAACAGAGGGTCAGACCTTGTTCGGTGTTGTCGTTGGTGACCGGTAACTCGTTTGATTAGTTGGGTACTTGAAACAGACAAACAATCGAGTAATCGACCTTATAATTGATGATTTATTGAAAGAGTCTTCCGACTCCCGCATCCACCATTGGCCAATCACCATCAGCCTTCCGCCTTCCTCCTTCCGCCTTTTGCCATGATGATGAATGGCTGATGGACGAGAGTGAATTGGGTAATGGGGTGAAAGTGAAGACTCGAGAGTGAAAACTGAAAAGGCGATCTTCATTTTTCATTCTTGAAAGAGCCAATTACTTAGTGACAGTAGGTTAGTTTATTGGTCTAGTGGATAATCAGGTAAGCTATTTGGCTAATGAGTTAATTAGGTAATTGGCTAACTACTAATAATAACTAGAAATTAGAGGCCATGTTATTTTGAAGGCCCAAAGCCCTAGCTTGAGCCTTGTGTACTATTGGGCTGGCACTAGTGTCATGGTCTACTTTGCATCTTGTAATTATGACATGCGTTATCATGAAAACATACTCTTATTTCATAATATGGAATTTACCAATTGATTCACGTTTGTTTAAACATCATATTCATATGAAACTTTCAATTCATGTTTTGCCATAGGTTGTCCCAACATCATCAAGATCCTAACTTTTCATCTCAAACCTACCCTTTTAATGTATATAGGTATCTATCATTTCAAAAGATGTTAAAAATATATCATATGCTTACATTCATATCCATATACATGGGCATCACATACAAATCATCATATAATGAATTATAAGTCATGTGCCTTGAGTTTAGTGATAGAGAATATACCTAGAAGGTGTTAAAGTGGTGAAAGTATTAAACTTGTGTTGGATTGTATAAACCCCCTATTTTTCCCGAATATCAACCTCCTTAATTCTTACAAATCCTTAAGAGTTTTGAATTCTGATTCAAGATTTTTTTTCTCAAGAAATTATTCAATTTGCACACCAAAAATGTTCGATTTGGTTGAGAATTGGAGAAGTTCTAAGTGTTTGAAGTTAGGATTTATGAGAAGAAAAGAGGAATGTTTTATATAAAGATGATGAAAGCGAGAAAAACTTGGATAAAGTGGGTTTAAATTCATGGATGAGGTAATATGAGGTGAGTGTGTGGTGCAAGATGGGTTAAAAAGTCAAAATCTAGGGCTGCCAAGCATGCCCGGAGAATGATACGCCACCCCCAACGTAGCATATGCTGGTGGGCGTTTGAGGGGCGTATTTGGTAACATATTTATCAAAAATTTCAGAAACTTTTTCAAGGAGTGGCATATGATACATCCACCCTCGGCGTATCATATGCCAGTATGCATTAATTTTGCCTATTTTGCTTGTCACACCCCAACCTTAACGGCGGAATCGTCGAGATGTGAGGGTTAAGATTGCTCATAGGCACATAACACTACCATTTAATAAAAGTATTATTACCTTAAGTTTTAAAATGCAAATTACAACCATAAGTCTCAAACAAGAAATAAACATAACATAAGATAAATATTCCAAGACAATTTATTCATTTATCTAGGTCCAAATCCTAGATGTGAGCACACTTCAAGAGATGACATCAAACTTGAGCATTTCCTGAAACATGTTAAAAATAAAGGTCAACTATGAAAGTGGGTGAGTTCCCATGGGTTTAGCATACATATATATAAAAAGGTTTACAAGTAGCAATTCATGTCAATGGTTACGAATTATGCAAGTATATAGAATACGTATAGCTACAATCAAACCTTGACAGATTACAAGATTACAAGATTAAACGATTAGCTAAGTGTACTTGGTCCCCATAGTGCTCAAGAGTACGACACTAGGGCCACCAAATAGGCTTGTCAGGCCCATACATCTATGACATCGTCAGGCTATCAATAGTTAATGATTGTCAACATATAATGTATCACATATAAAACTCACAATAATACAAGTAACCATGGTAAAAAAAATTAAATATGAATTGCATATGCGTTACAAGAATAAGAGTTTACAAGTGTAAGTTCATATGTCAACATGTTTCATCCCAAAAGGTGTGAAATAATAAAAGGGGTATGAGAAACTCACATGACGATTAAATATATATTTGATTAGTAGAGATAGTAATCGATGTTCCAACGAAATCCTTCACAAGGTACCTAATCATGTGTATATATATTACAAGATTTAAGTTTAATAATAACATTAATGATTAAATGTGAACTAGTGTTTCTATAAAGATTTGGGGTTTTATTAATATATATAAGTAAAACTTAATAATAGAATCACTTATATTTTAATGAAAAGTGTTATATCATTTAAATAATTTAACGTAATTAAAGTTTTTATAATAACGGATAAAGTTAAATATAAAGTGTAAATAATTTTATAATTATTTAAAATAGCAAGATTAAACTATAATTAAAAGTAACGTTTGGACCCATAATGATTTATTAATTTAAATCGTAATTTAAAATACATTTAATAAGAAATAACTAAAAATAATCTTTGTTATATTGTTTTGTAAATATTTAAATTTAAAGAAAAAATGCAGAAAATAATTTTGATGATTTAAAATAAACAAAGTTTATAAAAATGATTTCTATAATTTTTAGGAAATTTCTGTAATTTTTTAAAGGCTGAAAAAGCCCAAAAAAATAGTTGAGGGTGCGCGGGTTTGAACCCGGGACCTCAAGGTTGTGAGGCACGTGACTAACCAGTGAACCAGGGTCATGGCCGTGGTATCACTTGGTTTTAAAACCTTAAGAACTTAAGTAGCCAGAAACCCACAAATCCGATTAAGCCCTAGAACAATTTGATCCAAATTGAAGTTTAATTCGATATTGTTAATGAAATCAAACTTAGGACTTTGATTGCCCATGTGAAACCGAGTTTGTATGTGGGTTTAATTACCTGATTTGTTCTGAAATGATATTAAGAACAAGTGAGGAACAAGCCGCGACCGAGGTTGAGTTCGACTAGTGAGCAATAGATGATAATAATCAAATTAAACCTGTGGATAGCTTCAGATGATGTTCTGTATTCAAAGCCCCTTATCAATTGAAGTTCAAAATGTCCGAATGGTGATGAACACCTTGGTTGCAGGTCGCGATGAAGATGGGAATCAAATATGGTGTTCGTGTGTTTCTCGGATGAAACTGGAAGTAGTTTTTGTTTAGGAATAGTTAGATGATTGTTTAGGTTTGTTTGATTAGGTTATTACTAGTGTTTAATGTTAGAATGGCTAAGAGATCAAAGTTGTTCGGTTATGTATTCGATTAGCTTTGTAACCGGTGTTTAAACGCAATTAAAGTGTGCATTCAAGTTCGAATCACACCCTTGAAACGATCTAGAACATGCATATATATACATATATATACATATATATATACATATATATACATATATACATATATACATACATATATATACATATATACATAGATATATACATATATATACATATATACATATATATACATATATATATATACATATATATGTATATATATATATGTATATATATATATGTGTGTATATATATCAGAGGGTGAAAAGAATGAGTTTGATTAAACCTAGTTATAAGGTTGCCTTTGTAGGACTAACATAAACAACTTTATTGATTTACTTGAAGAAAAGTTCAGTCTATACATTCATGTTGAATAGTAGGTCATGGAGAGGTGCCGAAGGTTTCATGAGAGAAAAGTTTAAGACAAAAAAAGCTTAACTCTATCTCTCTCTAACAACAAATGCTAGAGACGGAAGATGGAGAACATAACATGTTTAAGATTGCCAAAGCTCGAGAACATAGAAGACATGACTTTGGAATAGTGAAGTTTATAAAGGCGAAGAATGGAAAGGTCTTGGTGAAGGAGAGGGACATTAAGGTAAGATGGAAAGCTTATTTCCGTAACCTCTTCAATGTAATGAATCCTAATCAACAAACAGAGATTGATCAAACAACCCAAATAACGCAACAAAATAAATGTTACTGTAGAGACATCATAATTGAGGAGGTTATGTGAGCTCTTAAAAAAATGGGATACCGATTGAAGTATGGAAGTGTCTGGGAGAAGAAGGACTTCAATGGTTAATAGAGCTATTCAATATTATCCTCAAGACCGGGGAAGATGCCGGATCAGTGGAGGAGCAGTGTTATAGTCCCCATATAGAAGGAAAAAGGAGATGCCCAGTGTTGCATAAATTATAGGGGAATAAAGCTCTTAAACCATACGATGAAACTATGAGAAAGAGTTATAGACACGAGAATCGGACGTGAAACTCACATAGAGATAAATCAATTTGGATTTATGCCAGGGCGCTCAATAACAGAAGCCATACACATCATAAGGAGGGTAATGGAGAAATATAGAGAAAATAAGAGGGACCTTCACATGGTATTCATTGACCTAGAAAAAGCCTATGATAGTGTACTGCGACAACTCATTTGGGAAAGTCTACGGTATAGAAGGGTACCAGAGAGATATATCAAGATAATCAAGGATATGTATGAAGGGGTAAAAACGTGTGTGCGAGCCCTAGTCGGAGACATAGAATTCTTCCTAGTGGAAGTGGTACTCCACCAAGAATCAGCATTGAGCCTATTTCTCTTCACAGTAGTGTTGAATGAGATGGAAAAGTCTATACAGGAGCCAGTCCCATGGTGCATGCTCTTTGCAGACGATATTGTGCTAATAACATAATCTAAAAGGACACTGAACGAGAGGTTAGAACAGTGGAAAGCGTCACTCAAGACCAAAGGCTTAAGGATAAGTTGCTCTAAGACGGAAAACATGCACTGTAAGTTTAGTGGAGCGAATGAAGAGAACACCCAAATTACTATTCAGAGCATGGAGGTCCCACAAACGTCTAGGTTCAAATATCTAGGCTCGTACGTCCAGGAAGACGGAGAGATACACAGTGATGTAGCCCATCGTGTTCAGGCAGAATGGTGCAAGTGGAAAATAGCATCAGGGATCTTATGTGATAACAGGTTCCCAACACGACTAAAGGGAAAACTATATAGAGTGGCAGTTTGACCGGCTATGTTATACGGAACAGACTGCTGGGCTATGAAGAAATCGCACGAGAGACAAATAGAGGTCGCCCAAATATGAATGCTAAGGTCGATGTGTGGACAAACGAGACTGGATCGAATAAGAAACGACGTCTTCCGACAGAGGCTACAGGTGGCTTGTAACACAAACAAAATAAGAGAGGGAAGACTGAGATGGTTTGGGCACGTGAAGAGGAGACAGATGGTAGCGCCAGTTGGAGCAGTAAAGCGTATCATCTTAGATGGTAAGAGGAGTAGAGGAAGACCTAAGTTGACCTGGGATGAGATGAGTAGCCGGGATATGGTAGAGTTGCACCTCTCCGAACACATGGTCGAGGATAGGAGTGAGTGGAGGCATAGAATTAAAGTCAATGACTACTAGTAGGCCTTGATGCGATAGTCCGCACGTGATGTGTAGGGTAACGTTATTTGTCCAATGTAGGTGAAACCTTAAAGCCTTAGTGCTAACTGCCCTATTAGTATTGTTAATATCCTAGTAAAATGTATCTGTCTTATTCCTTACCTACTATCGTAGTAAAATTTATCTGCCTCAAACTTGTTTCAATGATGTTGTGTTTGCTTTTTTGTGACGTATACTTAATTACTTAGGTGAGGTATGCATTATTATTTTGATTGTTATGAGTATGTTATTGCTTACGTGATGTATCCGATGTATGCAATATAATCAGATGATTTTGTTTATAGACATACAGATGCATATACAAAACTCTAGTATGATATATGCCTATTTGATATATGTATTATAATCTCGCTGTTATCATTGTCAAGCCGGGGGTCTATATGGAAGCGATCTCTCTGTCTCCCAAGATAGAGGAAAGACTTGTCACCACCTACCCCTCCCAGTGTCACACCCCGGGCCCAAGGAGGGTGGGACGTCGCAGACTAGCAACAATGTGGCAGCGGAAGCAGACCATCATAAGAGCACACAAGTAGAGATAATCACATGGCATTATAATAACTAAAATGAAATCCGAGACTAAACGGCTTAGCCCGGTTACATCAATTGTTTCATTGTTTTAGGATGATTTACAAGGTTTATATATATAAATATACGGTTATGTGTGGTTTGAACACATGATATGAGGATATACAAGGTAGAATCCTTGTATATCGACCTTAGGTTCGTAGGTTTAAAAGAATGATACCTCGTACGCAGATTGAGTTCCAAAGAGGTTGAGGTTTGGGCTGCGATTCTCCTGTTAGAACAGTGAGGATGATGTTTGGAGCAAGATGGAGGTGTAAACGTTATTATTTTGTAAATGGGAGTTCATTGCTACTTACCTATTGACCGGTTAGAATGCTAGGATGAGCACAAGGTCTTCGAGAGAAGGCTGAACTTCTTGTTTTAGCTAGTAGAGGAGAGAAAGAGAGAGTAGAAAGTCCGAGAGATAGAGAGAAATTTGAAAGAGTGAGAATGAGAGATTTGCGGGTTGCATGTATAGAAAGAGGAGAAAAGTTGAGTGTTAAAGTGGGTTTCGCAGAGGGTAATTGATTGGTGGTTCAGTAGGCGGCCTTGCAAAGCTTTATTTTTATTTGTTTTATCCGTATGTGGTCTTATTATTATTATTATTATTGTTATCATTATGTTAAGCCGCGGGTATAGATGGGTTATTTACCCAAATTCATCTAAGTGTTGGAACATAATTGTTTCTAATATTCATTCGATTAATAGGTTCTTATACAAAATATGTTTCCACAATGTTACATATCCATAATAGATATAAAATAAGTGGGGAAAAATAATCAGGAGTTAAATATATACACAAAATTTTGGAAAAATTCTAGGCGTATAACAACTGTTTGGGCGTATAACCACTGTTTGGACGTATAACCACTGTTTGGGCGTAAGACACTGTGCAGGCGTAAGACAACTGTTCAGACTCATGATAACTGTGCGGTCGTATTAGTGCTGCTGAAATGACCAAGACTTAGTCGCGGGGGCATTTTTCCAGCCTTATAAGCACTGTTCAGGCTCATGAGTCCTGTTCAGGCGTATTAGTACTTAGTCATTTTCCGGCAAACTCCTAGACACATGAGCACTGTTCAGGCTCATGAGCACTGTTCACGCGTATAACTTCGAAAAATTTCCACATCTTTCGTAAGGGTCGAGGAGGGGTTGTTACATTCTCCCACCGTTTAGAAAATTTCGTCCCGAAATTTTGTTTTTGTTAAGTCTCCGAACGGTTGGGTTTGAAGAGGTATGGATATTCCCTTCTCATCTCATCTTCCCGCTCCCAAGTAAACTCAGGTCCTCGTTTAGAGTTCCATCGTACCTTCACCTTGGGTATGCGACTTCGCCTAAGTTTCTGAACTAATCGGTCCGTAATCCCTATGGGTTCCTCAACAAAATTCAATTTGTCATTTATTTTTGCTTCTTTCAGTGGCAGCTCTAAGGTTTTGTCGACCAGACACTTCTTCAAATTTGACATGTGGAAAGTGTTATGTATGTAGTTCAGCTCCTCAGGTAGTTTGAGCTGGTATGCCACTAGACCAACTCTTGCCAGTATTTCAAATGGTCCAATATACCTTGGGCTTAGCTTGCCTTTCTTGCCAAGTCTCACAGCTCCTTTCCATGGCGCGACCTTCATGTTAGACCAAAAGAACCAATGAGCCAAGATCAGGAAAACCTCTAAGTCCCACATGACATCACAACAACTGCTGAAGACATTCATCAGCAGTTTGACAAAGTCTGAAGAATCAACAACTGAAGATAAAAGATCTGAAGTACAACAGCTGAAGATCCTAAAGTACTGAAGACTTCAAGTACTGAAGACAAGTGCTGAAGATCAAAGTCTGAAGAACTGAAGAACTGAAGATCAACTACTGATGCACAAAGTCTGAAGACAACGACTGAAGACATCAGCTGATGACAACTACTGAAGTCATCAGCTGATGAATCATCTGAAGATCAAAGTCTGAAGACCAGAGTGCTGAAGCTTCAGAGTTTGTCACAACAGCTGAAGAAGTCTTCTTCAGTTGTTGTGATGGTTTGTCCTTTCAGTAGTTTTGTATTTTTCATTTCAGTAGTTTGTATAACAGCTGAAGAGTTTGTTCTTCAGCTGTTATAGTTCAGTAGTTGTAAACGACTGAAGAGTTTGTTCTTCAGTCGTTGTAGCTTTTCAGTAGTTTTCTTTTCAGTACTTGTAATAGGTAGAACACTTAGGAATTTTGTAAGAAGATGTCAGCTGTTGTGACATCTTCAGTAGTTTGTGTTCTATCAGTAGTTAGTTAAATAACTGTTTAATGTCAGTGGAATCTGACAACAGTATGGGTATTTACATGCAATATTCTTTATGTTCTTGCATTAATTGCTAATTATCATGCTAAATCCGCTGCGAACACAACCTAATTGATCAAACTAGAGGCTGAGATCCTGACAAATGGTATCAGAGCGGGTTAATCATTGATCGATTTCACTATTGATCATTTGAAACTGCTCTTTTGATCTGTAAGTTTGATCGAATTAGCAATTTTCAAGAATTAGCTGTAGAGAGAGAGATTTTGTTGTTTCTGGCCGTAAACTTGAGGTTCTCTAGTGGTTTTGAGCTATATTTGATTTGTTTAAACTTGAGTTTGACTAAAAACTGAGATGACTACACCAACAAACGATCCTCACAATACTGGTTCCTCAACCAAGCCTTCGATGCTTGTGAGGAATGAGTATAACATATGGCAACGACATATGCTTCACCACTTGTCTGTCAACAGTGCTGGTTGTTGGAAGTCAGTGGTGCATGGACCATACAAGCCTATGGTGAGTGTCCCTGAATCTAATGAACAGGTTCCGAAGAAACCTGAACAATATTCGGACGAAGATCTAAAGCTGTTCGAGATTGATGCTAGAGCCCATGGAATTTTAGCCATGGCTATTCCAAATGAGATTTACTCAGGGCTCTTGCATCATGAAACTGCTCATGACCTATGGGTTGCTATAAAGGAACAATTTGGAGGAACTGATTCGGTCTTAGCAAACAATAGGGAAATCGTCGCCCAACAATATGAGACATTCTCATATAGAAACGGTGAGACTTTGACCCAGCAGTTTGAGCGGTTCTCTTGTTTGATTTCTGAGCTGAAGATGGTCAAACAAGAGTACTCCAACAGCCAGATGAACAACAGGTTCCTCAGATCACTGCCTGAGAGATGGGATACTTATACCATTGTCCTACGCTCCAGTGCAAATCTAGAAACTCTATCTCTCACCCAACTTCATGGAAACTGCTCACTTTTGAGAGAGAGATAGAGAAAAAGAGGAAGTTGTCCACCTCTGGCAAGCTCGCTGATGACTTTGTCCATGGCAATGCTGCCTTGATAAGTCAGGAGTCTGAATATGCTTCATCAGAGAGTTCTTATGATGAGCATATTGATTTCTCTACCAACTCTGAACAAGCTTTTGTTGGTGTAGGTAGTAGTACAGGAGGCAGCAGTGATAACTGGTGCTTTTTGATGGATGATTTGAAGGGCATTCCAAATGATGATCTGGAGAAGATGGATATTTTGAGCCAAATGGCAATGATCAATATCAGATCTCAAAAGTTCTACAAAAGAACTGGTAGGAAATTCCCTGGTCTCTCTGGCAAAACCAAAGTTGGTTTTGACAAGAGCAAGTTGAGGTGTCACAAGAGCCAAAGGCTTGGACACTTTGCTAGAGAGTGTAGATCATCTGGATCTAACTCCTCTGCACCCTTTTTGACTTTTCCAAGCAATAGCTCATAGCACAGAGGGCAACCTTCCTCCAGTTCTGGTCATCCATCACAAGCACAGGCATCACCTGCTTATTTTGTGCCTCAGGGGTATATGCCATACGCATACCCCTGCTACTACGTGCCTCAGCCCAGTCAAACTCAAGCACTTTCTGCTCAACCACCACAGGCTCTTCCTGAGCCACAATCTTCCCCATCTCATCATCAAACACAACCTCAACAACACAGCTTCTTCACCCCAGGAGTTGTTGACTGGAGTAGTCTACCAGATGATCTATCTGGTCAGGAACAACTACTCCAAGGTTCTGGTCAACATGGTGGTGATAGTCCTTTTTGAAATCTTGCTCTGATGGCCCTTGAGTCTGCTGAGGGGTCATCATCCAATGCCTCATCACAGGTATCATCTGAGGCCAAAGCCAAGCTTTGTTCTGAATCATGCATAACAGCATTTGCTTCTATTAGAGAAGCAAATGTAGCTTTAATAGATAAAAATCTTGAGCTAGAGCACACTATTTCCAAAAGAAAAGCTGATTTTGAGGTTGTACTAAATGAGAAAAATGATGAGATTTACAAGCTTAAATGCCAAATCAAAGATGGTAAAGCTAGGGAAGATGTATTTCTAGAGAAGTACAGAGACCTCAAGGAAACTCTTGCAAACACCCAAGTAGAGTGTGATCGATGGGTGCAATCATGCAAGGATTTTGAAATGCTTCTTAAGAAGCAATCAGCTTCCAATGTGAAGTTTGGGATTGGTTATAATCACACTGCTCCTCCTACAGATTTTACTTCAAGAGCAGAAGTTGAATCTGATGGAGAGAGCAATAACCAATCCTTCTCATCATGTGACCTACTATCCTCTGATTCAGCATCATCAGAGATAAAAGTCAGTATTAGCTCCTGCCAAAACCAATCAGCTGATGCTACAACAGCTGTTGGTTCAAATGCTGACTGTCACATGATCAAAAGGTTGATCAACTCAGGTGTTGTCTCTAGAAGTACTGAAAGTACTGGAGAGCAAGTGATAACACCTGAAGTTCAAACCTCAACTACTACCACCACTGAAGAGAAGAAAACTGACAGTAGAAAAGGTTTGAAGACAACTAAAGAAGAGGTCAGGAAAGCAGGTACTAAAGGGAAGAAAACTGCTAGTACTGATAACAAACAGCTGAAGAACAAGTCTTCAGCAGTTTCATCTTCTTTGGTTGATGATCAACATAAGATGAAGAAGAAGCCATGTGAGATATGTGGCTTGTTCAATCATCTTACTGATGATTGTTGGTACAAAAGGGATTCCAAACTTAAACAAAAGGAGGAAATTAAAGAGCTAATAAATAAAATGAAAAATGAGTTTGAAACCAAGTTTGTACTAGCAACATCAAAGCCTGAAATCCCTAAGCCCAAAGCTAAATCTAAAAAGAAAGTAGGGGTTACTCAGGCAACAACTGAGGTTGCTCAAAAGAAGATGGTGCAACATAGGAATCCATCATCAGCAAGTCTCAATGTGTCTGAAGAGCTGAAAGCTTTATCACAAAGTCAGACACAACTGGTGATGATGGTTCAGCATCTAATGGGAAGAGTCAACCATTTAGATGCTCCTGTGTTGAAACCACAGAAAAGGAAATCCAAGCCAAAGGGTTCCTCTTCTACACCATCTTCTTCACCTCAGGCTGTTACACATAACACACCTGTTAGTGCTGCACTTATAGTTGAGAACAGACCCAAACCGAACAGGTTTGGGTCTATAAAGCTAACTAACATGTGGTTATGATTGCAGGGTTCTTCAACATGCCAAAGAAGCATCTGGTATGTAGACAGTGGAGGATCTATGCACGTGAGAGGAAGCAGCTCCCTTCTTAATGACTACTCTCAAGGAAAGAAGGGATTTGTCTCCTTTGGCAATGATGCAAAGGGTTACATCATCGGAAAATGCTTTGTTTCCAATGGGGAAATAAGGTTTGATGATGTTAACCATGTGGAGAATCTCAAGTACAACCTCTTGAGTGTCAGTCAAATGTGTGATAAAGGCCATGTTGCCCTTTTCATAAGCCAGAACTGTCAGATTCTGTCATCCAAAGTTCTAAATTTGATTGACAAGGTGTTGGATGAATACACTCTCCCGAAGGCCAACAGGACAGGAAGAGTGTATGCCTTAGATCTTTCCAAAAAGATAGATCTAAAAGGCCATCCATGCCTATTCTCCAAGGCATCTCCTCAAGAGTCTACTCTATAGCATAAAAGGCTGGGGCATGTTAATTTCAAGAACATGAATCAGCTGATAAGCCATGGTTTAGTAAGAGGATTGCCTTTGAAGGAGTTCAAGTGTGAAGACAACTGCACTGCTTGCTTAAAAGGAAAACAACACAAAGTTTCATTCCCTTCAATAGAAGAGCCAAAGTCCACTGCCTGCTTGCAGCTCCTGCACATGGATCTCTTTGGTCCTGTCAGAGTGATGAGCATGGCAAAGAAGAAATACTGCCTGGTAATTGTGGATGATTATTCCAGGTTTGTATGGACTTTCTTCTTGCACTCTAAGGATGAAGCAGCCAAGACTATCATGAACTTTGTGTTATTTGTAGAAAAGGTAGTTTAGTATTCCTAGAACTCCTGAGCAAAATGGAGTGGTTGAGAGAAAGAACAGGACTCTCATTGAAGCAGCAAGGTCAATGTTGGCTGACTCAGGGTTGTCACTGACCTTTTGGGCTGAAGCTGTCAATACAGCTTGCTATGTACAAAATAGAGCTTTAGTGAATAAGAGGTTGATGAAGACTCCTTATGAAGTACTTCATCATTTGGCTCCTCTAATTTCATTCTTTAGAGCCTTTGGGTGTGCATGTTTTATTCTCAACACTAGCAACCCACTCCAGAAATTTGCTAGTAAGGTGGATGAAGGGTATTTTGTTGGTTATTCATCAACTTGCAAGGCATACAGAGTCTTCAATTGTAGGACAAAGGTGGTTGAAGAAACTCTGCATGTTAAGTTCAATGAATCTCCAAAGGACAAGATTCCACAAAGCCCTGTGGAGTTGTTTGATCTGGACATACTGCAATATGTTCCTTATCAACCTCCAGCTGTTGAGCCTGTCAACAGTTTTCCACCTGGTACTACTGATGATGATGTAGTTAGTACTCACCTCTTCAGGTTTAGTGACAACCTGCCTGAGTCCACTAAACCTGATGCTCCTGTAGCCTCAGCAGCCCCATCCACAACAAATGCTGATGAGTTTTCTGCAAGCTCTACTTCATTTGAGCTGCCATCTCCTACATGGTTTCAAGAATCTCCATCACCATCTGTTGCTGCTGAAAGTACTACAAACACTTGCACTGACATTATAGTCTATCAAGAACTGAAGAATCACCCCACATCTCAAATCGTTGGTGATATCAATGCTGGAGTTTCAACCAGGAGTCAATTGTCCAATTTCTGCTTCTATGCTCTCTTCATCAGTTAGCAAGAGCCAAAGAACTATCTTGTTGCTTTAAGAGACAATGGATGGGTTGAAGCTATGCAGCTTGAGCTTCTTCAGTTCAAGAAACAGCAAGTGTGTGAGCTTGTTCCTTTACCCCAAGGGAAGTGTGCAATAGGCACCAATGGGTATTCAGGAACAAAACAGATGATAAGGGCCAAATTGTCAAGAACAAGGCCAGGCTGGTTGTTCAAGGGTTTGCACAAGAGGAAGGCATCGATTATGATGAGACCTTTGCCCCTGTGGCAAGACTGGAAGCAATCAGACTGTTCATAGCTTATGCAGCCTTTCACAGTCTTAAGGTTTATCAAATGGATGTCAAAAGTGCCTTCTTATATGGAAAAATAAAAGAAGAAGTTTATGTGTGTCAACCACCAGGCTTTGAGGACAATAAACATCCTAATTGGGTGTACAAGCTTGATAAGGCTCTTTATGGGCTGAAGCAAGCTCCTAGAGCTTGGTATGAGACACTATCAACTTTTCTTCTCCAAAATAAGTTCACTAGAGGCACCATTGATAAAACCTTATTCATCAAGATTGTGGGACAGCATAAGCTCCTTGTTCAAATTTATGTAGATGATATCATCTTTGCATCCTCTGATCCAAAGTTGTGTGATGAATTTACAATGCTTATGAAGCAAAAGTTTGAAATGAGTGCTATGGGGGAATTACAGTTCTTTCTAGGTTTGCAAATTAAACAAAGGGATGATGGAATTTTCATCCATCAGTCCAAATACACAAAGGAGTTGTTGAATAAGTTTGATTTACAAACCTGCAAGCCCTGTTCTACTCTCATGAGCAGCATCACACAACTAGATGTAGATCAGAAAGGTAAAGTGGTTGATGAAACCCTTTACAGATGTATGATTGGGTCCTTGATGTACCTTACAGCCTCTAGACCAGACATCATGTTTGCAACATGTGCCTGTGCAAGATTTCAGGCTGCACCTAAAGAATCCCATTTGATTGTTGTTAAAAGGATTTTAGATATCTGCAAGGTACCCAATCACTAGGTCTTTGGTATTCAACTGGGCATTCTTGCAAATTAGTTGCTTTCTCTGATAGTGACTATGCAGGATGCAAAGTCACCAGAAAATCCACTTCTGGTGGTTGCCAATTCCTAGGCAATTGTTTAGTTTCTTGGCAGAGTAAGAAACAGACATCAATTGCTACATCCACTGCTGAAGCTGAGTACATTGCTGCTGCTAGTTGTACATCTCAGATACTCTGGCTTCAGAACCAACTCTTGGATTATGGCATTATAGAGACTAAGACTCCATTATTAATGGAAGTGCTTCAGCTCTTTGCATTGTTAAAAATCCAGTCCAGCACTCTAGGACCAAACATATAGAGATCAGACATCATTTTATTAGGGATTGCTATGAAAAAGGTCTGATTGATCCAAAGTTTGTGCCTAGTGCTGATGAGCTTGCAGACATATTTACTAAGCCTTTAGATAGTGCCACATTTCAAAACTTGGTACTAAGGATTGGTATGCTGCAGCTAGAATAATTTGACCAATACTAATGCTCTCAGTTCACAAGTACTGATGAGCATTAGTATGTAAAGGTCAAATATAAGTACTGATGAGTAATTTAGTCTTCAGCATTTTCACAACTACTGAAGACTAAATGCTTCAAAGTACTAATGTACATTATTTGTTAAAAACAACTGATGTAGTGAGGTGGATTACAACTACTGATGTATTATTTTCAAACAAATAAGTACTGAAGAACAAATTTTGTTCACAAGTACTGATGTGTAATCTTACACAAGTACTGAAGACAAAATTTGTTTACCAGCTCTGGAGTATTTCATCAGCACTTGTGAACATCTGTTCACAAGAGCTGAAGGCATAAATATTCACAAGAGCTGAAGGGTCAATGAAACATCTGAAAGTCAGCCAAAGAGCTGATGAGTAAATGTGGAGGTCAGCATGAAACAACTGATTTGACGGAAACAGCTGATGAGTAATTTTACTCTTCAGCTGATGCCAATAGCTGCTGTTTCATACCCAAACAACTGAAGGACAAAACCATGTCTTCAGTAGTTTCACAACTACTGATGACTAACACCAAGTCCTCAGTTGTTTACAACAACTGAAGCAATACCATGTCTTCAGTAGTTCACAACTACTGATATCAGTAGTTTACAACTACTGAAGACTAACACCAAGTCTTCAGTTGTTACAACGTCTTAAGATGAAAACTAGGTCTTTAGTAGTTTATAACTATTGAAGACTGACAACAAGTCTTCAGCCGTTTACAACATCTGAAGGATAAAACCAAGGTTTCAGTAGTTTCATCTACTGAAGACTAACACCAAGTCCTCAGATGTTACAACCACTGAAGGTTAAAACCACGTCATCAGTCGTTACAACAGCTGATGACTAACACCAAAACCTTCAGTAGTTTTCTTTCAGCCTTTGCCATACCCTATAAATACCCAACCTTCAGAGCTTTTCACTCTCACTTGACCTAACCATTCAAAAACCTCTGAAAATCCCATACACCATTAATGGCGGCCATGCAACTCAAACCTCGACATAACTGTGTCGCTCATCTCACCAAATCGCCATTATGGCCTAAGTTTCACAATGCCATCGATCTAATGACCGATTCACCATACCAAACGGCATTCCTTCTCAACCCCACCATATACACCGATTCCTTGGCGGAGTTCTGGACGAACATCACCATCCAACCCGGAGAGAACGATGGCGTGGTCGGTCTCTCTCCGGTCCTCCGTCAACAACCACCCAGTGGTTGTCACTCCAGTTATTTTGCGCCAAACCCTACAGCTGGAGGATGCCACCTTCCCAACCTCTTACCCCAAAGGCGCCCTCGACCTATGCTTCACAGCCAACGATTATCAGGGTGACCTCTCTGCCACCACCTTGTTGAAGAAACACTTCCCAGACCCTCAACGTCTAATTTTCCACATGGTGAATGTGTGTCTGGCCCCCAAAACCTCTTCATGGGACCAGATGTCAATAAGGTGGCAACAGGTATTATATTCAATCTTTGAGAAACAACCACTGAACTTAACTGAAATTATATTTTTAGAACTCAGAGACATGGCTGCTAAACCTGTTTTAAACCGATGGATTTTATATCCTAGGTTCATTATGGCCATGATAGAATACCAGCTTCAAGCTAAGGGACTTGTTGGCACTGGGGTCCCTGCCATGGCTGTTCTAGCTGAGGTATACTCCAGGCACAACACCGACCACACACTAAAACAGGCTGACCGGCTGCGAAAACCCACGTAGCAGGAACCCACAGCCTCCACCTCCAAATCCAAAGTCCCCACCAAACCAAAACCCAAAAAGAAGCCCAAAAAGGCTACTCAGGGAAATGAGTCCCCTGAGGATGCCCCTGCAACACAAAGGCAGGATGTGGCTGCTGGTTCGATTCTCCCAGCAGCTACCACGACTCCACCCACCACAACCGCACAGGCTTCCTCTCAACAAGAACCTAATGCAACCACTTCAGGGGCACCCACACATCTAGGGTCTTTCTCACTTGAGGAGACTACCATTGAAATGCATAGTCCTCCCCATGTGCACACTGCTTCAAGCCCATCTCCTACTGAGACCACCCCACAAAGCCCAACACTAATAATCGCCAAAGTGTTGACCCATCTGAGCACTCCACCCTCTCCCCAGAAACCAATTACAACTGGGGAGACTCCTACCGAAGAGAGGGTGGACACAAGTGCCGGTGGGAGCCCACAACACAGGGAATCACATGTCCAATCTCCCAGTGTGGCTAGGGAGATAGGATCTTCTGGTGAGGCTGCCACTTCCCCTGCATCAGCACATGAGCCGGGAGAAGCTGGTACAAGCAATAAGACCTCACCAGAGGCAACTACCGATGATGGATCCAATCCGGAGGCTGGAAGTCCCCAGTACCAAGAACAAGGGGCACATACAACTACTGAGCCACACTCAGTGCATGTACATCCTGACATTGTCAGGAGGTTAGGTGATTCAGTTCACACTGATGATGACCTGAGCTTCTTCTTTCATGTAGTTGCTCACAACACTATCTTAGAAGATGAGATAAACAGACTCAAAGAGCTGCTTGCTCAAATGACTCAAGATAGAAGTCCATCTGCCACCATTGACCCACAGATGGCACCTTCACCCGAAGGTCTCCAAAACACTCAACCACTCCCAAAAACTCAGCCACCTGCCCCTGCTTCTGGCACTAGCTCTCAGGGCTAGAATCCCCCTGAGCAGTTAGATGCTATCCTCCAGAAATCCCTGCCTCTCATCACACCTATAATCACAGAAATTATGATGAAAACTTTTAATGAGAGGCTTCCCACACATATACAACCCCTGGTGGAGGTTGCTGTAGCCAAGGCGCTTACTGATAGTCAAACCTCAACCAATGCACCCAAAAAGGGGGAGACATCAGTGCAAGCTAAGAGGAAGAGGGGAGAGGAGGAGATAGAAGTAGGAAGAAAGGAGGTGATTGAGAGGAAGAAGGTTGAGGAGACAAAGGGGAAGGGGAGGGAGAAGGAGGAGAGAGCTGAAAAAGAAGTGGCTGAAATCCAAAGGATTTCAGTGTCACTTATCAAAAGAGAGGAGAGAAGAGAGGAGAGGAGGGAGAGAAGGGAGAGAAGACTGACTCTAATCTAGCAGCCCTTGTCAAGGAGGCTGATGCTGAGCATAGCCGATCAATGGACTCTGTCATTGATCAGCTGTTCAGGCAAGGCTTTGACAAGGACACTGCCATGCTAGATCAGGAGATCAGAAATATGGAGAGAAGGGATATTGAGTACCAATGGTCTACTTATAGCCAAGAGGACAAAAAGAGACTCGAGGCTATGAGTAGATTCATTTTGAAGTATTTGGGCAGGCCAGTCCTTGATGTCAAAGCATGGACCAGGGACAGAATCTTGGCTATAACCACCAAGATCTGTTCAGCTGGTGATTTCACCAAAGGACTGGTCGCTGAGGCCCTCTCTGAAGCCGGTGCTGGGAACAGGACCCTGCTAGTAAAACAAACCAAACCTGCTCTTATTTCTAGGTTACTAGAAGTGCCTGCCAACATTCCCACACTAACCACCCAAACAAAACCCACAAAACCAACCCCTTCACCATCAAATCCCACAGCCAATGATCCACCCTTGAAGAAGAAGAGAAGGGTGTTGAGGCTGCAAGAAGAAGAAGATGAGGAGGATGAGGAGGATAGACTGCCCCTGTCTGCAGTCATTCCTTTACCCAAAGCCAAATCCAAACCCATCACTCCCACCTCACAGATGGACACTGTGAGGGTAAAGCTAGAGGAAGAGGAGCAGCAAAGACTACACGATGAGGAGATGCTGAAAAGCATTGACAAATCCTATGCTGCTTCTACTTCCATTATAAATATGAAGAAAGAAGCTCTGAGACTCTTCACTCTCAAGCAAACCTTTCAATATGACAAGGAGAGAGTGAGGACTTGGCCTGATCCTAGGGTGGCTCACAGGATAACTAAGAAAGATATGCCTGTGAGATACAAGAGCCAATTTAAGAAGATTGTAGATGAAGTGATCTCTGTGGCTCTTGTAGTAACACCCTGGGAAATAGTAGAGGAGTTCGAGAGAGCCTATAGAGCCAACCAATCACCCCAAACAATGTTAGATAATAGGGTGGTTAGGAAAGGGTTGGTCTATAAGAGGCTTGAGAACTTCCATAGGGATGAGCTCAACCTGTTGTTAGAAGGAAGACATCCAGATGAATTTGCATATAGGCAAATCACAACAGTTGAGCTCAAGAATGGCACACAGGCCAAGTTTGTCTCAGAGCTGTACGGCCGTGAATGGTTATTCGATGGTGTGGCTGAAGACTTGACTAAAGAAGAACAGATGATATTCCTTCAAGCCTACACCAGAGAATCCTACAGGCTTGTACGAGGGAGGTAAGTCTCATGGATGGGACAACAGCCCTGTGTCCAGTTCCCCAAGACAGAGCTCCCATCCATACTTAGCCAAACAAATATCAGAGACTTTCTCCCAGGCCAGTGCTTATCAGGGTCAACTTATGATCTGATCCAGAAGGAAATAGACCAATCTTTATGCCAATAATAAGTGGGACAACAAATAATTAGAGGTTTTGGCTGCATTGGTTCAGAGGGAGTTTGTTGGACCAAAAGAACCAATAAGCCAAGATCAGGAAAACCTCTAAGTCCCACATGACATCACAACAACTGCTGAAGACCTTCATCAGCAGTTTGACAAAGTCTGAAGAATCAATAGCTGAAGATCAAAGATCTGAAGTACAACAGCTGAAGATCCCAAAGTACTGAAGACTTCAAGTACTGAAGACAAGTGCTGAAGATCAAAGTCTGAAGAACTGAAGAACTGAAGATCAACTACTGATGCACAAAGTCTAAAGACAACGTCTGAAGACATCAGCTGATGACAACTACTGAAGTCATCAGCTGATGAATCATCTGAAGATCAAAGTCTGAAGACCAGAGTGCTGAAGCTTCAGAGTTTGTCACAACAGCTGAAGAAGTCTTCTTCAGTTGTTGTGATGGTTTTTCCTTTCAGTAGTTTTGTATTTTTCATTTCAGTAGTTTGTACAACAGCTGAAGAGTTTGTTCTTCAGCTGTTATAGTTCAGTAGTTGTAAACGACTGAAGAGTTTGTTCTTCAGTCATTGTAGCTTTTCAGTAGTTTCCTTTTCAGTACTTGTAATAGGTAGAACACTTAGGAATTTTGTAAGAAGATGTCAGCTGTTGTGACATCTTCAGTAGTTTGTGTTCTATCAGTAGTTAGTTAAATAACTGTTTAATGTCAATGGAATCTGACAACAGTATGGGTCTTTTGCCTATAAAAGGGCAGTGACCTGATTGTATTCCACGCCGAAACATGTGAAATAAATGAATATTATTCCTTTTAAGGCAGAATTATTCTCTCTCTACAATTTACTTTACATGCAATATTCTTTATGTTCTTGCATTAATTGCTAATTATCATGCTAAATCCGCTGCGAACACAACCTAATTGATCAAACTAGAGGCTGAGATCCTGACACTTCAACATTACTTTATCACCTGCTTGAAATTCAAGAGGTTTTCGTCTCCTGTCAGCATACTTCTTTTGACGGTCTCGGGCTGTTTTCAGTCGTTCCTTAATCTTGGTTATCTTCTCAGTAGTCTCCATCACAACATCGGGCCCCATCACTTGACTATCCCCTATCTCATTCCAACTCAATGGCGACCGACATTTCCTGCCGTACAAGGCTTCATATGACGCAGCTTTTATGCTGGCGTGGTAACTATTATTATAGGAGAATTCCACTAGTGGAAGGTGGTGATCCCAGCTTCCACCAAAGTCGATCACGTACGCTCTCAGCATGTCTTCCAAGGTCTGAATAGTTCTTTCACTCTGCCCGTCGGTTTGAGGGTGATATGCCGTGCTTATGTCAAGACGAGTCCCTAAAGCTTGTTGGAGAGATCTCCAGAATCGTGACGTGAAACGACTATCACGATCAGAGATGATCGAGAGCGGCACTCCATGCCGAGTCACTATTTCGTCGATGTATATTCGGGCTAACTTTGACATCTCATAGTCTTCTCGAATTGGTAAGAAATGGGCTGATTTGGTAAGCCTGTCCACAACTACCCAAATAGTATCGTGACCGCGAGACGTTCTAGGTAGTTTGTGACAAAATCCATAGTAATGTTATCCCATTTCCATTCCGGGATTTCGGGCTGCTGTAAAGTCCCTGATGGTTTCTGGTTTTCAGCCTTTACCATTGCACAGGTTAAACATTTGCACCCATAGGTGGCGATAGATTTCTTTAATCCAGGCCACCAGAAGAGTGCCTTTAAGTCCTGATACATCTTATCACTCCCCGGGTGAATCGAATATCTAGACTTGTGAGCTTCGTCTAGTACTATAGTCCTAAACCCGCCATGATTAGGTATCCACGTCCTTCCTTCGCATTTGTATAGCCCATCATTGTCCATTTCCAAACGCTTTTCCATCCCTGTTAACATCTCACCCATCAGGTTATTCTCATTAAAAGCTTGCCTTTGTGCTTCCTTGATCCTAGCAACGAGGCTAGTGTATACGCTCATCCTCAGAGCACGAACGCGAAGAGGTTTCTCCCGTTCCTTTCTACTCAAGGCATCAGCTACCACATTTGCCTTGCCAGGATGGTAGCGGATCTCATATTCGTAATCGCTTAGTAACTCTACCCATCTTCTTTGGTGCATGTTTAACATTTTCTGGTTGAGGATATGCTGCAGGCTTTTATGATCAGTATAGATGACACACTTAGTACCGTAAAGGTAGTGTCTCCATATTTTGAGTGCAAACACCACGGCACCCAGTTCCAAATCATGTGTCGTATAATTCCTTTCGTGCTCGTTCAGCAATCTGGATGCATACACGATCACCTTCTCCCGCTGCATTAACACGCAGCCAAACCCTTGACGCGAGGCGTCATAATAGACTACGAAGTCCTCGGTTCCCTCGGGTAGGGTAAGGATAGGCGCGCTACATAGTTTCTCCTTTAGTAGAGTAAAGGCTTCATCTTGTTCCCGTCCCCATTCATAGGTCACATCCTTCTTGGTTAACGTGGTTAGAGGCTGCACTGTTCGAGAGAAATCCTTGCTAAACCTCCTATAGTAGCCAGCCAAACCAAGAAATTGCCTGATCTCGGTAGGAGTTTCGGGGACTTTCTAGTTCTTAATAGCCTCTATCTTTGATGGATCCACCTGGATTCCATCCTTGTTCACTATGTGACCGAGAAACTGAATTTCACGCATCCAAAACTCACATTTGGAGAACTTTGCGCATAATTGCTCATTCTTGAGTAGATCAAGAATTATCCGAAGATGTTTCTCATGTTCTTCCTTGCTCTGAGAGTAGATGAAAATATCGTCGATAAAAACGATCACGAACTTGTCTAAGTATGGACGGCACACACGGTTCATGAGATCCATGAACGCTGCGGGTGCGTTAGTCAACCCAAAAGGCATGACTAGGTATTCATAGTGACCATATCGGGTTCTGAAAGTTGTGTTCGGGACGTCCTCTTCCTTTATCTTTAGTTGGTGGTACCCCGATCGCAGGTCGATTTTTGAGAAGTAGTTTGCTCCCTGCAATTGATCGAATAGGTCGTCAATTCTTGGAAGAGGGTACCCGTTCTTTACGGTAAGCTTGTTCAGTTCCCTATAGTCGATACACATTCGTAGCGTTCCGTCCTTCTTTCTAACAAATAGCACCGGCGCACCCCAAGGCGAGACACTGGGTCGTATGAACCCTTTGTCAAGCAATTCTTGGATCTGTAGCATCAGTTCCTTCATTTCAGGTGGAGCGAGTCGGTAAGGTGCTTTAGCCACGGGCGCGGCACCAGGTATTAGGTCAATCTGAAATTCGACCTGTCGGGCTGGAGGGAGTCCTGGTAAGTCTTCTGGAAATACTTCCATGTATTCAGACACCACAGGTATGTCTTCAATCTTCTTTTCCTCTTTGGCCTTCATCACATATAATATAAAGGCTTCATGTCCTTTCTTAAGGCTTTGGGTAGCCTTCAGGTGGGATATCATAGGTCACAGTGGGTGATTCCTTTCCCCATGGACTACTAACATCTCCCCGCTGGCTATGGGTATCTTCTTCAACCAGCCGAACCATCCCGAGCTTTTCTTCTTCTGCTCTTGCTCCAGGCGCTGGACATTGTGTGTTGCCATCATTGTTTGGAATTGGGCAGATTGGGAGGTCCGCGTGGCGTGTTGTAAGGTCAGCTCATGATGCTGGATAGTCCTCAGTATCTCACTCAAGGTAGGGTCGGATGGACCAAAGTCACTAGCCCGTCAGCTAGACTGGGAGTGCTGGTCTCCAGCGAACACGCTAGGGCCATCATGCATGCTATGCTTGGATGGCATCCAGTACTCATCATAAGGTAGACGTGTAGGTGGTGTGAGCATAGAGGGTGCTGGTGTCGGGGTCCTATCATGAGGAGGTGGTGGAGGAGGCATCCTAAATAAAACAGAAGGACCTGGCCTAGTACTCTTCCTAGGCCGAGTAACTACACGGGTACTGACGGGTGGTTCAAGGAACAACCCTTTATGATGTTAAAACGCGTAATATTCTCATATTTGGTCGTGTAATTATCTTGAATTAGATAACTACAGTTGTTTTTGTTTCAGGCACATTATGAAGCTTAATACGTAGAAAACGTCGCTTTGGACGGACCATGACGGGATGGAGCAAGAAAGGATGGGAAGAAGGAACAAAACAAGCAAGTGGGAGTCTACCGTAATTTACGGTAGCCACCGTAAATTACGGTGGCCCCCAAACATTCATTTTTCCACCGTATCACAGAATGTTTCCACCGTACAAGACTTGTAGCTACCGTAACTTACGGTGGCTACCGTAAGTTACGGTAGGGGTGATTCCTGGAAAGTGATTCACAATTTAAAAATACAAGTGGAGGTGCTTTTGCTTAATATATGGGAAGTTGACGAGTCTTTGGCTAAAAATATGGAATTTTGGCTGGCTTGTTTTGTATATAATCATTGGGAAACATGTGATTTAAAAAGAACATCATCTTCTTGGAACAAATTCATTCGGGAGATTAGGAATTGAAGTTTTTCTTTGGTCAAGATTTGGTTGAACTTCTTAGTTGTGTTGAAGAACAAGATATTGTGGTACTTTGATCCTTGTTATTTTACTTTGATTGTATGAATTATCTTTTGAATCTTGTTCTCATGCATAAAACTATGAGTGGCTAAACTTCTTGTATGTTTCCTTTTGGTTTGAAGGATTTATAACTTTGATCATGTTGGTGTTTTCTATTTATGGGATGATGAAATTTATCTTGTGATTGTTTTGTCATGATGATTGTGTATTATGTGTAACGGATCATTCATAAATTGCTTAACTTCAACCATACGTTCTTGATGCCATAGGCAAATCTTGATTTAGTGGAAATCTTGAGTAATTTGATAGTGATACTGATTATCGAGAGATAACCTTGCTAATACAAGTACTTAGTCCTCTTTGATCACACATAAACACACACTCATGAATCATGTCTAGGTGGTTCTTCCCAATTAACACCAATATCATCATTTGTTAAAATCCGGATACCAAAGGGAAACATAATTCTCATTACTGATTTTTACAAACCAATTCCCTTTTACTTCTTGCTTTAAGTCAATTCACAAATCAACAAATTATTGAGCTTTACTTATTTATCATTTTAGTTAAACCTAGGTAATTGCAATTTGAATTAAGTTAACACATATTCCACAAACTCCCTGTGTTCGATACCCACTTACTGCTAGCTAATTAGTTGTATTTGGTTTTAAATTTAATTGAGACTTCGACCTCACGTCAAATTTTGGCGCCGTTGCCGGGGAGTTGTGCGCAACGTGTGTTTGCTTATTAGTTTTGTTTTGTTATTTCGGTGTTACGCTGGTTGTGTGTAGTGTGCAGGCTTTGTTTCAGGTGTATGCATACCAGAAACTCAAGCTCATCATCACCATTAGTGTTTGATCCAGAAATTGAACGAGCTGCTCGTAGAAACAGAGTTTTACATCGACAAAACAGAATCAGTGGTTCACCAATAGCACCTACATCACCCGTTACACCACGAAACACAATGGATCCGCTTTCACCACCTCCTACTACGGGTCAAACGACACCATCCGAGCCTTTACCAAATCCTACATTACCACCGGAGACTAAGCCAACCCATACCCCATTACCTACAAGTACCCAAACCAAACATTCCTTTAGCTTTGACCCATCAGCACCTATTCCATCCTTTTCATATTTCTTCCCAACAACCAGTCAATCATCATCGTCTAGACCAGTTCCAACATCACAACCATATCAATCCAACCCATCCATAATTCATACTCCCTCTACCTCTCAAATGCAAACGGATACACAAGATCAACAACCTCAAGTTGTACAAACATCGAGAGTAGGACGAGCTGGTGTTGATGGTGGTTATGGTGATGAATTTAGGAGATATGAGGAAGAAGGGTACACGTACGAAGGAGATGCTGATCAAGGAAATTATGTTTATAGTCAAGGACAAGCTATGCAAGGATATGGGAGACTACAACCACAAGTTGTGCAGCAACAAGTTATACCACAACAAATGCAACCCCAAGTGAGGCCACAATTTCAAGAACAGATTATTCCACAACATGGGGGAGCAAACTTTCAACCACCATTTCAGCAATTCATGCCTCCAGGACCACAAGTTCAAAGACCAATGGGTCCTCAGCGACCAAGAGTTAGGTTGGGTGTTCCACGAAGGCATAATTGGGATGCTGCTAGGGGTATTGAGGCACATTTTCGTCCAATCATCACAAATAATCCATCACCAGTGGTCATTCCTCAAAACAATCAAGGGAGAACGTTTGAAGTCCGAACAAATTCACTTCAAAGTTTGCCAAAGTACAAAGGGTTAGCAACGGAAGAACCCTATTTTCATTTGGAAGCTTATGATTCAATTTGTAACACAATTGGTGGTCAAGGATTTTCTGCGGATGATGTCAAGTTGGTATTGTTTCAGTTTTCATTGGAAGATAAGGCAAAGAGGTGGTTCTACACTTTGCCATCCGCTTCAATTTATACATGGGCTGAGATGCAACAAAGGTTTTTAGAAGAGTTTTTCACAGCTCAAAAGACTAATGATGCTAGGAGAAGCTTGAGAAGTTTTCAACAACAACAAGGTGAAATGTTCCATGAGGCGTTTGAGCGGTTTAACATGATGATCAAGAATTGTCCTCATCATGGAATTGAGTTATGGGAGTTGTTGAACGCTTTTCATGAAGGGCTTCATTCTGAAGATGCTCGGGATTTAATGTCTATCACAAATGGTACATTTGGTACAAATTATGAGCAAGACGATTGGGCATTTTTGGAACAGATGGCGGTTACATCGAAGAGGAAGGCTCAATCATCAAGACGAGCACGACCGGTCATTACACGAGCTCCAGTTCATGCGGTGGATGATGGTAATGTACAAGCTACAAATCAAGTTTATAATGTTTGTACAAATTGCAATGAGTTAGGGCATGCTGTGGATTCTTGCACGGTGACTTTTGAACAAGTGGAGGAAGTGAATGCTATTCAAGGTCAAGGGTTTGGTGGAAGAAACTACAACATGAATTCAAATACCTATCATCCAGGTTTGAGGAATCATCCGAACTTTAGTTATGGGAATCCGGCAAATCAATCTAATCCAAATTTCCAAGGAAAGCCTCAAGGTAATTTTGTTCCTCGTCAACAATACCAAAATTATCAAGGAAATTTCAGAGGGGGGAACAATCAAGGATATCAAAAGCCTTTTCAACCATCGGGAAATAACCAAGGAAATGAGACAAATCAATCTTCATCAAGTGGTGGTAATGAAGTGATGGAGATGCTAAAGTCCATGCAACAGGAGATGCAAAAGAGGAATCAATTGGATGATGCTAGAGCTCAAAAAGACGAAATTCGAGACAAAGCTATTCAATCGTTAACCAATCAAATGGGTCAACTTGCAACGGATGTGGCAAATCTCAAGAAAAACAAAGGTCAACTTCCTAGTGACACAAAGGTAAATCCCTCTCACAGTTCTTCTCGTAATGTTCCTATTAATCATGTTAGTGTGTTGAGAAGTGGTAAAGAATATAAAACACCACCTTCTCCGGTTTTAATTGATGGGGTGGTTGAGGATATTACCGGGTTAGAAAGTGATGAGGAAGACCAAAGTCCTCAAGAAAATGTTTTGAACGAAAATCCAAATAAGAAAGTTATTGAAAAACCGGTTTTCAAGGAAAATGTGATTCAAAATGACAAAGAGGTGGACCAAAGCCAAGTACCATTTCCGTCGGCTTTGGTTGACCCGGGTAAAAAGAGTGTGATCTCACATTCATCATTGGAAAAAGATGACATAATGGAAGTTTTCAAACAAGTCAAAGTTAATATTCCATTAATTGAGGCAATTCAGAAAATTCCAGCTTATGTAAAGTTTTTAAAAGAGTTGTGTATAGTTAAAAGAAAGAAAAGGGTGCCTAAACGAGTTAAACTAACTGCAAGGGTGAGTGCAGTTGTGGAAGGAAACCTCCCACTCAAGCTCCGAGATCCGGGAGCACCATTGATAGATATCTAAGTGGGTGATTTCAAAATGTCTAAGGCGTTATTGGATCTTGGAGCCGGGGTGAGTATCCTTCCGGGAAGTTTATATGACCAATACGATTTTGGTCCATTGAAACGAGTGGAGACAACGGTGGTATTAGCCGATTTGTCTCATAAACTTCCTAGGGGGATTGTGCGGGATGTGATTGTGCAGGTGAATGAGTTTTATTATCCCGTTGATTTTTTGGTTTTGGATTATGCTTCGGTTGATTCAAACCACAGCCCAAATGTTATTTTGGGACGACAATTTTTGAACACGGCTCATGCAAGGATTGATTGCAGGAATGGTACAGTACAAATGGCATTTGGTAAACGCCAAATGAGTTTAAATGTGTTTGCTAACAAATCTTATTTTGATGATGATGATGAGTGTTTTATGGCAGATGAATTTGATGAGTATGACCCTCATGAGTATGAGGAAGATTCGGTGGAGGTTTGCTTGTGTGATTTTTCTAAACAGGTACAGGTTTGTGCATTGAGAATGGAGGAGCAAAAACAAGATGTGTTGGCTGTACAGGAAGGGAGGCCACCATGGACTCACCAAATTGAAAGTTTACCGGTTGAAATTAATTCCAATACAAACCCATCTTTGGAATGTCCACCCAAGATTGAGTTGAAGATTTTACCAGATCACTTGAAGTATGTGTTTTTGGGAGAAGAGGAAACATTGCCAGTTATCATAGCATCCAACTTGGAAGAAGCTCAAGAACACAAACTCTTAAAGGTGTTAAAAACAAACAAGGCCGCAATTGGGTGGACAATAGCCGATTTAAAAGGTATTAGTCCTTCTGTAGTAATGCACAAAATCATTACTGTCGAGGACGCAAAACCAACTCGTGAGACTCAAAGGAGGTTAAATCCTAACATGCGAGAAGTGGTGAAAAAGGAGGTCATCAAATGGTTGGATGCAGGGATCATCTATCCCATTTCGGACAGTGCATGGGTAAGTCCGACACAAGTGGTACCGAAAAAAGCCGGCATTCAGGTGATTAAAGATGAAAATGGTGAGCAAATCGCCACCCGACCGGTAACCGGGTGGCGAGTATGTATTGATTATAGAAAATTAAATTCGGCCACTTCAAAAGACCATTTCCCGTTACCCTTTATTGACCAAATTATTGAAAAACTTGCGGGTCAAAAATTTTATTGTTTTTTGGATGGGTATTCGGGGTACAACCAAGTGGCCATTCATCCGGATGACCAACACAAGACCACCTTTACATGTCCATATGGCACTTTTGCCTTTAGAAGGATGCCATTTGGATTGTGTAACGCTCCGGCCACGTTTCAACGTTGTATGATGAGCATATTTTCGGATATGGTTGGGGACACACTTGAGGTATTCATGGATGACTTTTCTGTTTTTGGGCAAACTTTTGACACATGTCTTAATGAATTAGAAAAGGTTTTAAAAAGATGTATCGAAACGAATTTGGTCTTAAGTTGGGAGAAAAGTCATTTTATGGTACAAGAGGGAATTGTTTTGGGATATGTTGTGTCCAACCGAGGAATGGAGGTGGACAAAGCAAAAATAAAAGTCATTTCATCCTTGCCACCTCCAACAAATTTTAAAGGGGTTAGATCATTCTTGGGACATGCGGGATTCTACCGGAGATTCATCAAAGGTTTTAGTGTTATCACAAAACCTTTGTGTAATCTCTTGTTGAAAGATGTCCCTTTTGAGTTTACTAATGAATGTTTGCAAGCTTTTAATGTTTTGAAGGAACAATTAGTGCAAGCTCCTATTTTGCAACCACCGGATTGGTCAAAGCCATTCGAGATCATGTGTGATGCAAGTGACACTACAGTTGGTGCAGTTTTGGGTCAACGAGTGGATAAGAAGCCGGTGGTAATCTATTATGCCAGTAAAACTTTATCTGAAGCGAAACTGAATTACACTACGACCGAGAAAGAATTACTATAAATTTCAGTCTTACATTTGTGGGAGCAAAGTGATTGTTTACTCCGATCATAGTGCAGTCCGTCATTTGATGGCTAAGAAGGATGCAAAGCCACGATTGATAAGATGGATTTTGTTATTACAAGAGTTTGATCTAGAAATCCGGGATAAGAAAGGTTGTGAAAATGTTGTTGCAGACCATTTATCTCGGATTCCATTGGATGGAGTTGAAGATTCAAGTGAGATCAATGAGCAATTTCCAGATGAATACGTGTTAGCCATTCTTAATACACCTTGGTATGCCCATTTCGTTAATTATTTGGCCAAGGGTGTGATGCCACAACATTGGGTGAAGAGAAGAAGACAACAATTTTTGGCACAAGTGAAGCAATACATATGGGATGAACCCGACTTGTTTAAAATTGGTGTGGATCAAATCTTGAGAAGATGTGTTCCTGAATCAGAAGTTAAAGAGATTTTGGCACATGCTCATTCATCCGCATGTGGGGGTCACTTTAGTGGTCAAAAGACCGGTTACAAAGTTCTCACTGTGGATTTTATTGGCCTACAATTTTCAAGGATGCAAGAGATTATGCAAAGAATTGTTTGAATTGTCAAAAGATGGGCAGCATATCAAAACGAGATGAGATGCCAATGCAACCGATCCTTGTGGTCGATATCTTCGATGTTTGGGGCATCGACTTCATGGGCCCTTTCCCAAACTCATGTGGTTACTTGTATATTCTTGTTGCAGTGGATTATGTTTCGAAGTGGGTTGAAGCAATTGCAACACGAACCAATGATTATGCGGTGGTATGTAAGTTTGTACAATCTAACATCTTTTCAAGGTTTGGGGTGCCTCGGGTGATTATAAGCGATGGTGGATCGCATTTCAAGAATTTCAACTTTGGGAAGTTGTTAAAAAGGTTCAATGTGAATCATAGAATTGCAACTCCATATCATCCACAAACTAGCGGTCAAGTTGAGGTGTCAAATCATCAGATTAAAGAAATCTTGATGAAAACAGTTCGAGTTGACAGGAAAGATTGGTCAGTAAAGTTAGATGATGCACTATGGGCATACCGAACAGCGTATAAAACACCAATTGGAACAACTCCGTATCGGTTGGTGTATGGGAAAGGTTGCCATTTGCCAATGGAATTAGCTCATAGAGCTTGGTGGGCAATCAAGAATGTCAACATGGAGTATAGTGAAGCTGGCAAGTTAAGAAAGTTGAAGTTGTGTGAGTTGGAAGAAATCCGAGATGAGGCATATGAATGTGCATCCGCTTACAAGGACAAGCTTAAACGGGTTCATGATGCGAAGTTACGGAAGAGAATGTTTGCAGAAGGGCAAAAGGTGTGGTTATATAACTCTAAGCTTAAGTTTTTTCCTGGGAAGTTAAAAAGCAAATGGATGGGACCGTATGTGATCACGAGAGTGGGTCAATTTGGTGAAGTTGAAATTGAAGACCCAAAGGATCATGTGAAACAAGTGGTAAACGGTCACCGCCTCAAACCATACTTAGATGGAAATGACTTGAAAACGCTTGAAGTGGACAAGGAGAGCTACATCCTCCATCCACTGGAGGACGGTAATGTTTAAGAGGCCCAGGTTTACGGTAGTGTAAATATTTAGTTTTATTTTTATTGTATTCGGTTTTGTTTTGGTTGTTTGCAAATTCGGTATTTTCGTTCGGGTAAACAAATAGTTTTAAGATCATGTTGGGGACAACATGAGATTTTTGAGGGGTAGGAGGTAATTTCTATCTCATCAAAATTCAACGTTTACTTTAACGTTTTACTAATGTTACCATGTCTAATTAAAATTTTTTCCAAAGATCAATTAAAAAAAAAAAAGAATTTTAAAACCAATTCTACCGTAAATTACGGTAGGCACCGTAACTTACGGTAGGCTTGGCTTATGTTACGACAGAAAACTACTGCCTTATGGTAGAATTTGAGGCCAGGTTCCACCGTAATTTACGGTGGCTACCGTAAATTACGGTGGACCTGGAATGGGGGAGATTTTCGGCAGTTAAAAAAAAAAGGGGAATATTCTGCTTTGACTTTTTCAAAACCCACGGGATTTCCTTCAAAATCACCATTTTCATCTCTATCATTCTCCATAGACACCACAACACCCACAACCTTCAATCTTCCATAAAATCTTCGATTCTTAACCAAATCACGTGATTCTTGAGTCTATCTTGACAAGAATTTCACGTAGATTCTGATTTTGGGAAGATAATTGTTCGAAAACAAAGTTTGCTGGTCCGAATAGCAAGCCCTAGTTTCAGAATTTTTGGGGGTTTTCAAGCTTTGGTTTTTCTTGACATCTAACATCATCAATCGAAGGTATGTTACATTGTTTTGTTGTTTTTGATGGTGCATTGTGAAGATTAAGGTGATATTTTGTTGTTTTCATTGGTTCATACACATTTGCTTGTTCTTGGGTTATATTTGGAATGACATGGTTGTTTGATCATTGTTATGATGGACTAATTGGCTTAATTATGATGAAATGATCATTTGTTTGTTATGGTAGATGTAATTTGATGGTAAAATTGTGAACTTGGGAACCTTTACATTGTAGAGGCATCATGCCCAATTTTGTTAGAATCAAATATGCAAATTCATCATTAACTAACATTTACAACCATAGTAACAAGCAAGTGTGGGGATATTGTGGAACAAGGATTATACTTAGTGTGTTAATTGTGTTATTTGTTTTGTGTATAGAAAATGGTAAGAACTAAGGATAGAGCCGGGGCAAGTTCTTCTTCTTCAAAAGGCAAGGAACCGGAACAACCAAGGAAGAGACAATACTTGGGCAGGGTTGATGAAAGTGAGAGTGAGGAGGAAGAGATGATGGACTTGGATCAAGGTAATAAACCGAAGTGGGAATCAGGTCCCCTCGAGGATCAACCGGAAAAGTGGCAACCGGTGTTGTTTCATGACCGCATGAACCGGTTGAAGAATAAGGCTGCTGCATTTATCTGTGAAAGGGAGGTTAGGGAAGTTGAGTTTGGGCCCTTCAATGTATTTGCCCGATTTCGAGCTTTAGGATGGGAGGCGGCACTCAGTTGTTATGATAGGGACAACAAAAACCTGTTTATGACTGAAATTCAAGAATGGATGGCCACATTGACATGCAACAGGTATGATAGGCCATCACAGATGAAGTTAACGGGCGAGGTTAATGGAATAAAGGTGGAAATGTCATTTGAGTCATTACGAAGATTAGCAAGATATGACAGTTTACCTGCTCGTGATTACATGATTCCAAGCCTTGATGATCTGTTGCTTAAACCAGAGAAACATCCAAGGTGGAATGACATGTTGGCAGCTATATTCTTGCCCGGTACTTTTAGTGGTGTTTTGTACCGGAGGAATTTGAAGATTGAAGCAAAATTGCTGCTTACCATTTGCATTCTGAATGTCATTCCCCGAAGAGGAGACAAGGAACAGGTTAGGTATTCAGAGGTACCAGTTCTCTACTCATTGCTTAACGGGTCACCCAGATTTCCGATACGGTATTTAATCATGAATCATCTCTGGATATGCCGTAACAAAGTGGGGAGGAACATCATCCCGTACTGCCGAATTATCACGGGATTGTTGAAGCAATTCGGAGCAATCACCGCTGAGGATAAAGGAGCATTCAAAAGACATAAGCCTTTGAAGATTCGGAAGATGGGTACTGGATGGACCTACACTCAATCGGAGAGATATCACAAGCTAAAATCGGAGGGTCAGAGATGGAGAGTATTGAAGGATGATGTAAGGGCACTTTTACCGGGAGAAGAGGATGATCCTGAGAGTGGAAATGAAGCCCCGAGTGGGGATGAGGATTATGCGGATGAGCCTCATGATGAGGATGTGCATGAGGGTCAAGGGGGTCCAGGTGGGGGACATGGTGGTGCTTTCTACGATTACACGGAACGATCGTACATGCCAAACTGGGCGTATGATGGTACCATGCAGGAAGTTATTGAGAACCAACGTCCTCCGGCATCCATCTTCGATTCGTGGTCGGGTTCGGAGCGAACCTTATTTGATCAACATACGATGATGAGTGCGAGCATGGAAAGAGCTTTGAAGCATAATTTTGACCGTCAAGAAGCATGGAATCGTGCACATGCTTATTCTCATGAGGTGGAGGTGAATAATAGGTATGAAGATGATCAAGCAAGAAGGATGCATGCAGATTGGCATGCCGGGCGGCCTGTGGTTGTGGATCCACCTCCGGTGGATTATGCGTCTCTACCACCTTACGATGGTAGCGTATCGTATCCGACCCCGCCGCTCCATCATTCGCAATGGGTAGATCCTCGTCAACAACAAGGAGCATCGCAGCAGGAAGGAAGTGGTAGCGGTGCATTTGCTTTCGGAGAGTGGAATGATATGATGTCTTCTATCTTCGGACCTCCTCAGCCCCGCTATTATTAGTCAGGTTGTGTTCTTTTCTATACATTTGGTGAATATTTGTGGGTTTGTTATGTTTATGGATGGGTGGAGTTAAGTGATTTTGTTTTGTTTTGGGCTATGCGAGAGTTGGTGGTGTGTTTCTTTTAAAAAATAAAAAAATATCAAAAAGAAATCCATGGTTTAAGTTTATGAATGTTTGGTTCGTTGAAGCGATCAAACCTTCCTAAAACCGTACATTGGGGTCAATGTACCTCAAGTGTGGGGATGGGGAAAAATTTTGAATAATTTTTAAAAAAAAAAATTCAAGCAAAACATTGTGAGAATTTGAACACCTTGAATTAAATCCAAATGATGCATCGGCAACCTTTAATCATTCTTATTCTTGGTAAGAGTTGAAGCCACACTTGTAGATAAATAACACAGTTCTTTGTGAGAGTGGCAATAGGTGGGGGTGCATTAGAACTTGTGCTTGAATACGATCTGAGACTTAAAGTTGGATGTGAATGTGAAAGGATAAGGGCATTTAGGTAGCCTCGTCTTTGATGTGTGCGAGTGTGGGATTTGGGAGGTTGGTCCTCATAAATTATATATATGAGCTTGGTTGCGAGAGGGGCGGGGGTTTGGACATTTAGTTGCCCAATTTTGTGCCTAAAAGCCTATCGTTTGTTACCCTTTAGCTAGTTACTTCAAAATTTACCTAACTTGACCTGGTCTTATAGTGTTATTAGTTGTTGAGTAACTGTAATCATCTTCAATGCTATGTTGAATGTTTGCATGAAGATTTCGTGTTTGTTTTATTGTTATTAAAATATATATATATATATATATATATATATATATATATATATATATAAAAAAAAAAAAAGAAGAGAAAAACGAAGAAAAAGCAAAAGTAAAATTACGAAAAAAAAGAGGAATTGAAGTTGAGTATCTTGTTCATAGTATTAGGTTTGGTAATTAGTGGTTATGTTATTATGTAATAAAAGACCAGGTTAAGTTTTCGCTTCTTCATATATATTCCATTTCCTACCCATACACCTAGCCACGTTACAACCTTAAAGCCCCTTTGATATGCATTCATGTTTGGCAATTGTTAAGAGAAGGGTCGATTTAGGTACAAGTTTATAGTTGTGCAACCACCGTTTGCCTTTTATGTGTCTAGCTCATGGATGCTAGTGCTTACTCGTTGCCGAGAGGAGAGACATAGCGAGGGGTGTGTCATTTTGGGTGTTACGAAAGGGTTAGTAAAAGTATCACATGTTTATGCTTGGTTTACATTGATCGCTTGTTTGGAAATGAATTGATATGTTGCTTGGGACAAGCAACGGTTAAGTGTGGGGATGTGACGGGTGGTTCAAGGAACAACCCTTTATGATGTTAAAACGCGTAATATTCTCATATTTGGTCGTGTAATTATCTTGAATTAGATAACTACAGTTGTTTTTGTTTAAGGCACATTATGAAGCTTAATACGAAGAAAACGTAGCTTCGGACGGACCATGACGGGATGGAGCAAGAAAGGATGGGAAGAAGGAACAAAACAAGCAAGTGGGGGTCTACCGTAATTTACGGTGGCCACCGTAAATTACGGTGGCCCCCAAACATTCATTTTTCCACCATATCACAGAATGTTTCCACCGTACAAGACTTGTAGCTACCGTAACTTACGGTGGCTACCGTAAGTTACGGTAGGGGTGATTCCTGGAAAGTGATTCACAATTTAAAAATACAAGTGGAGGTGCTTTTGCTTAATATATGGGAAGTTGACGAGTCTTTGGCTAAAAATATGGAATTTTGGCTGGCTTGTTTTGTATATAATCATTGGGAAACATGTGATTTAAAAAGAACATCATCTTCTTAGAACAAATTCATTCGGGAGATTAGGAATTGAAGTTTTTCTTTGGTCAAGATTTGGTTGAACTTCTTAGTTGTGTTGAAGAACAAGATATTGTGGTACTTTGATCCTTGTTATTTTACTTTGATTGTATGAATTATCTTTTGAATCTTGTTCTCATGCATAAAACTATGAGTGGCTAAACTTCTTGTATGTTTCCTTTTGGTTTGAAGGATTTATAACTTTGATCATGTTGGTGTTTTCTATTTATGGGATGATGAAATTTATCTTGTGATTGTTTTGTCATGATGATTGTGTATTATGTGTAACGGATCATTCATAAATTGCTTAACTTCAACCATACGTTCTTGATGCCATAGGCAAATCTTGATTTAGTGGAAATCTTGAGTAATTTGATAGTGATACTGATTATCGAGAGATAACCTTGCTAATACAAGTACTTAGTCCTCTTTGATCACACATAAACACACACTCATGAATCATGTCTAGGTGGTTCTTCCCAATTAACACCAATATCATCATTTGTTAAAATCCGGATACCAAAGGGAAACATATTTCTCATTACTGATTTTTACAAACCAATTCCCTTTTACTTCTTGCTTTAAGTCAATTCACAAATCAAAAAATTATTGAGCTTTACTTATTTATCATTTTAGTTAAACCAAGGTAATTGCAATTTGAATTAAGTTAACACATATTCCACAAACTCCCTGTGTTCGATACCCACTTACTGCTAGCTAATTAGTTGTATTTGGTTTTAAATTTGATTGAGACTTCGACCTCATGTCAGGTACCCCCGTTCTAAATGGGTGGAATAGGTGAGAGAGTGGGAGCTACTACATGTGGCGACTTGGAGCGCGTTCGGCTCCTAGCAGGTGATGTGGGCGACGACTCCTCAGATGGCACAGTGTCGTCAGAAGTCGCGGATAGCCACCCTGGGTGTCCGCACCTCTGTAAGTATGCCTCGTACTTGGTTTGTGGCTTCCTCCTCAATGTTCCAACAGAAGCCGTCTCATCAACTGGATGTGCGGGTGCCTTACCTCTTTCAGCCATGATATGGTTATCCTGTAAAAACAGTCATGAGTAATTTTGTTTCTCATAGCTCATGATCATAGTAGTAGTACTAGTAATAGTAGTGATAGCAGTTGTTTCTCATAAAGTTAGTATTTATTAGTATTTGCATCAGTAAGCAGTAGTGTCTCATAGAAGTTGTATCCCTTAAATTAGTATCAGTAAGCAGTAGTATCTCATAGGAGTTCAATTAAAATTTAACCTTGACTATGTTAAAAGTATTCCTCAAGTCAATCTAATCCAAAGGTCACACTTAGGCTCTGTGCTGGGATTTACACGTCCGATAAATTCATGATTACGTTGATCAAGTGTAATCATCAATTTATCCAACCCGCTTACCCCAACATTTACCCAAGCAAGGACAGTCCTACAGTCTCAGGGTTGTAGCCTAGGGTCTACTAAGGTATTCCCGATTTCTCTACAACCTGTGGCTCTGATACCAATCTGTCACACCCCGGGCCCAAGGAGGGTGGGACGTCGCAGACTAGCAACAATGTGGCAGCGGAAGCAGACCATCATAATAACTAGAGATAATCACATGGCATTATAATAACTAAAATGAAATCCGAGACTAAACGGCTTAGCCCGGTTACATCAATTGTTTCATTGTTTTAGGCTGATTTACAAGGTTTATATATATAAATATACGGTTATGTGTGGTTTGAACACATGATATGAGGATATACAAGGTAGAATCCTTGTATATCGACCTTAGGTTCGTAGGTTTAGAAGAATGATACCTCGTACGCAGATTGAGTTCCAAAGAGGTTGAGGTTTGGGCTGCGATTCTCCTGTTAGAACAGTGAGGATGATGTTTGGAGCACGATGGAGGTGTAAACGTTATTATTTTGTAAATGGGAGTTCATTGCTACTTACGTATTGACCGGTTAGAATGCTAGGATGAGCACAAGGTCTTCGAGAGAAGGCTGAACTTCTTGTTTTAGCTAGTAGAGGAGAGAAAGAGAGAGTAGAAAGTCCGAGAGATAGAGAGAAATTTGAAAGAGTGAGAATGAGAGATTTGCGGGTTGCATGTATAGAAAGAGGAGAAAAGTTGAGTGTTAAAGTGGGTTTTGCAGAGGGTAATTGATTGGTGGTTCAGTGGGCGGCCATGCAAAGCTTTATTTTTATTTGTTTTATCCGTATATGGTCTTATTATTATTATTATTATTATTATTATTATCATTATGTTAAGCCGCGGGTATAGATGGGTTATTTACCCAAATTCGTCTAAGTGTTGGAACATAATTGTTTCTAATATTCATTCGATTAATAGGTTCTTATGCAAAATATGTTTCCACAATGTTACATATCCATAATAGATATAAAATAAGTGGGGAAAAATAATCAGGAGTTAAATATATACACAAAAGTTTGGAAAAATTCTAGGCGTATAACAACTGTTTGGGCGTATAACCACTGTTTGGTCGTATAACCACTGTTTGGGCGTAAGACACTGTGCAGGCGTAAGACAACTATTCAGACTCATTAAAACTGTGCGGTCGTATTAGTGCTGCTGAAACGACCAGGACTTAGTCGCGGGGGCATTTTTCCAGCCTTATAAGCACTGTTCAGGCTCATGAGTCCTGTTCAGGCGTATTAGTACTTAGTCATTTTCCGGCAAACTCCTAGACACATGAGCACTGTTCAGGCTCATGAGCACTGTTCACGCGTATAACATAGAAAAATTTCCACATCTTTCGTAAGGGTCGAGGAGGGGTTGTTACACCCAGACCCTACTTTCAGTGGGATATATTGGGTATGTTTGTTTGTTTGTTTGTTTCTCTCTCTAATATTTGGATTGTTACCAACATACCAATTTGATCATTATTTTCTGCTGATGCCCAAGTTGTTATTGGTCAAAGCTTTTATTAATGATGTTATTTATTACTGATGCATGTTACTACTCAGTAGCAACTTTTAGTGCTTTGATAGTTCTTATCATGATGCCCAAGTTTAAACACATTCTTGGTATACCAATGATGCTTATATATAGGGTTCCCCGCAGCGTTCCCACCATATCCGTGGTATACCTAGAACGATGCCTAAACCAGTTACGTGACATCCGTTTATCCTTAGCATAATCCTAAAGAATGACGTATTGTATGTGTAGTGAGTATCATTACTCCTCTACATTCATGTAATCCACTTTCATTCTAAGTATTAATCAGTAGTTACTGAAATGCTAAGTAAAATAAACGTCTTTGTTATATTATTTTATAAAGGAGTTTATTATTTTATAAATGTTTAAATTTTAAAAAAAAATTGATTTTTTTAAAAGGAGTTTATAAACGTCTTGGGATTTTATAAAAGGAGTTTTATATTTAATCTGATTTTTTACCATTTATTTAAAAGAATCCATTTTATAATAAAAAAATAATTAAAATAAACGTCTTTCTTATATTATTTTATAAAGGTTTAAATTTTAAAAAAATTACAAAAAATAAGGTTGATGGTTTAAAAATAAACAGAGTTTATAAAAATGATTTTTATAATTTTTAAGAATTTTTCTATAATTTTTAGAAGCTTAAAAAGCTTTAAAAAAAATAAAAGTGGGTGCCGGGTCTCGAACCCGAGACCTTCAACTTAGCATTCAAGTGTGGAACCGGTGAGCTAAGGCCGCAGCCGCGGTAAAACACTGCTTTCAAATCTTTTAACCACAGTTAACCAAATTCCCCAAATCACTATGAACCCTAGCTTCGATCGAAGCTAAATTGAACAACAATTCGATGTTGTTTATGATCAGATCCATGGGGCTTTTGATCCCCATGTAAAAAAGAACAGATTCATGTATTCAATTACCTGGATTCGAGCAATTTCGTTAATGATTAGCACAAGAACAGGTCGCGAACGATGTATCACTGGTTTGATGCCCAAATGATGATGTTAATCAAATTAATTGCACAGAAAATTTCCAATGGACTCAAGGATAAAATGCCCTCTGTTTAATTCGAGTTTTGAAGCTTTGATGTTGGTGTTCGTATTGTAACAGGTCGACGATGGAGATGGTGATTGAATTCAATGTATGTGTGTGTTTCAGATGAATTAAAAACTGAGTTAGATTAGGAACAAATATATAACCGTAGATGTGCGATTTAATTAGTGTATTATTGAAGTTTAGTGGATTCGTGGTTGGTACTTTCGGCCGAAGTGGAAGTGGGTCGGTTTAGTGGGTTCGTGAGTGGTTTCCGAATGATTAAAGTGTGTGGATAGATTCGAGACTGACCCACGAGTCGATTTGGTGCGTTTTGAGCTGTAAAACCAAGTTTTTTGGTGGTTTTGGGGTCGCCGGAGGGCCGCCGGAGATTGGTGGTCGGCGGTGAAGAGTCGACGGGGAGAGGGGGCGGTTTGGGTAATTTAAAAAAATTACAACTTTGGTCCCTGTGGTTTTTAATATTTATTATTTTATGTTCAAAGTTTCTAAAACAGGTTTCAAAAATTACAAAATTAGCCCCTGGACTTTAATTCAATTTTTGTAGATTTTTTTAATCATTGTTATTATTATTATTATTATTATAATTATTACTATTATTATTATGATTATTATTATAATTTTTGTAATTATTGGAATTAGTAACGTATTAAACTTAATTGTTTTATAAAAATACGGGATGTTACAGTCTCCCCTGCTTTAGGAAATTTCGTCTCGAAATTTTAATCACGAGGAGACTGAAACGAAAAGATATGGGTACTTGGATTTCATTTGGTCCTCACATTCCCAGGTGAACTCTGGGCCACGTTTAGATTCCCAGCGGACTTTGACAATGAGTATCCGGCTGCTTGAGTTGTTTGATTTTCCGATCCATAATTTCCAGAATATAATGCCTAGAAATCAGGATAAGACCAACAATGATGAGAAAGGTTATCCGTCAGAATTTAAGAATCCCAAACATCATCATGCCATTTAAAATAAGAAGCTTTTAGTGAATGAAAAGTTGAACAGGGGATTTTATAGGAACACGGAGGTTCGGTTTTGTTATATGTGAAGGTAAGACACTTGGACACATACCAAGTTACGTCGTCTTTTCCTTTAGACCAAACCCATGTCTACAAATTACGAAGGTTTATGAACCTTTATATCTACATCGCAATGAGGATAATAACGAGTCTTGTTGTTCAAATCCAAGATAGAATTCTAATGATTTTCAAGGTTAAGGATTCAAAAGCGGTTCAAGAAGTTACGCGAATAATAGGAAAGGTATTTGTAAACATGTTTTGCATGGTAGCAATATCTAAGTAAGTTTACATACGCAGTTCAACAAACCATAAGCACAGCTGAGACCATTTATATGACTAGAAAGTCATGTTCATAAGTTGATAATATCTTCAGCAGAGGGATTGTTTAGGAAGGCTACCATCGCACAATCACGTTTTGGATGATAACTCAAAATGAAAGTCGATAGATAAGGAATGAATGTTTCCATATAGCTAGGTCAAAATATGAGGTTAAAGGGAGGGAAATTGATGTAAGAATTTTAAGTGCTCCAAGCTTGGAATCAAAATCAACTTAATACGATCGGGTCTCCGTTCAGGTTCAGAGATCATGATTTGGCTTGATAGGTCGAATCACCAACATTAGTTCACCCTTCAAGTTACTTCATGCTTCTTGTTACTTGATTACAACCATGGTAAGTTGAAGATCAAGAATTGAGATTAGTCATCAAGGTATGGAATTCATGCTTATCTTGATAATAACAAGAAAACAATCGAAGGTTGACATTTGTCACCAAAATACGGGTTTCAATCCTATTTTTGGTGAGGTCATGTCATTTGTGAAATGTAAGTTCCAATAAGAATAATTGAAGTCAATCCTCAAGATAAGGAAGTCACCCTAATCCAGAGGATGAGATTTCACAAAATAAACAAACGGGAAACCATTTATCGGAATAGAGATTCATCAAAGTAAGGGAATCTCCCCTGCTTTGATGGGATGGAATCATTTAGGAGGTACGAGTGTTCTTAGTCATAGGTTGACTGCAAACTCTTGCATTTCCCACGGTGCAAGCAGTATGAAATTTGACTTAACGATGAAAGGAAAATTAATATCAATTAGGAATTTGGAAAATTTCAAGTTACATCAGTGTAACAAAGGAAAGTTCATGCTACAAGCTTAAGATCAAAGTTTGAGATGGCAGAATTTGTTAGGATGGTGTTCAAATCTTGAATAATTTAAATCAGAATGATAAAATCAAGGACAAGAAATGATTCGACATCACAATGAGATGTGAACATTCGATTCACAATCGAAGGGAATATATGGACTTCTCAGGATAATACCTCAACGACAAGGCAAAAATACATTTCATCATTATAAATCCTAAGGTTTCAAGCACGTTCAAATACCCAAGTAACACCCCAAATAAGCAAATACTCATAGTCTAGATGGGTCTAAACATAAAGCATGAAGTAACTAGTGATGACTTTTTCCAATCGTTATTTTTTCCATCAGTGCCCGTGTGACGTCAGTCCTGGTCGTCATCACTGCTGGAGGAACCAGAGAGACTCGGGGGTAGGTCGGGATAGTTGCCCCCTAAGTTGGTCTCATCGACAGGCGGCCAGATCCTAATCCGGTTTGCCGGGAACCCACTAATTCGAGCCGTCCGTCTCACGGCTCCTCCGTTGTTCACTTGTTGGGGTCTTGCCTCGGGGGCATACCTTGCAACTATAGATGCTATGGGAACTACAGGTGCAGCAGGGTTAGGTTCCACAGGATTAATCGATGCAGTGGCGACAAAAGGTAGAGTGAGCACAACAGGGTCTATGGGTTCTTCCTCTTCAAACGAGTCTGGTGCATCAAGCATCACCTCCTTAGGGTTAAATTTTGTATTAGAAGATGATTGCACTAGATATGCTAAGAGAATCTTTTCAGGCTTTGATTCGTTTTCAGAAGAAGTAATAGAAGGGCTGATAAAAGACATCCTAAAATATCATTAAGATATTTTATGAGATTTGGGGTAATATGAGCTATACAGCATGAAAATGACAATCATGGATTTGGCATAATAATAATGAGATGTTCCGAGTGTAATCGTTTGATTCGTAAATCAAAGCGAGTACGTCGACTAATCACAGCATTAAGTCAACCACAACTTTGTTGAAGACATGCCTTCCGATAAGCAGATACTCATCCCACTCTTCCAAACCTTGCATGTATTGGGTGGTGAGGCACAAACTTTGACGAGATTTTGAAAACCACGAATAACGATTCAAAGCTCATTTTGAAAATTATTCGATTTAGACACACAATGCCTTGACTATGATTTAAAATTTGTGTGTGCTTTGATAGGAATCAAAGTATAAAAAGAATCACATATGGTTCCACTCATCAATTTCCAATAACCCATGCATCGGTCCATCAAGATCATTACGTAGCCTAGTTTAAGCACATTCTTAGTATACCGGTGATGTTTATATATAGGGTTCCCCGCAGCGTTCCCACCACATCCACGATATACCTTGAATGACGCTTAAACTGGTTACATAACATCCTAATTTTCCTTAGCATCATCCCAAAGAATAACGTAATATAAGTTTAATAAGAGCTACCGCAACTTATGTATAGGCGGTTTTACCAGTTATAAATGGTTACAGTCAAACCTATACATCGGTTCCACACGGGAATTGATGGTTGTAAAGAAAACATTCCCAAAGTGTAAATAGTTTAATATGACGTAGCAAGATCCACAAAGCGCATACGTATGGTTTACAACCAAACCAATCCTTAGGTCCCATTATCGGAACTAATGGTTGTAATGGATGCTCGGCAAAGAAGAACCACAAAGTAGACCCACAAAGAAGAACCACACCGCCGAGAGCATCCAAGATCAATAGCATTCACAAATAACATCACACAACACATAGCATCAACTAATAGCACATAGTAATGTAAGGCCACCAAGTAACATACAAGGGGTAAGATAGCATAGAGTCAAGTTCCAACAATCCATGCCTCAGTCAATCGGGATCATCACGTAGCCCAGTTTAAACACATTCTTGGTATACCAAGGATGCTTATATATAGGGTTCCCCGCAGCGTTCCCACAACATCCGTGGTATACCTAGAACGATGCCTAAACCAGTTACGTGACATCCGTTTATCCTTAGCATAATCCTAAAGAATGACGTATTGTATGTGTAGAGAGTATCATTACTCCTCTACATTCATGTAATCCATTTTCATTCTAAGCATTAATCAGTAGTTACTGAAATGTTAAGTGGAGGAATGTCTCATAAGGTCAATATGATTGGAAATACCATGAAGGCTTTAAGCAGGACAGGACTTGAGTAAATGGTGATAATGTTTGATTGCCTTCAACAAGATCTTACTAGAATTATGACCCTAGCACCGTAGGGTATAGAATAGAAACTTATGATACTCATGATCGTTACCTCATGGTAAGATTAGCCAGACTTCTCATGCATGGTGATTTGCAATTACGTGTGCACCCGTAATGGTAATTTACCTTGCATGATCACCCTTAGCTTCACTTACCCCAAGTTAACATCATAGTATTATTTAGATTCAACAAGCACAAATTATATGATGTCCTCCTGTCCATGAGCCAATAGTATTCCAATAGTAGCATGTAATAGCAAGTAAGCATATAAGCACATTATATCTAATGATAACTGCATATCCGTCATACTTTCAGGATTACAGTCATAACCATGATAGGGTCAGATTTAATATCCGAGATCGACGCTACGCGTGATCACCGAAGTTCCCTAATAATATGATGTTGTGCACATACAAGCGTAAAGTTCTAGTATCAAAGTATCCCATGGGGAAAGACTAAGACTAATAATGTCTTCCTTGGGATGTTCAGATAACACGTGTATATGTATAAAATCAAGTATGTAGGAACATACCTGTATATTAAGTTCATAGACTTAATATACTTGACCCATTTGCCTTATAGACTTGTGTATTGACCATAGTTTATCACTCATCCCAGAAATCCCCAGGTAGCGTAACGGGTCTCACAATGAGATTTATACGAATACGCTTGCCTTAGCCCGAAGGCCTTTTGCCAGGAAATCCAGAATACAGGTGTCTATGTGTTACACCAATCATGAAAGACATTTAGGTAAAATCAAATGCACACAATCCCTAGCATGCATTCTATATGAAGGTTCTTAGGTTATAGTCTAGGTCGAGTTCTCCACCTAATTCTCTATAACCAAGGCTCTGATACTAATCTGTCACACCCCCGCTTATAGCGGAAACACGAGGATGCGACGGACGGGATCGTCATAACACTTGGTATAATTACAGAGACATAATGTATGCAAAATCCTCGTGTCATGACGTCGCCTGACACAATGGTGACTTGTGTCGTGGTTAGTCAGTTCCACGACTATCATAGTCTTATTGATTCTATAATCCAAGATACACAGTGTTCAAATATGAAAACAAATGACAAACAATACTAATGCAAATCTATTGAAATCTTGAGGGTCTCTGCTAAGGCATCTGCTCTAGCTATCCTCTCTGATTATGATCACCTGAAAAGATATGCTCAAAAATGTCAACACATAATGTTGGTGAGTTCCGCAGGATTAAATTAAAAACATGTAATTGATGCTGTATAGAATTTGATGTGGAATCATAAGCAAGCAAAACCACATAACATGTGTTTTAGACAACCAAACCTAATGACGTTATGCATATAAATTACACGGAATATATTCACCCTTGGCCTGATTGCTGGCAGCTGTGTTGGTAACTCACAAGTTAACCAATCGTCGAAGGGTGGGGGTGTCAACCCAGTAGTACTACCAATACCTATCCGTTGGTTCCAAGCCCGGAATTAATGGTTGTAAGAATAGAATAACACCATGTATGTATTAGAGTATCAGAATAGTATCACGTTGATTCTAAGTATGAAAATTGTATGTAAGATTGTACAGCATCGAAAACGGGTGAGGATACTTTCCCCAAGTTTGGAAAAGATTGAAAACTTGTATAAGCATAAAAAGGGGCCACGAAACTCACCTTGGATTGATGTAATGAACCACAAACTTCACAGAATAATGCAATGCACGTCCAAACACGATCAACACCTATGTATTAATTGTAACTAAGTCTTTAATATGTATTCCACGTGAATGGATATATTTGGTTGGATTTGGGTCGGTTCGGTTTGACGCACACGATTTGATATACAAATAACACCATGTAATAATAATATTACTAATATTGATATTAATTATAATGATGGTATTGTTATTAATAATAAAATAAAAATAATCATAATCATAATTATGATAATAATAGTTGTGTTATTACCGAATTATATTCATAATGATATAGTAATATTAATAAAGTTCATAATATTGATAATAATAAGAATACGAATAATAATAATAATAATTTATTAGTCTAATCTATTAATTAAGGTTTTTAAAGAAATAAATTTCCAGAAAATAATTAGATGATTTTAAAAATATTGGGATTTTATAAAAGGAGTTTTATATTTAATCTGATTTTTTACCATTTATTTAAAAGAATCCATTTTATAATAAAAAAATAATTAAAATAAACGTCTTTGTTATATTATTTTATAAAGGTTTAAATTTTAAAAAAAATTACAAAAAATAAGGTTGATGGTTTAAAAATAAACGGAGTTTATAAAAATGATTTTTATAATTTTTAAGAATTTTTCTATAATTTTTAGAAGCTTAAAAAGCTTTAAAAAATAAAAGTGGGTGCCGGGTCTCGAACCCGAGACCTTCAACTTAGCATTCAAGTGTGGAACCGGTGAGCTAAGGCCGCAGCCGCGGTAAAACACTGCTTTCAAATCTTTTAACCACAGTTAACCAAATTCCCCAAATCACTATGAACCCTAGCTTCGATCAAAGCTAAATTGAACAACAATTCGATGTTGTTTATGATCAGATCCATGGGGCTTTTGATCCCCATGTAAAAAAGAACGGATTCATGTATTCAATTACCTGGATTCGAGCAATTTCGTTAATGATTAGCACAAGAACAGGTCGCGAACGATGTATCACTGGTTCGATGCCCAAATGATGATGTTAATCAAATTAATTGCACAGAAAGTTTCCAATGGACTCAAGGATAAAAAGCCCTCTGTTTAATTCGAGTTTTGAAGCTTTGATGTTGGTGTTCGTATTGTGACAGGTCGACGATGGAGATGGTGATTGAATTCAATGTATGTGTGTGTTTCAGATGAATTAAAAACTGAGTTAGATTAGGAACAAATATATAACCGTAGATGTGCGATTTAATTAGTGTATTATTGAAGTTTAGTGGATTCGTGGTTGGTACTTTCGGCCAAAGTGGAAGTGGGTCGATTTAGTGGGTTCGTGAGTGGTTTCCGAATGATTAAAGTGTGTGGATAGATTCGATACTGACCCACGAGTCAATTTGGTGCGTTTTGAGCTGTAAAACCGAGTTTTTCGGTGGTTTTGGGGTCGCCGGAGGGCCGCCGGAGATTGGTGGTCGGCGGTGAAGAGTCGACGAGGAGAGGGGGGCGGTTTGGGTAATTTAAAAAAATTACAACTTTGGTCCCTGTGGTTTTTAATGTTTATTATTTTATGTTCAAAGTTTTTAAAACAGGTTTCAAAAATTACAAAATTAGCCCCTGGACTTTAATTCAATTTTTGTACTTTTTTTTAATCATTGTTATTATTATTATTATTATTATTATTATTATTACTATTATTATTATTATTATTATGATTATTATTATAATTTTTTGTAATTATTGGAATTAGTAACGTATTAAACTTAATTGTTTTATAAAAATACGGGATGTTACAACGGATTTTGGTTATTTTCGTCGGAGATGAAGGCTTGTGGTGGGTGGGATTTGGGTTTGGGAAAGTGAAAGTGATAATGTTGTATCCCGGATTTAATAGATACTGCACCCTATGGTGACGACATGTCGTCGCCATAGGGTTGTTATTTTTTTTAATTTTTTTTCAAATTATTAGCGGGATAATCACGCGGCATATGAAATATCTATGGCGACGACATGGACACCTATGGCGACGACACGCCATAGGGTGTTTTCTGATATTTTAATTTTTTTTATTATTTATAATAATGTAGTTATTAAAGATATTTTTATATTATTATTATTAGTATTTTATTATAATTATTATTATGATGGTTACTATTTATTATTATTATTATTATTATTATTATTATTATTATTATTGTTATTGTTATTACTATTACTATTATTATTTTTATTTTTATAATAATTACTGTTATTATAGTTATGATTATGATTATTATTACTACTATTACAAACATATTACCATATGTATAATAATACTTATTTGTCTTACCTAATCTTTATCGCATATAATTAACTTAATTACCATAACCGATCATGTTTGAGGTTTTTTGACACTCTTTGATGATAATTAAGAATAAACAAACTTAATTTACCAGGAGTATGCCTAATTTTCTATAAATTATTATCAATATGTGTAATTCAACACCGATGATCATAATTGGATCATAGCTAGCACTTGACGTATGAAATCGACCCTAGTTATCATAATCGAACATATTTGACTTTTTTTCATACTCATTGATGATATCTAAGCATAAACAAACTTAAGTTACCATTACTAAGGATAATTTCATTTTAATTTAATCATAACTAACCTTTAATGTATTTGATCGTCCCTAATCATCAAAACCAAACATCTCTGACATTTTTATTACTGATTGATGATATTTAAGTATAAATAAACTTAATTTACCATTAACAAGCATAATTTCCAATCTCATTACCAACATTGTATTTAATTTAACACCAATGATCATAATTGGATCATAGCTAACCTTTGACATATGTAATCGGCGATAATCATGATAACCTAAAATATTTGGACTTGTTTAACACTCGTTGATGATAGTTAAGCATAAATAAAAATAACTTGCCGTTAATAAGCATCATTTCCGTAATTTTAACACTGATCATCATAATTCAATCATAGCTAATCTTTAATGTATTTGGTCGAACCTAATCATCATCACGGAATATATTTGATCTTTTTTTAATTTGATTGATGATATCATAGTGTATAATTGAATACAAATGATAATAATTGGATCATAAATAACATATGACGAATATAATTGATGTTATCAACATAACCAAACATATTTCGTATTGTTTGAAATTCATTGATGATAATTAAGCAGAAATAAACTTAAACTACAGTTAATAAAGTAATATTCGTACAAAGTACCTATGATATGTACATAAATTATCTATAATTAAGCAGAATCAATGAAATTCATTGATTCTAACTGATATAAGTTATCTATAATTATAATTAATAAATATAAGATTTGTTAATATTATTATTATGACTTATAATTATAATAAAACTTATAATAATAGCATTTATATGTACAAAAATTATTATTAATACTAATATTAATAATTATAATTATTATTTGTATTAATATTTAATTCTTAAAAAAATAAACACCTTATGGCGATGACATGTCGTCGCTATAGATGTTTCATAAAAGGCGGGCTTATTTCCCTCCAATTTATTTAGAGGGAAAAAAATAAAAGAATTGGTTTTTACCTATCCCGACGACATGTCGTCGCCATAGATATTTCATAAAACGCGGTCTTATTTGCCTCCAATTTATTTAGAGGGAAAAAAAGAAAGGGAAAAAAAGAAAAAAATTTATTTTTTACCTATCGCGACGACATGTCATCGCGATAGGTAAAAAAACATTTTGTGTTATTTAAAATAAATCAAAATTAAAATAAAATTACCAGTAGCGACTAAATATGGCGACGACTTTTGTGTCGTCGCGATAGATTGCACCCTAAGGCGACAAAAGGGTGTCGCTATAGCTACGCAGTAGCCAAAAATCAAATCACACCTATGGCGACGACATGTCGTCGCTATAGGGTGACCTATAGCGACGAAACTGTGTCGTCGCCATAGATCTAGTCGCGATAGGGTGAAATTCTTGTAGTGACTAGCTAGTGAGTTTCTTTGGTTTTAGAAATTAGAATATTATTGAATTAGTGTGCCCTTGACACCACTAACTCATTAAACATGTATTCCAATTACAGCCCTCATAGGGATAACTTGGTGGTAAATCTTGTACTCCCTAAACAAATGGTTATGGGTTGAAATCCTGCTACAGTGTGTAGGTTTGATGCTTAATTTTCTACAACTAGCAATTGCCGACTTAAATTGACATTGATGGCATTAAAATTATTAGAATTAAAAAAAAAAATAGGATCCATAGATAATGTATTCGACTCATAAAACAAAGATGACATCATGTGAACACCAAGATTCTATCTACATCCACAAGCATAATATATAATCACAAAACTTAATACGATTACCAAATATTCATGACTAAACCATAGTAAACCTTTGGATTTTAGAATGACTATCTACTTAAATAAGGTTGCACAACTGCTTACAGAGCTTTAATAAACCTAGTTGCGAGATTGCCACACTTGGATCTAAAGATGTCTTATTTTGAGCTTTCATGTGCGCCAAAATCTTAACAAAAATAAAGTCATTATTTGTAAAGAGAGAAGAAAAAGGAATGGGTTCGATTGAACATTGTGTCTTGAAGAATTAATAAATAGAAACGATTGAACATTGTGTCTTGAAGAATTAATAAATAGAAACTAGTAATTATGGCGCGCGCGTTGCTGCGCGTATGCGAGTTTTAATGTAACCCCAAATCAAAATCAAAATGAATGTTCAAAACCACAAAATCAGTAAAATACACAAAGTAAAACACACCAAAACCCCAAATCCATAACACACCAGAACATGCGGAACCCAAAAACTAAATCAAAGCCCAACATCATACACAAAACAAACGAAAATCAAAGCCGTATGAAAGCGACACAGTCCAAAATAAAAAACTAACGAAAATCAAAGCCCCAAAAAGAGCAAACAAAAGGAAAACCCAAACCTTAATAGCGAGAATCGTCAGGGAATCGATAACGAAAAAAAGAAAGAAGGAAACCGGAGAAAAATAACGTCAACGAACCTAAACCATATTAAAACACAAACAAAAAAAAAAAAAAAATAAACACACAAACAAAATAATCAAAGAAAATTTTAAACAAAAAAAACACAAAATACATAATCAAAATAATCAAAATCAGTAAAATACACAAAATAAAACACACCAAAACCCCAAATCCACAACACACCAGAACATGCGGAACCCAAAAACTAAATCAAAGCCCAACACCATACACAAAATAAACGAAAATCAAAGCCGTATGAAAGCGACACAGTCCAAAATAAAAAACCGACGAAAATCAAAGCCCCAAAAAGAGCAAACAAAAGGGAAACACAAACCTTAATAGCGAAAATCGTCAGGGTATCGATAACGAAAGAAAGAAAGCAGGAAACCGGAGAAAGACAACGTCAACGAACCCTATGTTGGACCAAAAGAACCAATGAGCCAAGATCAGGAAAATCTCTAAGTCCCACATGACATCACAACAACTGCTGAAGACCTTCATCAGCAGTTTGACAAAGTCTGAAGAATCAACAGCTGAAGATCAAAGATCTGAAGTACAACAGCTGAAGATCCCAAAGTACTGAAGATAAGTACTGAAGTCTGAAGTACTGATAAATACAAGTACTGAAGACTTCAAGTGCTGAAGACAAGTGCTGAAGATCAAAGTCTGAAGAACTGAAGAACTGAAGATCGACTATTGATGCACAAAGTCTGAAGACAACGACTGAAGACATCAGCTGATGAAAACTACTGAAGTCATCAGCTGATGAATCATCTGAAGATCAAAGTCTGAAGACCAAAGTGCTGAAGCCTCAGAATTTGTCACAACAGCTAAAGAAGTCTTCTTCAGTTGTTGTGATGGTTTTTCTTTTCAGTAGTTTTGTATTTTTCCTTTCAGTAGTTTGTACAACAGCTGAAGAGTTTGTTCTTCAGCTGTTATAGTTCAGTAGTTGTAAACGACTGAAGAGTTTGTTCTTCAGTCGTTGTAGCTTTTCAGTAGTTTCCCTTTCAGTACTTGTAATAGGTAGAACATAAGGAATATTGCATGTAAAGTAAATGTAAAGAGAGAATAATTCTGCATAAAAAGGAATAATATTCTGTTTATTTCACATGTTTCGGCGTGGAATACAATCAGGTCACTGCCCTTTTATAGGCAAATGACCCATACTGTTGTCAGATTCCACTGACATTAAACAGTTGTTTAACTAACTACTGATAGAACACAAACTACTGAAGATGTCACAACAGCTGACATCTTCTTAAAAAATTCCTAAGTGTTCTACCTATTACAAGTACTGAAAGGGAAACTACTAAAAAGCTACAACGACTGAAGAACAAACTCTTCAGTCGTTTACAACTACTGATGACGTGGTTTTTAACCTTAAGTGGTTGTAACATCTGAGGACTTGGTGTTAGTCTTCAGTAGTTGAAACTACTGAAACCTTGGTTTGGTCCTTCAGATGTTGTAAACGGCTGAAGACTTGTTGTCAGTCTTCAGTAGTTATAAACTACTGAAGACCTAGTTTTCATCTTCAGACGTTGTAACAACTGAAGACTTGGTGTTAGCCTTCAGTAGTTGTGAACTACTGACATCAGTAGTTGTGAACTACTGAAGGCATGGTATTGCTTCAGTTGTTGTAAACAACTGAGAACGTGGTGTTAGTCATCAGTAGTTGTGAAACTACTGAAGACATGGTTTTGTCCTTCAGTTGTTTGGGTATGAAACAGCAGCTGTTGGCATCAGCTGAAGTGTAAAATTACTCATCAGCTGTTTCCGTCAAATCAGTTGTTTAATGCTGACCTCCACATTTACTCATCAGCTCTTTGGCTGACTTTCAGATGTTTCATTGACCCTTCAGCTCTTGTGAATATTTATGCCTTCAGCTCTTATGATCAGATGTTCACAAGTGCTAATGAAATACTCTAGAGTTGGTGAACAAATTTTGTCTTCAGTACTTGTGTAAGATTACACATCAGTACTTGTGAACAAAATTTGTTCTTCAGTACTTATTTGTTTGAAAATAATACATCAGTAGTTGTAATCCACCTCACTACATCAGTTGTTTTCAACAAATAATGTACATCAGTACATTGAAGCATTTTAGTCTTCAGTAGTTGTGAAAATGCTGAAGACTAAATTACTCATCAGTACTTATATTTGACCTTTGCATACTAATGCTCATCAGTACTTGTGAACTGAGAGCATCAGTATTAGTCAAATTATTTTAGCTGCAGCATACCAAGCCTTGGTACCAGGTTTTGAAATGTGGCACTATCTAAAGGCTTAGTAAATATGTCTGCAAGCTCATCAGCACTAGGCACAAACTTTGGATCAATCAGACCTTTTTCATAGCAATCCCTAATAAAATGATGTCTGATCTCTATATGTTTGATCCTAGAGTGCTGGACTGGATTTTTGACAATGCAAAGAGCTGAAGCACTATCCATTAATAATGGAGTCTTAGTCTCCGTAATGCCATAATCCAAGAGTTGGTTCTGAAGCCAGAGTATCTGAGATGTACAACTTGCAGCAGCAATGTACTCAGCTTCAGCAGTGGATGTAGTAATTGATGTCTGTTTCTTACTCTGCCAAGAAACTAAACAATTGCCTAGGAATTGGCAACCACCAGAAGTGGATTTTCTGGTGACTTTGCATCCTGCATAGTCACTATCAAAGAAAGCAACTAATTTGCAGGAATGCCCAGTTGAATACCAAAGACCTAGTGATTGGGTACCTTGTAGATATCTAAAGATCCTTTTGACTGCAATCAAATGGGATTCTTTAGGTGCAGCCTGAAATCTAGCACAGGCACATTTTGCAAACATGATGTCTGGTCTAGAAGATGTGAGGTACATCAAGGACCCAATCATACATCTGTAAAGGGTTTCATCAACCGCTTTACCTTTTTGATCTACATCTAGTTGTGTGATGCTGCTCATGGGAGTAGAACAGGGCTTGCAGGTTTGTAAATCAAACTTATTCAACAACTCCTTTGTGTATTTGGACTGATGGATGAAAATTCCATCATCCCTTTATTTAATTTGCAAACCTAGAAAGAATTGTAATTCCCCCATAGCACTCATTTCAAACTTTTGCTTCATGAGCATTGTAAATTCATCACACAACTTTAGATCAGAGGATGCAAAGATGATGTCATCTACATAAATTTGAACAAGGTACTTATGTTGTCCCACAGTCTTGATGAATAAGGTTTTATCAATGGTGCCTCTAGTGAACTTATTTTGGAGAAGAAAAGTTTATAATGTCTCATACCAGGCTCTAGGGGCTTGCTTCAGCCCATAAAGAGCCTTATCAAGCTTGTACACCCAATCAGGATGTTTATTGTCCTCAAAGCCTGGTGGTTGACTCACATAAACTTCTTCTTTTATTTTGTCATATAAGAAGGCACTTTTGACATCCATTTGATAAACCTTAAGACTGTGAAAGGCATCATAAGCTAAGAACAGTCTGATTGCTTCCAGTCTTGCCACAGGAGCAAAGGTCTCATCATAATCGATGCCTTCCTCTTGTGCAAACCCTTGAACAACCAGCCTGGCCTTGTTCTTGATAATTTGGCCCTTATCATCTGTTTTGTTCCTGAATACCCACTTGGTGCCTATTGCACACTTACCTTTGGGTAATGGAACAAGCTCCCACACTTGTTGTTTCTTGAACTGAAGAAGCTCAAGCTGCATTGCTTCAACCCATCCATTGTCTCTTAAAGCAACATGATAGTTCTTTGGCTCTTGCTGACTGATGAAGAGAGCATAGAAGCAGAAATTGGACAATTGACTCCTGGTTGAAACTCCAGCATTGATATCACCAATGATTTGAGATGTTGGGTGATTCTTCAGCTCTTGATAGACTATAATGTCAGTGCAAGTGTTTGTAGGACTTTCAGCAGCAACAAATGGTGATGGAGATTCTTGAAACCATATAGGAGATGGCAGCTCAAATGAAGTAGAGCTTGCAGAAATCTCATCAGCATTTGTTGTGGATGGGACTGCTGAAGCTACAGGAGCATCAGGTTTAGTGGACTCAGGCAGGTTGTCACTAAACCTGAGAGGTGAATACTGACTACATCATCATCAGTACCACCAGGTGGAGAACTGTTGACAGGCTCAACAGCTGGAGGTTGATAAGGAACATATTGCAGTATGTCCAGATCAAACAACTCCATAGGGTTTTGTGGAATCTTATCCTTTGGAGATTCATTGAACTTAACATGCAGAGTTTCTTCAACCACCTTTGTCCTACAGTTGAAGACTCTGTATGCCTTGCAAGTTGATGAATAACCAACAAAATACCCTGCATCCACCTTACTAGCAAATTTCTGGAGTGGGTTGCTAGTGTTGAGAATAAAACATGGACACCCAAAGGCTCTAAAGAATGAAATCAGAGGAGCCAAATGATGAAGTACTTCATAAGGAGTCTTCATCAACCTCTTATTCACTAAAGCTCTATTTTGTACATAGCAAGCTGTATTGACAGCTTTAGCCTAAAAGGTCAGTGGCAACCCTGAGTCAGCCAACATTGACCTTGCTGCTTCAATGAGAGTCCTGTTCTTTCTCTCCACCACTCCATTCTGCTCAGGAGTTTTGGGAATACTAAACTGCCTTTTAATTCCCTTGGACAGGTAGAAGTCATCAAGTGTGTGGTTTCTAAATTTTGTTCCATTGTCACTCCTCACACACTTGACCTGTAGGGAATACTGCTTTTCTACAAATAACACAAAGTTCATGATTGTCTTGGCTGCTTCATACTTTGAGTGCAAGAAGAAAGTCCATACAAACCTGGAATAATCATCCACAATTACCAGGCAGTATTTCTTCTTTGCCATGCTCATCACTCTGACAGGACCAAAGAGATCCATGTGCAAGAGCTGCAAGCAGGCAGTGAACTTTGGTTCTTCTATTGAAGGGAATGAAACTTTGTGTTGTTTTCCTTTTAAGCAAGCAGTGCAGTTGTCTTCACACTTGAACTCCTTCAAAGGCAATCCTCTTACTAAACCATGGCTTATCAGCTGATTCATGTTCTTGAAATTAACATGCCCCAGCCTTCTATGCCATAGAGTAGACTCTTGAGGAGATGCCTTGGAGAATAGGCAAGGATGGCCTTTTAGATCTATCTTTTTGGAAAGATCTAAGGCATACACTCTTCCTGTCCTATTGGCCTTCAGGAGAGTGTATTCATCCAACACCTTGTCAATCAAATTTAGAACTTTGGATGACAGAATCCGACAGTTCTGGCTTGTGAAAAGGGCAATATGGCCTTTATCACACATTTGACTGACACTCAAGAGGTTGTACTTGAGATTCTCCACATGGTTAACATCATCAAACCTTATTTCCCCATTGGAAACAAAGCCTTCTCCGATGATGTAACCCTTTGCATCATTGCCAAAGGAGACAAATCACTTCTTTCCTTGAGAGTAGTCATTAAGAAGGGAGCTGCTTCCTGTCATGTGCATGGATCCTCCACTGTCTACATACCAGATGCTTCTTTGGCATGTTGAAGAACCCTGCAATCATAACCACATGTTAGTTAGTTTTAGAGACCCAAACCTGTTTGGTTTTAGGTCTGTTCTCAACTACAGGTGCAGCACTAACAGGTGTGTTATGTGTAACAGCCTGAGGTGAAGAAGATGGTGTAGAAGAGGAACCCTTTGGCTTGGATTTCCTTTTCTGTGGTTTCAACATAGGAGCATCTAAATGGTTGACTCTTCCCATTAGATGCTGAACCATCATCACCAGTTGTGTCTGACTTTGTGATAAAGCTTTCAGCTCTTCAGACACATTGGGACTTGCTGATGATGGATTCCTATGTTGCACCATCTTCTTTTGAGCAACCTCAGCTGTTTCCTGAGTAACCCCTACTTTCTTTTTAGATTTAGCTTTGGGCTTAGGGATTTCAGGCTTTGATGTTGCTAGTACAAACTTGGTTTCAAACTCATTTTTCATTTCATTTATTAGCTCTTTAATTTTCTCCTTTTGTTTGAGTTTGGAACCCCTTTTGTACCAACAATCATCAGTAAGATGATTGAACAAGCCACATACTTCACATGGCTTCTTCTTCATCTTATATTGATCATCAACCAAAGAAGATGAAACTGCTGAAGACTTGTTCTTCAGCTGTTTGTTATCAGTACTAGTAGTTTTTTTCCCTTTAGTACCTGCTTTCCTGACCTCTTCTTTAGTTGTCTTCAAACCTTTTCTACTATCAGTTTTCTTCTCTTCAGTGCTGGCAGTAGTTGAGGTTTGAACTTCAGGTGTTATCACTTGCTCTCTAGTACTTTCAGTACTTCTAGAGACAACACCTGAGTTGATCAACCTTTTGATCATGTGACAGTCAGCATTTGAACCAACAGCTGTTGTAGCATCAGCTGCTATTATAGTTCAGTAGTTGTAAACGACTGAAGAGTTTGTTCTTCAGTCGTTGTAGCTTTTCAGTAGTTTCCCTTTCAGTACTTGTAATAGGTAGAACACTTAGGAATTTTGTAAGAAGATGTCAGCTGCTGTGACATCTTCAGTAGTTTGTGTTCTATCAGTAGTTAGTTAAATAACTGTTTAATGTCAGTGGCATCTGACAACAGTATGGGTCATTTGCCTATAAAAGGGCAGTGACCTGATTGTATTCCACGCTGAAACATGTGAAATAAACAGAATATTATTCCTTTTTATGCAGAATTATTCTCTCTCTACATTTACTTTACATGCAATATTCCTTATGTTCTTGCATTAATTGCTAATTATCATGCTAAATCCGCTGCGAACACAATCTAATTGATCAAACTAGAGGCTGAGATCCTGACACCCTACAAATCAAAAACACGTGTCCAGATACAAAAAAATCCATCCCAAATTCTCGAGCCCATATACAAAACAAACCATATTAAAACACAAACAAAAAAAAGAAAAAAAATAAACACACAAACAAAAGAATCAAAGAAAATTTAAAAAAAATAATAATCAAAAGAAAATTTCACAAAAAAAACAAAAAAATGAGGAAAAGCCACCACCGACAAAAGCTATTAATTATAATAGTAATAACTTAACTTTGAGAAAATCTCGGACAGATTTGTTGTCATCTTGGTTTAAAAAAGCGCTATGAGGCACTGTTTAAAGGTGAGGTGCTAGAGGCGTTTTGGCGAGCGCTTCGTTTCACCAAGTCGCTGTCTGAACAAGAAGCGCTCTGAAGCGGCGCTTTAGGAATGAGGCTTGAGGTGCCCTGAGGCAGTGCTTCATGTGTTTGGGCACAATCAGGCCTGGTCTGAAGTGGGTTAAATATTGGGCCTTTTTATTAATATCAACTTCTGGCCCATCTACTTTAATTCTATTACAGCCCCACCCATTAAAACAAAATTAGAGTACTTCAAAATTAAAACCCTAAATTACAGCCCCATGCCCCCATCGCCATTCACACAGCACTACAGCAGCTTCGGTTCCTGAGTTCTTTGGGTTTTCTCTTGCCCTTCGATTCTTCTCCAGCCTATCGATTAAGTGCCGTTGATCTTGAGGGAGATGAGGGGTGGCTTTTTGATGAATGATTGATTTGAGACACTTATTTATGTTTTTATTATGTTTAATATGTTCTAAACTTTAAATTCTAAGTATGTTTTGTGTTTAGGTTTTGTGTTTATGATTATCAAGTGAAATGTGTCATGCATAATAATTTATTATTATTATTTTTAATTTTATCGTCTTGCATACTTGAAGCCCTCACCTCGCGCTTGAGGCGTAGCGCCTCATATTTTGGTACCAAAGCGCTTCGCCTCGCCTCGCCCTTTTTTAAACCAAGGTTGTCATAGATAATGGGTCTTCAAAGAGTGGAGTGATGACTCTTTCACGAGATAAAGACAGAATAAAATTGAACTCTATCTAATGTTTAGATTTGTTACTGATAAACTAAGTTGATCACTAGTTCCGACCAATGCCCGAGTCGTTGCCGATTAAAATTGCTATTGATGATGTTACTACTCATGATCATCATTACTACTCATAATCATTTTATTATTGCTATATTACAGGCGTATGAGGCTCAATCGCACGATTAACAGGCGTATGGGCTCACTTGCACGATTGAGTTGTGCGAACGGGTCTAGTCATGCGACTGAGTATGGCGGCTAAAATATGTAGATGAGAATAAGTAAGGCGGTTAAGAACGTTCAAAAGCAGATTTCTATCTGCAGTATCCCTATCCCTTTTGTTTCTCTTGAACCCAAACACCCCTGTTGTTGCCAAATCAACGATTTCGGCTTCATTTTGGTAAGTCTCGCTTGGCACGGATCGATATTTGAATACATTAAGCTGTGTATATGGTCGAAATTGATCCAAAAACAAGTTTAAATCTGAGTTTTTGATTCAATCTTTCTATTAAGTTGAAAATCAAAGATTCGGATCTTAGTTTTTATGAAGTTTGATGAAATAAGGATCCGATACGGTTGTAAATAAGGTGTATATGTTCTGTTTTGAATATGGCATAATTTGAATGGTTAAAACTTGAGTTTTTGGATCAAATATGTCAAGAACACAGCTGCTGATCCGTTTCAAGCGAATGAGCCCAGTCGCATGACCCATTCATGCGAATGAGCCAGTCGCATTGCTTAATCGTGCGACTAAAGCTCAATTGCATGAGCCAACCGCACGAATGGAGGTCATTCGTACATACCCTGTTCTAGCTCATTCGCACCTCTGTCGTATGGTTCATTCCTACGACTAAGCTCAGTCACATGCTCAGTCGTACGAATGAGTCCAGTCGCATAGCCTTAGTCGTGTGAAGTGATCAGCTAGGGGTGATTTGACTAAATTAGGGTTGTTGTTCTAGATTTGCATTAAGAAGGAGAAGTTTTAGCTGCCCTAGTGTATTGGATTGATAACCACTTGCTGAGAACATTAAGGTGAGTTCTAATTGCCCTTTTAGTGTGTTAATGTCATTTGACAATGTTGTTTTGATAAAATCAGGCACTGGCATGCATATAAATAAATAAAGATGTGAAAATGAGTTGAAAGTGGTAAATTATGGTGAATGGTGAGGTGGAGTTTTGACCCACCAACTATAGACGGAGTTTTGACCCGTCAACGCCAATTAAAGACGGAGTTTTGACCCGTCAACGCGCGAGGTGGAGTTTTGACCCACCAACTATAAGATGGAGTTTTGACCCGTCAACGCGCGAGGTGGAGTTTTTACCCACCAAATTAAAATTGATAAAAGATGTCCATAATTATCTTGTGGGTATTAGATATGCATATCAATACCGGGACAAACAAATGGACTGATAGATGTTTGTGAATTGTGAGCTGATGTAACAGTTGATGAGTTATTATTATTCAAATGTGGTGTATGTTAGAACTCACCAGTTTATCTGATTTTGTGTTTATTTTCTTATGCATGCCAGGTAGTAATAGAGGTGTTCGTGAAGGTGCCCCACTGCATTAGCTTCCGGTTATGGTGTATGATACTGGCTATAATGTTGGGTTTTGAGAAAGATGTACATGAAGTTTGACAAAGTTTTGATATGTCGGTTAAAGTGTTATTATAATTTTAATGATGTAAAAAGTTTTAATATATAAAATTCCATTGTGTTTGTAATCTCTGAGTTGTTATTAATAACCCAACTCGTAGCACCCTCATTATTATATTATATTATATTATTATGAGATTGAGGGTGTTACAGATATGTACATAAATTATTATTGATACTAATATTAATAATTATAATTATTATTTGTATTAATTTTTAATTCTTAAAAAAATTAAATACCTTATGGCGATGATATGTCGTCGCTATAGATGTTTCATAAAAGGCGGCCTTATTTCCCTCCAATTTATTTAGAGGAAAAAAAAGAAAAGAATTGGTTTTTACCTATCGCGACGACATATCGTCGCCATTGATATTTCATAAAACGCGGGCTTATTTGCCTCCAATTTATTTAGAGGGAAAAAAAGAAAAAAATTTATTTTTTACCTATCGCGACGACATGTCATCGCGATAGGTAAAAAACATTTTTTGTTATTTAAAATAAATCAAAATTAAAATAAAATTACCTGTAGCGACTAAATATGGTGACGACTTTTGTGTCGTCACGATAGATTGCACCCTAAGGCGACAAAAGGGTGTCGCTATAGCTACGCAGTAGCCAAAAATCAAATCACCCCTATGGCGACGACATGTCGTCGCTATAGGGTGACCTATAGCGACGAAACTGTGTCGTCGCCATAGATCTAGTCGCGATAGGGTGAAATTCTTGTAGTGACTAGCTAGTGAGTTTCTTTGGATTTAGAAATTAGAATATTATTGAATTAGTGTGCCCTTGACACCACTAACTCATTAAACATGTATTCCAATTACAGCCCTCATAGGGATAACTTGGTGGTAAATCTTGTACTCCTAAACAAATGGTTATGGGTTGAAATCCTGCTACAGTGTATAGGTTTGATGCTTAATTTTCTACAACTAGCAATTGCCGACTTAAATTGACATTGATGGCATTAAAATTATTAGAATTAAAAAAAAATAGGATCCATAGATAATGTATTCGACTCATAAAACAAAGATGACATCATGTGAACACCAAGATTCTATCTACATCCACAAGCATAATATATAATCACAAAACTTAATACGATTACCAAATATTCATGACTAAACCATAGTAAACCTTTGGATTTTAGAATGACTATCTACTTAAATAAGGTTGCACAACTGCTTAGAGAGCTTTAATAAACCTAGTTGCGAGATTGCCACACTTGGATCTAAAGATGTCTTATTTTGAGCTTTCATGTGCGCCAAAATCTTAACAAAAATAAAGTCATTATTTGTAAAGAGAGAGAAGAAAAAGGAATGGGTTCGATTGAACATTGTGTCTTGAAGAATTAATAAATAGAAACGATTGAACATTGTGTCTTGAAGAATTAATAAATAGAAACTAGTAATTATGGCGCGCGCGTTGCCGCGCGTATGCGTTTTAATGTAACCCCAAATCAAAATCAAAATGAATGTTCAAAACCACAAAATCAGTAAAATACACAAAGTAAAACACACCAAAACCTCAAATCCATAACACACCAGAACATACGGAACCCAAAAACTAAATCAAAGCCCAACATCATACACAAAACAAACAAAAATCAAAGCCGTATGAAAGCGACACAGTTCAAAATAGAAAACTGACGAAAATCAATGCCCCAAAAAGAGCAAACAAAAGGAAAACCCAAACCTTAATAGCGAGAATCGTCAGGGTATCGATAACGAAAAAAAGAAAGCAGGAAACCGGAGAAAGATAACGTCAACGAACCTAAACCATATTAAAACACAAACAAAAAAAAAGAAAAAAAAATAAACACACAAACAAAATAATCAAAGAAAATTTTAAACCAAAAAAACACAAAATACATAATCAAAATAATCAAAATCAGTAAAATACAAAAAATAAAACACACCAAAACCTCAAATCCATAACACACCAGAACATGCGAAACCCAAAAACTAAATCAAAGCCCAACACCATACACAAAACAAACGAAAATCAAAGCCGTAAGAAAGAGACACAGTCCAAAATAAAAAACCGAAGAAAATCAAAGCCCCAAAAAGAGCAAACAAAAGGAAAACCCAAACATTAATAGCGAAAATCGTCAGGGTATCGATAACGAAAGAAAGAAAGCAGGAAACCGGAGAAAGACAACGTCAACGAACCCTACAAATTAAAAACACGTGTCCAGATACAAAAAAATCTGTCCCAAATTCTCGAGCCCACACACAAAACAACCATATTAAAACACAAACAAAAAAAGAAAAAAAAATAAACACACAAACAAAAGAATCAAAGAAAATTTTAAAATAATAATCCAAAAAGAAAATTTCACAAAAAAAAAGAGGAAAAGCCACCACCGACCAAAGCTATTAATTATAATTGTAATAACTTAACTTTGAGAAAATCTCGGACAGATTTGTTGTCATCTTGGTTTAAAAAAGCTCTATGAGGCACTGTTTAAAGGTGAGGTGCTAGAGGCATTTTACCGAGCGCTTCGTTTCACCAAGGCGCTATCTGAACAAGAAGCGCTCTGAAGCGACGCTTCAGGAATGAGGCGTGAGGTGCCCTGAGGGCTGAGGCAGTGCTTCATGTGTTTGGGCACAATCAGGGCTGGTTTGAAGTGGGTTAAATATTGGGCCTTTTTATTAAATATCAACTTCTGGCCAATCTTCTTTAATTCTATTACAGCCCAACCCTTTAAAACAAAATCAGAGTACTTCAAAATTAAAACCCTAAATTACAGCCCCATGCCCCCATCGCCATTCACACAGCACTACAGCAGCTTCGGTTCCTGAGTTCTTTGGGTTTTCTCCAGCCCTTCGATTCTTCTCCAGCCTATCGATTAAGTGCCGTTGATCTTGAGGGAGATGAGGGGTGGCTTTTTGATGAATGATTGATTTGAGACACTTATTTATGTTTTTAATATGTTTAATATGTTCTAAACTTTAAATTCTAAGTATGTTTTGTGTTTAGGTTTTGTGTTTATGATTATCAAGTGAAATGTGTCATGCATAATAATTTATTATTATTATTTTTAATTTTATCGTCTCGCATACGTGAAGCCCTCGCCTCGTGCTTGAGGCGTCGCGCCTCAGATTTTGGTACCAAAGCGCTTCGCCTCGCCTCGCCCTTTTTTAAACCAAGTTTGTCATAGATAATGGGTCTTCAAAGAGTGGGGTGATGACTCTTTCACGAGATAAAGGTTAGGACAGAATAAACTAAGTTGATCACTAGTTCCGACCAATGCCCGAGTCGTTGTCGATTAAAATTGCTATTGATGATGTTACTACCATGATCATCATTACTACTCATAATCATTTTATTATTGCTATATTATATCATTCTAATCATAAATTTTATACAACTTCTTATCAATAATATGTATCTGAAGTAGGAACATTGAGCCATGGACACTACCAGGCATTGTCAACACTTGAAACCCACCACTTGGCCTTCAAACTCATATTAATGTGTATTCTAATTTCTTATTTGATAAATCAAAATCTTACTTTGACATTGATGGCACAAAGATCCTAAAAAAATTTCAAAGTAGGATCCATAGATCGTGTATTCAACCCATAAACAAAGATGAACATTACATCATGTGAACACCAAAAATCTATCTACACGCACTAACATAATATGATCACTAGTCTGATACGATCACCAAAAGTTCATGATTAAACTACATACATCACAAATAACAAGAATTCATTTTTTATTTGTATTAGCATATATACTTGCATAGATGATTTAATCCAACCATATGTCCTCCGACGCATATCTACGGATAAAAGGATGCATAGATGTCTAACACTAACCATATGCATTATAGGCTATAGTAAGCATGCTCTTACCAGCACCTCCAACAACCGTAACGATCCCGCGGTCCATGGAATCGTCCTTTTGTGTTATTCATGTGTTCTGGGGAGAGTTAGCATAAAAGAAACTAATTTACATCCAAAATCACGTGTGTATGTATAAATAGATCAGTTGGATTCACGTGAGAATATATATTTCATTTTCATGAGACAAAAACTTCATGAAATTATGAATCTTTAAAACATGTTTTTAAAATGTACTACAGACATGTAGTACATACAATTAATCATTAATGATCATACCTGCAGGTGGTTCATTAATATGGGGTTGTTGAGATGTTTCAAGGGTTTTTGCGTGTGAAGAAACCAGTAGAAGAGTAAAAAGAACAACGATGAAGAACGTAACACCACTTAAATTCATTTTTAGATACAGTGTATTGATGCTGGTATGTTCCTTTGATTTATATAGAGAATAATATAATAATATAATTGTCAACTTAACTGTTTAATATTTCTTTAGGTAGCAAGGAAATAGTAAATAAAGGGAATGGTTGATTTGAACCTAATAATACACCTCGGCAAATTGACATTTTGAATATCTTGAATAATGATCATTTTTCGCACTCACGTGTGTATGCATACATATACACTTACGTATGCATGGTGTAACTTTTGGTTGCTCATACCATCCATAATTATCCATTTTGTTCACAAGAAGCTCATAATCTTTTTATAGTTGTTCGAATTAAAACTTTTCACAAATAAATGATTCGTAATAAGATTGATCTTACTCATACATGTTTAACTATCGAGTTTTCAATTATATGAGATGAGGCGTTAGTTATGGCCCGCTATATATCTCTCATGTAAGTGGACCGCACAAAACAACATAATGTGGATTTGTCTAAAGTACTTGTCATAGTAGGTCCGGTTCGTTGGTTGGCTAGCCATAGTTGAATGAGCGTCAGTAGCAAATTTGAAAAAGATATATATGTTTAAATGCTTTTGAAAATTTCAGAAGGAGCCGATCACAAGAGAAAACAATGACTAAATGTCTGTCTGTGACTCTATTCGAGTTGTATTGTTTTCAAGAATATAATTTCAAACCTAACACCATTTAATAATAATTTTATTATATTAGATATCACACAACACAATCAGTTAGACACTTCTAAAATATTAAAATCAATCTATATGGTGACTAAGTGTTTTGAAGACATTATCAGACTTTGGCCAGTTGGGTCGGTTGGATTCGAGCCACGAACCGGATTCTCCGCTGGTTCATTTAGTGGTTTTTATAACTGAATGGATCGGACTAGGAATATGGTTGATAGTTGGACATGAAATATAGTTTTAAAGTTTTTTTAATTTTTATAGGTTTGCAGGGGTGTTTTTACGGTACAAACAACTAAAGCAACCGTTTTAGATGCTCATATTTTAAGGGCCCCAAAATTGGAAAAAAAATATGCTTATCTATATTTTAAGCTGAAAATGTATGTATGTGATAATCTAATCAATATTTATGTTTTGAAGATAAATGAGAAGAGATAAAAAAAAATGATTGAAGTTTATCAAGCTCGATTTACGAAACTTGATTCATCAAAAGTAAATCAACTTTTCACTTTTGACGATTCTTTTAGGCTCATCAATTCTAAATTCTCATTTGCAATTAATTAATCAATCTAATCTATTAACGGTTATTGTCTGAACTTGATTTATGTTTAATTGTTTTAATTAACTATTGTTCTTTTATCAATTTAATATATTGTTGTTTATTTTGATCTTAATGTGCATTTGTTATTGATTTTTCTCTTTATTTTAATATATTGGTGTTTGTTTATATTTAATTGGCTTTTTTACAATTGATTTTTTTTCAGTTAATTAAGTTGTTTTCTGCTATAAATTGTTTTCTGTCAAAGTATAACCAATTAGAGGCCCATGTTTTTAAGTATAATATATAGACAAGGCCTAAAATTTTGTTTCGCTTTAAGCCTCTAGAAATGTTGGGCCGACCATGATGGGTTGAATCTTTTGGGTTTAGAGGTCGGGTCGGATGGTGGATTCGACATATGGTTAGCTGAACATAATTTTTTTTAGAGTTGTGAAGTTTGAAACCTTGACTTTTGGTTAATGGTTGAAAGCTTTTACAAATTGGCATAGTAACTTATTGATGTTATAAGACAACTACACGAATTATCCCTATGGTAACAAGTTTGCGTACAAAGAAAATGAAAACGTAATAATTCTGAGACTTATGTTTTTGTAACAAGCTTGAGTATATACACATACTTCATTAACATATCTGTAACTAAATTATGATTATATGATCACTAGAATACCCTTTGTAACTAAAAGGAGCATTTATTTAATTAACTTTGATTAGTGGGGACCATTTGTATGACAACCCTAAAAATAGATAGACAATTTTATATATTAAGACTAACGTCTTATGAATATTATTTAAATTATATTATTATGCATGTCAAGTATATAAATTTTACGTATGCATGTTTACATGCATGTATATATATGAAAAATTTACGTGTGCATGCATGTATATATATGTATATATATATATATATCAAATATATATATGAATGGTACATGAATACATTTTTCATGAGCACATGTGAATGTATTATTGTTACATGTTTTCGGGTGTAAAGACTCTCCATGCATGAACCTTATGTATGCATGTTTGCATGCATCATGTATATATATAGAATTTTACGTATGCATGCATAGATATATAAAAACTTTAGTAATATATATAAGATTAGTATGGTACTATGCATGCCTAGGTAATGTATAATGTATATGTATCTAAAAATTATGACACCTATAAGTACATATGTAGTAAGCTAAAAGTTTAATCAAACCTAACCAAACAACACAAGTTAACATTAAAAAGAACTTAACATCAAAATCAAACTTTAATGAACCTAAACCATTTTGTTTAAACTTAGATTAATGACTAAGGGAATCATTAGCATCTCTCGGCTAATGATAACACAAACCACCAAACCGCCAATAATCCCCTCTTGATATCCACCTAAGTCGGCTAAGGACACCAAGATATCTCCATGTTTGACACCTTGCCTAACACTAACCCAACAATTATGTTGCCACCTAGGTCTAGCAATCCAACTAATCAAAGCTATACTAGCTTAGTCACTATCCTATGGACCTAGGGTAGCTATGTTTAAATCCCTTATATATGCAAGCGCTCAGCCGAAGGGGGAAACCACATATCCATCAACCACTATCTCAAGTCTCTCTCTCGATATCCCTTGTATTCCCTTGGTCCCGATCCCCATCACCATCCATAATCATCTCCATCATCATCACCCGTAACCAATACCACCATCATCATCCATAATCATCACCATCCACCACCTTTGTCCCACTCTCCCGATCCCTTTGAACACCACTACCATCTCTCGGATCCTACCACTTTAAACACAACATCCAACCGTGACCAACTCCACTTCACCTCTCGGATTCAAAGCATCAAATCACTCGGTTTCCACAAAACAAGCAAACAATATCATCAAGCTTCCTTCCAAGGTTATAGCCTTTAACTATCTACAATTAAACTACCAAACTATATGTGTTTGATAAACACATATACAATTAAGTCTTGGTAAATACACACCAAAGACTAACCTTAAAACACCTTGAAATCTTTATTTCTCATCAAGCCACAAGGATGAGATGTTAAAATTCAGAAGCTTGTGACATAAAAGCTTTTGAAATTTTTTTAAAATAAATCTTATAAATATTAAGTAAAATAAGAAAAATATTAGATAAATGTGATTGTGGGAATAAACATTGGAAATTTTTTGTAAAAATATTGACTTATCATTCTGTAAATTTTAGTAAAAATATAATAAGTAAAATAATTTATACAAATTATTTTAAAATAAAAAAAAACTCAAAAATACAAATAAATTTGGAAAAATTCTGGAAAAATCACCGAATGACTCTTTTCAGATTTAAAATCTCCATAAATTATTTTGTATTTTATTTCCTTATTATGATTGCAAAATGAATTTTTAAGTGATCTGTAAAGGAAAAATCAAACGAAATATTAATCAATACCATAAACCTTGAAAACTTCAATGAAGCCATTAAAAATCAAATTCAACAGATTGTATAAATTTCATAATTTTTGGAGTTATATAGATATTTTTAAGGAATTTTGGAAATTTTGTAAGGTTTACAGAAAGAAATATGTTGTGAATTAGACATCAGAAAATTTATGGAATGATATAAACTGTTGAAGTAATTTTCTGTAAAATTTTGGGAATTTTTTGATAACATTGGTTATTTTTGGTGATTTATGGTGAATTTGTAATAACTATAACAATTTATATGTAGTAAAATAAAAATTGAGAATTTTATGGTAATATTAGCTGATTATATTACAACTAAATTTTCAAGAATAAGTTATATCTGAGGTTCTAAAAATTTTAAAGAAATTTTATCTAACTTATAAATTATTTTTATAGGTTACACTTTAGAAACAGGTGAGACTCATAGCCCCATTTTGGTATTTGTAAAGTTTTTGAGGGAAAAAGCATACTGGTTATGTTGATACATTATTTTTGAAATTATTTTAAAATGTACTGTCATTTGTGATACAACCATTAATTCGAATGAGGAACCGTCTGATAATATTAGTAGCGCTACTTAGGAGAATATTTTGCATCAACAGGATGAGTGTTGTGATGCTATTTAAATATTTCCTTCAGCAACAGAATGAGTGTTGTGATGAAATACTATCTGATCTTGTGAATTATTTCGTGACAGTATGATTATATGTGTGAGCAGGTTTGGTTGTAATTGGTGCATCAATAAAACGTTTTGTTTGGAAATAAACCTATTGTAGGGTTTGTTAGAACATAAAATCATAGTTTGACCATTTAAACTTTCTGAAAACGCAGCGGAAGTATAGCATTATAACTTTGTTTATAAGCTGTAAAATATGTTCATTAGATGACCATATTGATGTATAAAACAAACCCAAAGAACAAAGGATCATTTATGTGAATAAGCAAGCTATGAACATATGTAAAACTACATAAAATCACAGCTTCAAAGAGCTGTGATATCTACCATGTTTCAGCAGCAAAAACAACCAAAGAAAGGTGAGATGATGTCCAAAATCGGCCTAGACTTCAAGGATAGAAGTCCTCAAGCTTGTATAACCCAAGCCCTTTGCAAGAACACCTTCTTGTTAGGAAGAAGACACCAAAACAAGCCCAGAAAACCCTCTTTTGTTGTTGCTGCTCGTAAGTTTCAGGAGAGAAAAGGAGCAGAATTTTTGCTTGTGTTGCATGTGTTGGATGAATGAGAATGAGAGTCACTTGGATTAGTAGTGGAGCTAGACATGTGCATGTGTTTATTCTTTCCAAAAACAAGTTAGTGGAATGAGCTAGTGGAAGACAATTGCATGGGTGTTCTCTTATCAAGAGAATCAAAAAGAAAGCACTACACATACACATGCATCCTACATGGTGGACGGTTTTCATGTTATAAAAGAGAAGGTTTTCTTTTATAAATATCAAACATTAACACACACATATATTGTCTAGTCTTGTAACTAGTTTATGCAATTAACCATTTAATTGTATAAGTAGTATACTCTTATTATTATTTGGTGTTATACAACTAATTTAAATAACACTTCAAATAATATTATTGAACAAAATATCCTAATAAATTGTTCCATCTCATATGCAACTTATTTAGAAAACCCATTTTCTAAATTGGTGTAAATATTTAATTGCATGATCATATCATCAATTAAATATTAATTGGTGTTTGCTAAGCTTGTTATTGGGTATAACCCGACTTGGATCATAAGGTACTAACCACATCAATATTCTAAGTGTCTTGGGCACATAGAATCCTACAATCTCCCACTTGCCCAAGATCCATAGAAGATTGAAGCAAGCAGTAAATACCGCCTAACAACGGTTTACTACCCTTAATACGCATGACTTATAGCCATTCAATAACATCATCCCATTCAAGTACCCTACTTGAAATGATTTAGGTGAATCAATCATCTATCCTTTTGTTACAGATGTCATGTTAAATCCAAGGACACAGAATGATCATTCCTTGTTGATTTAACTTAATCAGGCCTTAGACATCTAACTCTCAACGAATAAGAGGAACAAATTCCATCTTGTCTACATACGTTTCTCACAAACACCTCGTGTTATACCTGAACATACCCTTATGTACTGTCCACTATTTCAGGACAGTGAAGAATTAGCTCAAGGTATAATACTTGGTGACTATCAAAACCCAATATGTATCTCAGGTCGGAGGATACCAAATGATATTCGCCTTTACTCAAATTTACTTATGATCAATCGATAAGATTCCATGTAGTAAAATTTGAGATGCGGGTTAGTCCAATATTTGTATCCCACAAATATCTATGAACCTTGGTAGCAACCCATTGCTCTATATTCATCCTTATGAATATCAACCAATCCAAGTTCATAATAGTCTTACCCTCACACTTGTTCCCACAAGTCTGAACGACCACGGACATTTAGAGTAAACAATTTACTCATGGATTAAACATGCTAAATTTGGAACATTAATTGAAACATTATAACTAAATAATTTTACTCAAATAATAAAGAGTTCCATATATCCAAATACAAAATTTGATCAAGTCCAGTCACTAGAATATCGAAGTCCTAAGGCACAAGTATGACTTTCACGCTTTGACCTATCTAGGAGCTTCGTGAATGGATCTGCAATGTTTTGATCGGTATGAACTTTGCGAATACATATCTTCCGCTTTTCAACTTCATCCCTTATGTAGTTGAATCTCCGTTCAATGTGCCGAGTCTTTTGATGAGCACGAGGTTCCTTGATTTGAGCAATCGCACCTTCGTTGTCACAAAAGATCTCTAGGGGGTCTTGAATGGTAGCAACAACCCCTAGATCAGCAATGAACTTCCTAAGCCACGCAGCTTCTTGAGCTGCCAATGAAGCGGCGACGTATTCTGATTCTGTTGTAGATAGTGCCACTACATCTTGCTTTGAGCTCTTCCAAGAGACTGCTCCTCCATTCATAATGAAGACATATCCCGACTGTGATCGAGAATCATCTCGATCAGTTTGGAAACTCGTATCCGTGTAACCCTTTACAACAAACTCATCCTCACCAGATCCATATATTAAGAACATATCCTTAGTGTTTCTAAGGTATTTCAAAATACTCTTAACAGCCATCCAATGACTATTACCAGGATTCTGTTGATATCTACTTGTCATGCTGAGAGCACATGACACATCTAGCCTAGTACATATCATTGCATACATGATGGATCCTATAACAGATGCATATGGGACTCCATTCATTCTTTCTTGTTCAACCTTTGAACTAGGGCATTGAGATGAGCTCAATATAGTCCCCTTTTGAATAGGTACCAAACCTTTCTTAGAATTCTCCATCTTGAACCTTTTCAAGATCTTTTCAATGTATGAACTTTGGTTTAAACCTATTAACCGCCTTGATCTATCCCTATAGATCTTTATTCCTAAAATATAGGTGGCCTCACCAAGATCCTTAATGGAAAAACAGCTTCCAAGCCAGGTTTTTACACCTTCCAAGGTTGGAATGTCGTTTCCAATTAGTAGAATGTCATCGACATATAATACAAGGAAAGTAATAATGCTCCCACTAGCTTTCTTATATACATAAGCTTCATCAGCGTTTTTGATGAATCCAAATTTCTTTACTTGATCATCAAAACGGTGATTCTAACTTCTTGACGCTTGTTTCAACCCATAGATTGATTTCTTTAACTTGCATACCTTGTTAGGATGTTTTGGATCGACAAAACCTTCAGGCTGTTTTATATGGACATCTTCCTCAAGATATCCATTAAGAAAAGCAGTTTTGACATCCATTTGCCAAATCTCATAGTCATAATATGCTGCTATGGCAAACAATATCCTGATAGACTTTAGCATTGCCACAGGCGAAAAGGTTTCATCATAATCAACCCCTTGAGTTTGAGTGAAACCTTTTGCTACAAGTCTAGCTTTATAGGTATCCAAGTTTCCATGCATATCGGTTTTCTTCTTGAAAACCCAGTTACTTCCAACTATCTTGGACTTAAGAGGTGGTGTAACCAATTCCCAAACTTGGTTATCATACATGGATTGCATCTCAACATTTGGCTTCTTGCCATTTGTCAAAATCAAGTTTTGACATTGCCTCATGGTATGTGGTTGGTTCATCCGAATCTACCACATAGCATCCATCCATGAAAAATTCATATCTCTCAGGAGAAACACTAATTCTACCAGATTTGCGAACGTTCTGTGTATCTTGATCATCCACATGATCATTCTCAACATCCTCATGTTGATTGCTCGTATCAACCAATTGTGTATCATCTTGTGAATCTTGAACCTCTTCAAGTTCCACTGCTCTTCCACTAGTTTCTTCCGAAAGAAACTTAGTTTCCAAGAACTCTGCTTTTTGAGCAATAAACACTTTCTGTTCTTTCGGATCATAGAAATAATATCCAATACAATCTCTAGGATATCCAATGAAGATACACTTTGTGGATCGGGCTTCCAGATTGTTTTGAGTGTATTGTTTAGGATAAGCATCACAGCCCCAAACTTTTAAATATGATAATGATGGAACCCTTCCATGCCATACTTTGAAAGGTGTCCTTTCCACTTTCTTGGTTGGGGCCATATTTAAAATACGGGCCGCGGAGAGCAACGCGAAACCCCAAAATGATAGAGGTAGTGTACTTCTAGCCATCATAGATCGAACCATATCCAATAAGTCCGATTCCTCCTCTCAGACACACCATTATGTTGTGGTGTTCCAGGTGGAGTAAGTTGTGAGACAATCCCACAACTTCTAAGATACTCCTGAAATTCACTACTTAGGTATTCACCTCCTCTATCTGTACGAAGAATCTTGACCGTTTTGTTGAGTTGATTTTCTACTTCATTCTTGAAGATTTTGAACATTTCAAAAGATTCATGTTTGTGTCTTAACAAGTACACATACCCATAACGACTATAGTCATCGGTAAAGGTAATGAAGTATTTTTCACCGTTCCTAGTTGTTGGTTTAAAAGGTCCACATACATCTGAATGTATGATTCCTAATAAATCCTTTGCCCTTTTATTAGTCCCACTAAAAGGGGCCTTTGTCATTTTACCTTGTAAACAAGACTCGCATACATCAAATGAATCATTTTCATTAGTTTTCAAAAGACCATTCTTTTGGAGTTTTTGCATACGATTCTTGTTTATGTGACCAAGGCGACAATGTCAAAGATAGGAATCACTCAAATCTAATTTGAGTCTTTTGGTGGTTGCTTGGTACATTGAGCTATCATATGTTGTGTTTTCATGAATCAATTCATAAATACCATTACAAGGTATGGCTTTAAAATAAAACATATGATTGAAAGAAACATGAATATCATTGTCAACAAACTTGAAATCATAATCATATTGTATTAAAAGGGAAACGGAAATAATGTTCCTAGTCAAACTAGGAGCATACAAAACATTCTTTAAAATAACTTCCAAACCACTTGGAAGCTTCAAAATGTAGTCTCCTTGGGCTTCCACGTGAACCTTTGCACCATTCCCCATGAAGAGACTAATTTCCCCTTTTGCATAATGCTCACTTCTTTTGAACCCCTGCAACAAATTGTAAATATGAGTTCCACATCCAGTATCTAATACCCATGTGTTAGAAGAAATAACATTTAGCTCAACATGTATCATAAAGATTGTACCTGAGGTTTGCCCCGCATCCCTCTTTGATCTCAACGCTTTGAGATAGACCGGACAATTGCGTTTCTAATGGCCTACCTCACCACATTCAAAACATGGGTCATCATGAGAAACCTTTTGTTTCTTTTCTTTCGGTTTGGGCGGTTCCATTTTTGCTTTACCCTTACCCTTCCCTTTGACGTGCCCCTTCCCTTTTACAACACTTGCCCTAGGGTCGGGGAGGTGCCTCTTCCTACTACCTCCTTCATTGATCGTAAGGACCGGTAGAACCTTTCTACCCATGCCCGCCTCGGCCGTTTTGAGCATTAACAAAGCTATCAAACTTCTTGGATAGAGAGTTGAGGATCAAATCCGTTGCCAACTCATTGGACACATGACAGTTAAGCCTTTCGAGGCGATCAATGTGGCTCTTCATCTTAAGAACGTAAGATGACACCGATTGGGTCTCGTCCATCCGACATGCATGGAGTGCTCGAACCGTTTCGAAGTGCTCCACCCTTGATTGTTGTTGGAACATTTCCTTCAACTGGGTGATCATGTCATAGGCATTGTGGTTCTCAAAGTCCTTTTGCAAATTGGGAATCATACTTGCTAGCATGAGACATGCGACTTGCACAGAGTCCTCGGTGTACTTGACCCACTCGGCAAAGGCCTCAACGTCATTTTCATCGGGTTGATCGGGAATGGCATCGTCTAACACATAGGACTTCCTTTCTTGCTTGAGAATGATTCTCAAGTTTCGGTACCAATCCATGAAGTTCCCATGGTTTAGACGTTCCTTTTCAAGGATTGTTCTTAGTGATAGGTTATGGACGGTCGGGTTTGTGTTGTTGTTGTTTGCGGCCATTCTATAAAATTTACAAAGTTCTTATTAGTATTTCTGAAAAATTACATTTTAATCATTAATACCCTTTACGTCTCATAGACAATTAATAATTAAAATCTAGAATCCAACGTTACATTTAAATATCGGTTATGTGACCTTTATCCCTTTATTTAAATTAACAAGGTAGTCAACGTTTGACAATTGTAACCTATTACAATTTCTAGTATATGGGATCGGTTAAAACATCTTATGTTTGTTTGGCATGTTTATCCCATCAACACCCTTTGTACGTCATGCTTCGGTGATCCTAATGCATGATTTCCAAATTAAGTCATCCTACTTAGACACACGTGTGGATTTGCTAATATTAGTGGTTAGGTGACCTTTATCCCATAAATATGGCAAACCCACCTCAAACTCATAAGTTCTCTCTAATGTGGTTAGGTGACCTTTATCCCACATCAACTTCTCAAATGATTCGAGTGTTGTATAAGATGATGGTGTTTGACTTATTTTAAAAGGGATTTGAATAAGAGGTTTCATAATTCTAGTTTAGAAAACTCTATGTACTTGTAATTGCATGCTTTCAAATACAAGATACCCTATGGTTCTTTTAATAAAACCCATTTTATTATAAAATCATTAATCCTTTTAATAACCTTTTATTAACTTTTAATGATTAAGAACCATCAATTTTCAGCTTGTTAATTTTAATAACCTTTTATTAACTTTTAATGATTAAGAACCATCAATTTTCAGCTTGTTAATTTTGTTAATGAGTTTGTAATATATGTCCAAATATCAACCAAACAATCAAACAACAAACATTCAAACAAGCATAAATATATAAACATGAGTGCATAACCATAGCCACTAAGTTGACAACACTTGTTTGTCATCACAAGTATTGTCATAAGGTCTTTCCTAAGGGTTTGTAATGACATATTATATGTGTCCATGGACTCCCACTTGAATCCATATCCAAATACTTCAAGGTCCATGTCTTTGATGTCCATTTTTGGGTCTTCATCTTGTGCATCTTCCTTTTACAAAAAAAATTATATCCTAATACATTTTTCAAGTAAAAGAAATGCACCTAATCTATTTATTACATAACCAAATGAATAAATAGTTACAACCCAAATAATAAACATAAAATTACAACCCAATTGAATGAATAACACAACCATTGCAATCATCCAAATCAAAAGGCCAAAGGCTAGGTTATGCACACTAACATATGAACAATCATTAACATCATTCAACAAACAAAACAAACCCCATCAAACCCTAAATTTTCAGCCAACATAAAATGAAAATTTGGGTTTGTTCGTCCAAACAAACAACAACCAAACATGTCAACCAATTGATATTTCTATCTTTCAAAGTTTAATCATTTGCATGAAGATATAACTTTGAAAGACGTGGGGTTTATTGAATCATCTAAAATCAGCCTATATTTAGTTGATAATCATCCTTTAAAACCAATTTTAAAGGACAATGAAAACAAGCAAGCTATCCACATAACCGGCTCTTGAATTAGTTGTATAACATCAAATAATAATGAGAGTATACTACTTATACAATTAAATGGTTAATTGCATAAACTAGTTACAAGACTAGACAATATATGTGTGTGTTAATATTTGATATTTATAAAAGAAAACCACTTTTTTATAACATGTAAGCCGTCCCATGTAGCATAAATATTTAAATTAGTTGTAGCATTATTTAAGTAAGTGTTATTTAAATTTAAATTATTAGGATATTTTGTTCAATAATATTATTTAAATTAGTAACACACACATATATTGTCTACTAGTTATACAATTAAATGGTATCCAACAACCCAACTATTAAATTAGTACACATAACCCAGAAAACCCTCTTTTGCTGCTGCTGCTCGTAAGTTTCAGGAGAGAAAGAGAGCAGAATTTTGATTGTATTTGAAGTGTTATTTAAATTAGTTGTATAACACCAAATAATAATGAGAGTATACTACTTATACAATTAAATGGTTAATTGCATAAACTAGTTACAAGACTAGACAATATATGTGTGTGTTAATATTTGATATTTATAAAAGAAAACCACTTTTTTTATAACATGTAAGTCGTCCCATGTAGTTAAATGCTTAAGGGGCTGTTTGATAAAACTGACTGGGTAAGATCTGACTGAGTCAGAAGCTGACCCAGTTAGAAATTCTGACTGGGTATACGTCTGACTGAAACTTGGCTGTTTGATTCAGTATCTGACTGACTCTGCTGAATGATAAAAAAAATATAAAATTTAATTTATATATTTCTAAAATTCATATATTGTTAAAAATAAAAATAAAAAGCCAAATTTTTTTATATATTTAGCATCTTATTTTATACAAAGGGGATGTCAGTAAAGTCCCTTTAACAACCACATCATCGACACTCTCCTCTCATCACCGATTCCATGCCTTGACCCCGTCACAGACATGCTCCTCTCACTCTCCGATCTCTGTAAGTAGAACTATTTCTGTAATGGTGGTTGTAATGGTTGTTGGGGGCGGTGGTGATGGAGGAAGAAGCATCTCCGGCGGGCGGAGCAGCGGCGGTGGTGGATCTAGAAGTGAGCGGCGAGCCCCAAGAGGAAGTGGTACCGGGATCTCGTAGCGTACGAGCAGCTTTCCGATGGAGAGGCCGAAGGTAGGGGTGCTCGTCGATGGGGTCTCAAAGATGGGGGTTCCGATGGGGGTTCCGATGGGGGTTCACCAACAGACCCGGTCAGCTATTAAGATTTTAAGGTCCGGGTCAGCCCATCAGACCCGGTCAGAAATGGTTTTCACCAACAGCAAACGGGCTGACCGGCTGACCGAGTCAGCGGGTCAGCCGGGTCAGCCGGGTCAGATGAAAACAAACAGGCCCTAAGTCCTCAAGAAAGTTCAATAATATTATTTGGTGTTATACAACTAATTTAAATATTTATGTTTATTATTTTGGTTATGGTATACATATTATGTTTATTATTTTGTTCAATAATATTATTTAAATTAGTAACACACACATATAATCCATACACTCCCATTATTAATTTGTAATGATACTAACACACACATATATTGTCTACTAGTCCCATGTAGCATAAATATTTAAATTTATTAGGATATAAACATAAATATTTAAATTAGTTGTATAACACCAAATAATAAGCTTGAGGACTTCTATCCTTGAAGTCTAGGCCGATTTTGGACATCATCTCACCTTTCTTATTAAAATTGATACTAACACACATATATTGTCTACTAGTCCTCTTATTAGATATATACAACTAACCTTTTAATTGTATATCCATACACTCCCATTATTAATTTGTAATGTTATATAACTTACTTAAATAACATTACAAATAATATTATTGAACAAAATATCCTAATAAATTGTTCCATCTCATATGCAACTTATTTAGAAAACCCATTTTTTAAATTGGTGTAAATATTTAATTGCATGATCATATCATCAATTAAATATTAATTGGTGTTTGCTAAGCTTGTTATTGGGTATAACCCGACTTGGATCATAACGTACTAACCACATCAATATTCTAAGTGTCTTGGGCACATAGAATCCTACACCTATGATCTCACCAACTTTATGTTGACTATTTGAGTATGCTTTTTCAGGTGAAAAATGACTAACAACATAGACTTTTTGTTTGATGTATACAACGGTTGGGGCGAAGTAGTGGGAAGGGTCTATGTAAGCCTAACCGTCAACATATACAATGGCAGCATTGTGGTGGACGCGCATTTCCATCGCATTTGAAGATGTTTAGTTAAATAAAAAGTTGTAATAAGGATTATGTCAAATTTTGACTTTATATGTAATGATGTAATCCCAACTTATGATATATATATATATATATATTATTAAGTTATGTGTTTTATGTACTAATATTGTTGTGATTTAATTTCTTATAATCAATTGTGTTCTGAACAAACAAGTCACATCCAGAAATCGCTTCACGCTTCCGTCGGGATGTGACAGGTTGGTATCAGAGTCATTGGTTATAGAGAATTAGGTACTATAAAAATACCTAGACTATAACCATAAGCTCAAATAATGGTAAATATATATATACTTGTGTGATATGATATTATGTGAAATTCTATGATTCTATGCTTAACTTTAATAATTATAATAAAAATATGTGACTAACCATTTTGTGACACATTATAAAGAAATTTTTACAGTTATGAATTCAGATAGTTACTACAATGAGACTGATCCTTCCGAGTGCTCAGACCATAGCAACTCTAAGGAAATAATACCTGAACCAGAACCCCAACAAGCTATGGAAATCCCTCAACTGGAAGTTGAAAACGAGCCAAAATTTTATGTTCGACGAGCACCGGTACACATTGGAGGATATACAATTAAGACCTCTAGGAAAAAGATACAACGTGGAAACAGATTTATGAATAAGCAAGCCAAGGATATAGAAGTACAAATTCTGATTCCTCCAGAAATGAAGATAAGGTAACTAAAAGACAAAAGTTGAACCAAGTGAAGACAGCTCAGCGGACTCTTAGAAAACTTAAGAAAATACAACTAGGGATCTGGAGAATCCAGAAGGATATCAAGAAACTCAAAACACCTAGAAAAAATATCTTCACAAGGATATGGGAATGGATTCGCAAGAACTAGAAAGCTATAGTCTAACTTGTCAGAATAAAGAAATAAGAACTTAATGATATAGTTATATATTATTTTTTGTGTTAATATGTTTATCTGTTATGTGCTAAATAAATTTGTATTGGAATATTTATTTATGATACTAATATTATAATTCACTATAGTAAATCATGCCGTCAAAAAGAAACACTTAGCCTGTACGAAGAACAGCTCGAGTGGGACGACCTAGAACCCGACTTAGGGAAGAAACACCTGTGAATACTGACACAAATGAAAATGACAGAATTTCTCAAATAGTAGCCCAGCAAATAGAAGCTAGCTTACCTACCCTGATAACCCAACTACAACAAAATCTGAACTTTAGAACCACCTCACACCCACAGGAAAGGCCTGAAAATATTAATTCAGAAGAACGACAGGAAGAAGAAATCCTGAATGGAGTCTCGAAAGGATGCTCTTACAAAACCTTTATGTCTTGCAGACCCCGAGAATTTGATGGAAAAGGAGGAGCTGTGGAAGCCTTATGATGGTTAGATGAAATGGAAGCAGTCTTGGAAATCAGTAACTGTGCTGAGAATTACAAGACACTGTTTGCTTCGTATTCACTGAAAGGAGAGGCACAATATTGGTGGAAAATGGAGGTGCACACTAAGGGTAGGCATATTATGAATAAGATAAGTTGGGAAGATTTTAGAAATATAGTGATAGAGAAATAGTGTCCTTATAATGAAATAGAAAAATTAGAGGCTGAATTTCTAGCACTAGAAATGAAAGGAGCTGCACACCGGGAATATACCGATAGGTATAATGAACTGTCCAGGTTAGTATCACATCTGATAACCCCTGAATCTAAAAAGGATAGGAAGATATATTTGGGGGCTAGTACCACAAATAAGAGGATTAGTAAAATCTGCAAGGACCAAAACTTTTCAGGAAGCAGTAATCCTATCAGGAAGTTTGACAGATGAAATGATTAGGAATGGATCATTAAGTCATCCATAAATAGGAGTGAAAAGAAAGTGGAATGAAAACCACATAGGAAGGGGATTTGGAGAAAACCCCTAGAAAAGAATAACCCGACCTCCACAAAGAAATTTCTTAGGAAAAGCTCAGGGAAAGAAGATGGATAGACAATCACAGTGCAATATCTGCCAAAGATATCATTCAGGAAACTGTATGACAGTGGTTTGCTGTAATTGCAAGAAGAAAGGACACATATCTTGAGATTGCAAGAACCCTACCAATCCTAAACCAATCTGCTTTCAGTGTGGAAATGAGAACCATTTTTGTAATGAATTCCCATAACGGAAAAGCAAGGCCCCAGTTAACCAAAACAACCCCCGTGGAAGAGCTTTCGTAATACAAGCCGAAGATGCTCGTCATGAACCAGAAGTAGTAACTGGTACGTTCCTTATCAATAACCAGTATGCAAAAGTATTATTTGATACAGGAGCAACTCGTAGTTTTATTTCAAATACCTTTAAACCATCACTTAGTTTAACCTCTGAGAAACTAAGACATAAATATGTGATAGAATTAGCTGATGGTAAAGTAATAGAAGCTGGTGAAATTATTCCTAACTGTATTTTGAATTTAGATGAATATTGTTTTGATATAGATCTAATTCCTATTAAAATTAGGAGGATTTGATATTGTAGTAGGGATGGATTGGTTAAGTAAGAACCATGCTGAAATTATATGTGATAAGAAAATGATAAAAATTCCTTTGATTAAAGAAGATAAAACTCTCTGTATATACGGTGACAGACTAAATGGTATTATGAAATTGATTTCCTGTGAAAAAGCACAAAAATGCTTAAATAAGAAATGTTTAGCTTTCTTAGCTCATATAGTTGATGCAAAGCTTGATAAAGGGAATTTGGAAAATGTTCCTGTTATTAATGAATACTCTGATGTTTTTTCTGATGAATTACCTAGATTACCACCCCCTCGTCAAGTAGAGTTTAAAATAGAATTAATACCAGGAACAGCCCCTATTGCTAAAGCACCATATCGTTTAGCACCAAATAAAATGAAGAAACTCATGACCCAATTACAAGAACTATTAGATAAGGGATTTATACGTCCTAGTGTATCACCTTGGGGAGCACCAGTTCTGTTTGTCAAAAAGAAAGATGGGACTTTTAGGATGTGTATTAATTATAGAGAACTCAATAAAGTTACTATAAAGAATAGATATCCTCTCCCTAGGATTGATGATTTATTTAATCAATTACAAGGATCTAGTTATTTTTGTAAAATATATTTAAGATCTGGATATCATCAGTTAAGAGACAGGATGACAATATATCTAAAACTGCATTCAGGACTAGGTACGGACACTATGAATTTCTTGTAATGCTGTTTGGATTAACCAATGCTCCAGCAGTGTTTATGGATTTAATGAATAGAGTGTGAAAACCCTATTTAGATAAATTCGTTATAGTCTTCATAGATGACATTCTGATTTACTCTAAAAATAAGGAAGACCACGAACAACACCTGAGGTTAACTTTGGAATTACTATGAAAAGAAAAGTTGTATGCGAAATTTTCAAAATATGAATTTTGAAAAAGAGAAGTACAATTCCTAGGACACATAGTTAACTAGAATGGAATTCAAGTTGATCCAGCAAAGATTGAAGCAGTCAAGAAATGGGAAGTTCCAAAAACCCCAACTGAAATATGATAATTCTTAGGTTTAGCAGGATATTACAGAAGATTTATAGAGAATTTCTCGAGAATGGCTTAACCTTTGACAGAATTGACCCAAAAAGATAAAAGGTATATATGGGAAGAAAAACAAAATGAAGCTTTTGAACTCCTCAAAAATAAGTTGTGTAGTGCACCCGTTTTAGCTTTGCCAGAAGGGACAGATAACTTTATAGTATGTTATGATACATCACGTCAAGGTTTAGGATGTGTTTTAAAGCAAAAAGACAAGGTAATTGCATATGCATCCAGACAACTTAGGGGTAGTGAAAAGAATTATACCACCCATGATCTGGAATTAGGAGCTATAGTATTTGTATTAAAAATTTGGAGACATTATCTGTATGGGACTAAGTGTATAATATATACGGATCATAAAAGTCTACAACATATCTTTGATCAGAAAATGCTAAATATGAGGCAGAGAAGATGGGTAGAATTATTAAGTGATTATGACTGTGAAATTAAGTATCATCCTGGTAAAGCAAATGTAGTTGCTGATGCTCTAAGTAGAAAAGAAAGAATTAAGCCATTACGAGTACGTGCTATGAGAATGAAATTACGTTTAGATTTGTTGAATCAAATTCGGGAAGCCCAACGAGAGGATATGTTGAAACTAAAGGGACAATTAAAAGATATGAAAGAAGAAACAGATGGAATTCTGAAGTTTAAAGGAAGAATTTGGGTACCTGACAATAGCATGATTAGAACAATTGTCTTACAGGAAGCACATAAGTCAAAATATTCTATACATACAGGATAATAAAATGTATAAGGATTTGAAAAGTCAATACTGGTGGCCAGGCATGAAAAGATCAGTCGGAGAATTCATGGAACAATGTGATATCTGTTCAAGAGTAAAAGCTGAATATCAAAAACCCTCAGGATACCTACAGCAACCAGAAATTCCAGAATAGAAATGGGATCGAATTACAATGGACTTCATAACCAAACTACCACGGACTAGAAATGGATACGACACAATTTGGGTTATAATAGACAGATTGACTAAGTCAGCTCATTTCTTACCCATACGAGAAGATTATAAGATAGAAAGACTAGCAAGAATTCACATAAAAGAAATTGTGTCTAGACATGGAATACCTGTATCCATCATATCAGATAGAGATGGTAGATTTACTTCCACATTTGGTAGACATTACAAAAAGCCTTAGGAACCCAAGTGAACTTAAGTACAGCCTATCATCCACAGACTGATGGACAAAGCGAAAGAACAATACAAACACTAGAAGATATGTTAAGAGCTTGTGCTATAGATTTTGGTGGAAATTAGGATAGCCACTTACCATTAATAGAATTTTCATATAATAATAGTTATCACTCTAGTATTGGGTTAGCTCCATTTGAAGCTTTGTACGGAAGAAAGTGTAGATCACCCTTGTGTTGGAATGAAATAAGTGATAAACAACTTAAAGGTCCTGAATTAATCCAAGAAACTACGGACAAGATCACTGAGATTAAAAATAGATTGAAAGCAGCTCGTGATCGACAGAAAAGTTACGCAGACAAACGAAGGAAACCATTGGAATTTTGAATTGGAGACGGGGTTTATCTAAAGATATATCCCTCAAAAGAAATCTTCCGATTTGAAAAACCAAGTAAGCTAAACCCTAGGTATGTGGGTCCATTTAAAATCATTGATAGGATTGGTCCAGTGGCATATAAGTTGGAATTACCTCAAGAATTAAGTGAAGTGCATAACACATTTCATGTGTCCAACCTCAAGAAATGTCTAACCAATGAAACTTTAAAGATACCAATTCAAGAAGTCAAAATAGATAAGAAACTTTATTTTGTAGAAGAACCAGTAGCCATTGTAGACAAAGAAGTAAAGAAGTTAAGAAAGAATAGAATCCCTATAGTAAAGGTTAAATGGAATGCAAAGAGAGGACCAGAATACACATGGAAAAGAGAAGATGAGATCAAAAAGAAATACCCCCACTTATTCAAAGGTAATGATCAGATAAGTTCTTCTAAAATTTAAGAAATCACACTCCAAGGAATTTAGGGACGAAATTCTTTTAACAGGGGGAGAATGAGACAACCCTAAAAATAGACAATTTTATATATTACGACTAATGTCTTATGAATATTATTTAAATTATATTATTATGCATGTCAAGTATATAAATTTATGTATGCATGTTTACATGCATGTATATATATGGAAAATTTACGTGTGCATGCATGTATATATATATGTGTATATATATCAAATATATATATGTGAATGGTACATGAATACATTTTTCATGAGCACATGTGAATGTATTATTGTTGCATGTTTTCAGGTATAAAGACTCTCCATGCATGAACCTTATGTATGCATGTTTGCATGCATGTATATATATAGAATTTTACGTATGCATGCATAGATATATAAAAATTTTAGTAATATATATAAGATTAGTATGGTACTATGCATGCCTAGGCAATGTATAATGTATATGTATTTAAAAATTATGACACCTATAAGTACATATGTAGTAAGCTAAAAGTTTAATCAAACCTAACCAAACAACACAAGTTAACATTAAAAAGAACTTAACATCAAAATCAAACCCTAATGCACCTAAACCCTTTTGTTTAAACTTATCTTAATGACTAAGGGAATTATTAGCATCTCTCAGCTAATGATACCACAAACCACCAAACCGCCAATAATCCCCTCTTGATATCCAGCTAAGTCGGTTAAGGACACCAAGATATCTCCATGTTTGACACCTTGCCTAACACTAACCCAACAATTATGTTGCCACCTAGGTCTAGCAATCCAACTAAGCAAAGCTATACTAGCTTAGTCACTATCCTATGGACCTAGGGTAGCTATGTTTAAATCCCTTATATATGCAAGCTCTTGGCCGAAGGGGGAAACCACATATCCATCAACCACTATCTCAAGTCTCTCTCTCGATATCCCTTGTATTCCCTTGGTCCCGATCCCTATCACCATCCATAATCATCTCCATCATCATCACCCATAACCAATACCACCATCATCATCCATAATCATCACCATCCACCACCTTTGTCCCACTCTCCCGATCCCTTTGAACACCACTACCATCTCTCGGATCCTACCACTTTAAACACAACATCCAACCGTGACCAACTCCACTTCACCTCTCGGATTCAAAGCATCAAATCACTCGGTTTCCACAAAACAAGCAAACAACATCATCAAGCTTCCTTCCAAGGTTATAGCCTTTAACTATCTACAATTAAACTACCAAACTATATGTGTTTGATAAACACATATACAATTAAGTCTCGGTAAATACACACCAAAGACTAATCTTAAAACACCTTGAAATATTTATTTCTCATCAAGTCACAAAGATGAGATGTTAAAATTCAGAAGCTTGTGACATAAAAGCTTTTGAATTTTTTTTAAAATAAATCTTATAAATATTAAGTAAAATAAGAAAAAATATTAGATAAATGCGATTTTGGGAATAAACACCAGAAAAGGTTTATAAAAATATTGACTTATCATTCTATAAATTTTAGTAAAAACATAATAAGTAAAATAATTTATACAAATTATTTTAAAATAAAGAAAATACTCAAAAATACAAATAAATTCGGGAAAATTCTGGAAAAATCACATAATGACGCTTTTGATATTTTAAATCTCCAAGAATTATTTTGTATTTTATTTCCTTATTGTGATTGAAAAAATGAATTTTTAAGTGATTTGTAAAGGAAAAATCAAAATAAATACTTAATCAATAGAATAAATCTTTAACACTTCAATGAAGCCGTTATAAATCAAATTCAACATACGGTAGGAATTTCATAATTTTTGGAGTTATATAGATATTTTTAATGAATTTTGGGAATATTGTATGATTTACAGAATGAAATCTGTTGTGAATTAGATATTAAAAAATTTATGGGATGATATAAAATGTTGATGTAATATTCTGTAAAATTTTGGGAATTTTTGATAAAATTGGTTATTTTTGGTGATTTATGGTGAATTTGTAATAACTATAACAATTTATATATAGTAAAATAAAAATTGAGAATTTTATGGTAATATTATCTGATTATATTACAACTAAATATTCAAGAATAAGTTATATCTGAGGTTCTAAAAATTTTAAAAAAAATTTATCTAACTTATGAATTATTTTTATAGGTTACACTTTGGAAACAGGTGAGACTCATAGCCCCATTTTGGTATTTGTAAAGTTTTTGGGGGGGGAAAGTATACTGGTTACATTGATGCATTATTTTTGAAATTATTTTGAAATGTACTGTCATTTGTGATACAACCATTAATTCGAATGAGGAACCGTCTAAGAATATTAGTAGCGCTACTTAGGAGAATATTTTGCACCAACAGGATGAGTGTTGTGATGCTATTTAAATATTTCCTGCAGCAACAGAATGAGTGTTGTGATGTAATATTATCTGATCTTGTGAATTATTTCGTGACAGTATGATTATGTGTGTGAGCAGGTTTGGTTGTAATTGGTGCATCAATAAAACGTTTTGTCTGGAAATAAACCTATGATCTTACCAACTTTATGTTGACTATTTGACTATGCTTTTTCAGGTGAAAAATGCTTTTTCAGGTGAAAAATGACTAACAACACAGACTTTTCGTTTGATGTATACAACGGTTGTGGCGAAGTAGTGGAAAGGGTCTGTGTAAGCCTAACCGTCAACATATACGATGGCAGCGTTGTGGTGGACACGCATTTCCATCGCATTTGAAGATATTTAGTTAAATAAAAAGTTGTAATAAGGATTATATCAAATTTTGACTTTATATGTAATGATGTAATCCCAACTTATGATATATATAATTAAGTTATGTGTTTTATGTACTAATATTGTTGTGATTTAATTTCTTATAATTAATTGTGTTCTGAACAAACAAGTCACATCCAGAAATCACTTCACGCTTCCGCCGGGATGTGACAATTTGTATAATTACTCTAAACTTAAAAGTTAAAACGCGACCCCTCGACTAGCTTACCTCACTACGGCTAGCGCCACTCTCTTGCATAGAAGAAGGCCTTGACAGGCAGCTATGTTGGTCATTTCGGGGGTTGATTACGGTGGTAATAATGAGCTCAAAAGAAGAAAACATTGGTGCTGATGGTGGTCTCAAGTTTGATCCATGGTTGGGGGTAAAAGTCTAAACAAATCAGTGGCTACTATGGAGGCTTTTAGTATTAGGATTAGGATTAATGTATGATTTGTGTTTATTTTTAAAAAGAATCATGACTGAATATTAATTTGTTTAGAGTTATAGTAAAAAATATTTAATATAAAAAACCTAAGAATGATTGTATGCTTGACATGTGTCCTTCTATTTTTTTTAAAGATGACAGCATTTTGGTCATTGTCAAATACGCCAACTCATTATATTTTATACGTTCAATGTGTCACATATCTGTTCATTATGTCATATATATTACATTATTTGTTATTTATATTCATCATTGTGTTTTACGTTTTAGACCGTTTTATGTTATTTTTGTTATTGTTTCTATAGATTATATAAACTTGTTATCTATCATTGTGTTTTACAATTAGAAGTGCACAATAATATAGTTTTATCAATGTAATTTTCAAAACTCATAATGTTGAAAATAACATAATGTGTTATGTTTGTTATTGTTTTTACTAGATTATATAAAAATTTTATTATCTATCATTATGTTTTACAATTAAAAGTATATAATGATGATGTTTCACCAATATATTTTTAAAATTCATAGTGTTCAATATAACACAATGACAATCAAAAAACATAATTCAACATTGTGTTGTATCGTTATTGATATTAAAATATTTGATTATTTAGTTCTTAATTTATTATTGTGTTTTACATATTAGCGATACATAAAATATTATTTAGCCATTATTTTTTTTATATTTATAATTTTAGAAAAACACAACAGTATTCAAAAAATACGATAACTAACAAAAAGATACAATAAACTGTAATAAAAATAATGATTAGATATGAGCTAAAAAATATAAAAAAATGTAGGTAAGGTTATTCTACAAAATATATTTTTGCTATAAAATGTGAGAATACACAATGAAAAAACTTGTAAAAAATAAACAAAAGTAAATATTTCTAAAATACCCTTCTGACAAATTTTTATTTATAATTTAATCTCAACTATTAATGAAATTGATGATTAAGATTACCTTTACCCTTTTCGGTTTTAAAAGCATTTTCTTTTGAATATCTCCCTAATTATTTATAAGTTTAATTTATTTTTCCATTATTTATTAAGGGCATTCAACGATAACTATGTTCAGTATAAATTAATTTTTCCCTTCACTTGACGACTACATTGTTACAAAATGTTAATTTTTAACTTTCATTTATTTTTTAGGGTTAGGTTAAAAAAGGTATATATCATTGTGTACTATACGTTACATAAATTTGTTGTTAACTATCATTGTATTTTATAATTAGAAGTATACAATAATATTATTTTACCAATATATTTTTCAAACCTTACATTGTTCAATATTACACAATGACAATTAAAAAACACAATGAGACATTATGCTATCTTTATTGTTTTTAATACATTAGATTAGTTAATTGTAAATTCGTTATTGTGTTTTATATATTAGAGATGCACAAAAATTTTATTCTATTTTTATATTATTTTATAATTTATCATTCTAGAAATGTGACAACCCTAAAAATTATTTCATTATATTACGTGAAAAATTCTTAGAATACCAATACATATGATTGGTATATATGTATATAAAACTCACTATATATATATATATATATATATATATATATATATATATATATATATATATATATATTTACGTATGCATGTTTGCATGCATACCTATTTATGTACAAATTTACGTATGCGTGTATATATATGCATGAGATTTACGTGTGCATGAATATATACATGAATGTTTATAAATACATGCTTTCATACCTATTCTTCTTATGATAGTTACTTATGATTATTCATGTATAATGTATAAGATAAATATCAATAACATTAGAGCCCAATCAAACAATACAACTTGATACCAAAACAAACTCAACCAAATCAAACCTTCCAAACACTAAATCAAAGCACTAAAATTAACATTTAACTCAAACAACCAAAAACCTTTTTAAAACTCTCGGTCAGATACCACCAAACCACTACCTCAAACCATTACCCGAAACCACCACAAACACCTCAAAACTCTCGGTCCATTGAACCCAAATGTGAATAGAATCTCAATGATAGCAATAGAAACTTCCCAAGCTCTCTACCTGCCACCTATCATCACCATAATGATTACATGAAGCATGGTGTAAGGCCCCGTTCCCGGGAAACCTCACAGTTGGTTAACCATAGCATAAAATCAGTTTAATAACAAAACATTGCAGCGGAAGATAATTAAACATTCATTTAAAACTTAAAACCCCATCGTACTCATACCTTTGTCCTTTAATTGTAAACCAAAGCATGTCACTTGTTCATTAATTACAATAAGGACTTCATTAACAGGAATGCCATCCGTAGATTTCCAAGTAGCTCCACGGTACCATCCTCAGCCTCAGCGCTTACCTGCCCACTATTATGCAGAAAAAGTCAGCTACGCTGAGTGAGTTCTAGTTTTATATAAATAAGAAAATATAATCTTTTATCCTTCATATAATGAACACGTATACATCATACTACAAACATTACTTGCATCGCATTAGGCACGTTCATTATCTTTCATTCTTTCATTTCATTTCACTTCATCATAGGCGAGATTGCACAAAGCAAGATCTCCATGTTGATTGACAACGAATGTCAATCCCCGTTGGTACACGTTATCCATGGTCACTACCCCCGACGGTCGATCGATCCCCGTCGGTACACATCTTCATGGTAGCTTCCCCCGACAGTTGATCCACACTAGCAGGCACATAGCCCGCTCATGAATACGGATCCATCATCATACATCAGACTCACATAGGTGAAGTCTATCATAGTGCTTGCAAGACTTTTCATCATCAAATGGGCCCGGGGGTAACATTCGTTAAGTTCCACTTCTCATTAGTATTATCTTTCACTTAATATATATATAATACTTAGCTTATTAAGCGCACAACATACCAAGTACTAGTCATCATAACACGTAACCGACCCTCCGCGGGAAACCTTATGTTTATTATGCATAATAGCCCCAAAAACATGGAAAAACGTTTAAATAAGGGGGTCTAGAACTCACCTGGACTTAGCAAATAGCTTCAATCCTAAGTTACTTAAGCTATAGTCCAAACACTCTAGCTGCACGATAGTTAATGTACAAAAACGTCATTTTCTTCATAATTTCGCCCACAGTTTCGCTGGCAGTTTCGCTGCAAGTTTCGCTAGGCAGCACTTCTGCCAGTTTCGCTAGACAGATTCGCTGCCTTGAGCGCCCAACTTTCGTTGGAATTTCCTAGTTTCGCAATGTCTATGGGTCCACAGTTTCGCCCCAACGAAACTGTAGTTTCGCCCAAGCGAAACTGTAATTTCGCTGGAAATGTTCTTAGTTTCGCTGGATGATTATGCAAATTCGCTGGATGCATATACAGTTTCGCAGATCGCATAAAAATCACGAACCAGTCCATTTTTAACCCAAAATCACAACTTTTTACGTCCAACCTCTTAGTTTATCATCCATGAGGCTAAATCTAAGCTTTATACATGTTTTCATACGTAAAAATGTGACCTTTATGCGATTCTTTGCAACTTTTCAAAACCCAAAATCCTAGAATCCGGGTTTGATCTACAGAAGGCCTTAGGGGCCGATTCTTACCTTGTTTGTTGCTCCTTTCCTTGAGATTTGATGCCCAAACGCCCAGATCTCCAATTCCTTGACCTTAGAAACCCCAAATCTTGAGTTTCTTGCACTTTCTCTCTCTACTTTCTCTCTCTACGAAATTTTTGTTGCTAGGGCTGAAATGGGAGGATGGTGGCTGCATTTGGGCAGGTTAAGGGCTGATTATGGGCCTTAATCTTGCCCATAAACCCCACTTAGCCCATAACCCTTTTTCCTTCTTTTATTAATTCTCCATTAGTTAGACCCACTTATCCTTAATGACTCATTTTGACTTTTCGGGGTGTTACAAGTCTCCCCCTCTTATTTAGGTTTCGTCCCAAAACCTGTCAGTCGTCAAACAATTGAGGATAAAATTTCCTCATCTCCTCCTCAGCCTCCTATGTAGATTCTGATCCCTTTCGGTGCCTCCACTGTACTCGTACAAGCGGAACCACTTTATTCCGCAAGTATTTCTCCTTCCAATCAAGGATGGCCACCGGCTGCTCTACATAGTTCAGTCGTTCGTCGACTTCAATGTCTTCTAATGGTACAAATGCCTCATCGTCTGCTAGACATTTCCTAAGATAAGATACATGGAATGTGGGATGAATTCCACTCAACTTATCAGGTAATTCTAGTCTGTAGGCCACTTCCCCTACCCTTGCGATGATATGGAAAGGCCCTATAAATCTTGGGCTTAACTTTCCCCTTTTTCGAAACCTAATGATCACTTTCCAAGGCGATACCTTGAGCATAACCTTGTCACCAACCTCAAACTCTATCGGTCTACGCCTCTTATCAGCATAAGACTTCTGGCGATCTTTTGCAGCTTTCATGAATGCCTTAATCTTATCTAACTTCTCCGTTGTGACCTCAATCACTTCAAGGCTCCCCAACTCCTTTTGCCCGATGTCACCCCAACACACGGGCGTTCTGCACTTTCTACCATACAACATTTCGTAAGGGGGCATACCAATGCTGGCGTGGTGACTATTATTATATGAGAATTCCGCCAACGGTAAGTGCTCATCCCAACTTCCCCCAAAGTCGATCACACATGCTCGTAGCATGTCTTCTAACGTTTGAATCGTTCTTTCCGACTGACCATCCGTTTGGGGGTGGTAAGCCGTACTAATATGCAGTCTAGTCCCCATCGAGTCGTGGAATCTCTTCCAGAATTTAGACGCAAACCGTGTGTCCCTAACTGAAACGATAGACACTGGCACGCTGTGACGAGCCACAATCTCCTTGATGAATAGATCTACCAACTTCTTAGAGGTAAACGTCTCACGAATTGGTAGGAAATGGGCGCTCTTTGTTAAACGGTCAACAATCACCCAGATCGCGTCGCTTCCTCTCGTCGTGCGAGGTAGCTTCGTGATGAAGTCCATCGTGATGTGTTCCTATTTCCATTCGGGGATGTCCAAAGGCTGGATCTTTCCATATGGCTTTTGGTGCTCTGCCTTCACTTGCAGACAAGTCAAGCACTTGCTCACGTACTTAGCCACGTCTCGCTTCATTCCCGGCCACCAATAATCTTTCTTTAGATCTTGGTACATTTTTGTGGCACGAGGATGAATAGAATATCTAGTTTTGTGAGCCTCATCCATGATCTTTCCTCTCAAATCTCCATAGAGAGGAATCCACATTCTCCAATCGAGTTTTAACACCCAGGGTGTTTTCTCCCAAATCTGAAACTTGCCCTTCATCCTTTCAGAGTTGACTCTGTCCTCTCTTAATGCCTCATCCTGGAACTCCCTCACTTGTTTCATAACATCAGGCGTCATAATTATTTGGTGAGCCCTCACCCGAATTGGTTCGGGTCGTCCCTTTCGGCTTAGGGCGTCAGCAACCACATTAGCTTTGCCTGGATGATAATGAATTTCGCAGTCATAATCCTTGATCAGTTCCAGCCACCTCCTCTGCCTCATATTGAGTTCTTTTTGTTCGAAGAAATACTTCAGACTCTTATGATCGGTGAAGATGGTGCACTTCACCCCATACAGGTAGTGCCTCCAAATCTTCAACGCAAACACCACCGCGGCCAACTCCAAATCATGTGTAGGATAATTGGCCTCGTGGGCTTTTAGTTGTCTAGAAGCTTAGGCTATCACTTTCCCTTGCTGCATCAACACGCAACCCAATCCTGCATATGAGGCATCCGAGTAGACTACCAGGTCCTCGTTCCCCTCAGGTAGCGTCAGGACAGGGGCTTGCGTTAACCTCATCTTTAGTTTGAGGAAGGCATTCTCCTGATCAGGACCCCATTCATACTTCGCGTCCTTCCGGGTCAGCTTAGTCAATGGAGAAGCTATCTTGGAGAAATCCTGGATAAGCCTCCTATAGTAACCTGCCAGACCTAAGAAACTGCGAATCTCGGATGGCGTCTTTGGAGGTTCCCACTGCATCACCGCTTCAACCTTCGCAGGATCCACCCTGATCCCCTCGGGATTAACCACATGACCCAGAAATTGAACTTCTCGAAGCCAAAATACACATTTGGAGAACTTAGCATATAACTTCTCGCTTCTGAGTGTCTCCAATACTTCTCGAATATGATCGGCATGTTCTTCCTCACTTTTTGAATAGATCAAAATGTCATCGATAAACACTATTACCGATTTATCCAACATTGGCCGACATACCCGATTCATAAGGTCCATAAAAGCAGCTGGTGCGTTAGTTAAACCAAAGGACATGACGAGGAATTCGTAATGTCCATAACGCGTCCGGAACGCTGTTTTAGGGATATCTTGTTCTTTCACCTTCAGTTGGTGGTAACCAGACCGTAGATCTATCCTTGAAAACCAGCTGGCACCCTGAAGTTGATCGAAAAAGTCGTTGATCCTTGGTACCGGGTATCGATTCTTTACGGTCAGCTTATTGAGCTCGCGATAGTCAATGCACATCCGCATGCTACCATCTTTCTTTCTGACGAATAAACCTGGAGCACCCCATGGAGAGATACTCGGTCGGATGAAGCCCTTATCCAATAAGTCTTGTAATTGGTCCCTCAATTCTACCATTTCTGAAGGAGCCAATCGGTATGGTGCTTTAGCGACGGGCTGCGCTCCCGGTAATAAATCGATCTGAAATTTGATTTCGCGGTCAGGCGGCACACCAGTCAGGTCTTCAGGAAAGACGTCAGGAAAATCGCGCACTACCGGCACATCTGATAATTGTGGCTTTAGCACGTCCACATCTTTTACGTAGGCCAAGTAAGCGCTACACCCACGTCTCATGTACTTTTCAGCTGTGATCATCGACACGACCTTCGACACACAACACACCTTATCCCCACGAACAGTAACAGAACTACCATCGGGTGCTTTTAGACGAATTATTTTCTTGCTACATACAATATTGGCTTCATAGCTAGCTAACCAATCCATGCCTAACACCATATCGAAACCTCCTAAGGTCATAACATACAATCTAGTAGGGAACTTACAATCTTCTAACTCAATCAGGCAATCCTCAATCACTTCAGTTACCTTAGTGGACTCTCCAATGGCTGTTTCTACATAAAAGGGCTCGTCTATCTTCCTACTCTTATCATGCAATAAACGACAAAAGGCAGTAGACACAAAACTCTTACTAGCACCAGAATCAAAGTGCACAGAAGCATATTCGTCGTCCACCAGAAACATACCTGAAACTACTTCTGGATCTGCCCTGGCCTCCTCACGAGTTATGTTAAACGCCCTCGCCTTTGCCTTTAAACCGTCACCCTTCCCTTTGTCTCCAGCTTTAACTGTTCCTGATCCTCCCGATTTTCCTTTCTTGCAGTCTTTCTCCGCATGCCCTATCTCGCCACACTGGTAGCACTTCACCGCCTTGCACTCTCTAGCATAGTGACCCTCGCCCCCACATTTAAAACACTTTCCAGTCCCAATTCTGCACTCCCCAAATTGGCGTTTTTCATATTTTCTACAGGCACCCCCTTCACCTGTATTCTCCTGTCTCCCTGATTGTTCCTCAGCTCTCATCCTCTTCTCGCCACCCCTGAAGTTATCACCTCCGAACCTCTTCCCATTTCCATTCTTGTTCCCACTCCACTTCTCCACCTTCTTCTGTACAGGTATTGGGTCTCTCTCATCGTACAACCTTCCAGCTAGATCCACCACAGACCTAAACGTGCCTGGTCTAGCCGTAATCATGTGCCTCCTGATGTCCATGGGCAAACCCTGCATGTATCTCTTGATCTTCTTGGATACAGGTGTTACCATGTCTGGCACAAGTCTTGCAAGTTCGTTGAACTTGGAGGTATACTCTTGGTGAGTCATGTTCCCAGCCTCCAAATACAAGAACTCCTTTTCAATCTTGTCTAATTCCCGATGAGGGCAATACTCCTCCAGCACTAACTCTTTCAGCTCAGACCACCTCATCTTGGCTATCGATCGTTTTCCTTCAGCCTGGACAATATTGTCTCACCAGCACAGCGCTGAGTCGACGAAAGAATGAGTGGCAAACTTAACTTTCTGATCTTCGCGGCATTCACTAATTTCCAGTACCGCCTCCATTTCCCTGATCCATCGATGAGCGGCAGTAGCATTGCCGTTACCGTCAAAGGTCGGGGGCTTACACCTTTGAAATGCCCCATAGTTGCACCCCCTAACCTTCTCCCTCTCAGCCTCCTCATCACTGTCGTCATCATGGATTACCACCTTAGGGTTTGATGGCTTCTCTTCAGATTCCTCCGTCCTCCAAGTGGACCTGCCAGAATTCTTTTCATTTTCCTTCTCCTTCCTATCAGCTTTATCTCCATCCTTGACTGCTTTAAGCACCTCATTCACCACCGAGGGTAAGACACCTTGCATGACATTGTAGACTTCATCGGCGATGGCCTCCTTCACAGTGGACTTGAGGGTGACTGATCCCTCGCCCTCTGGTTGACTATGGAGGTCTGACTCCTCGTGAACAGTCTTGGGAGCCTTAGCTTTGCTCCGGGTGACACGTGGTGTAATGGTACGACCACCTCGAGGACGTCCACGTGTAGCCTTCCCAACTTTCCTACCCGCCATATCTAATTCCTATAAGATTCAAACACCGAAATGGTTATTCAAGGTAATTGCTCAGATCATTACAAGTATGGTAAGTCCTTAATTACAGTGGCCAAGTGTGATTAACTACTTACCTTACCCTCCTATCCCAAGCAATCACTATCCTAACACATGTCAGCATTCGAATCTACATATATATAAAACAAATAGCACACGCACATATTGCCAGTTTTCTTGAAATATTTTACCTGATGGCACGTAGCTACTTGGGTTGGCATCCCTCATTTGGTCCCATTCTCAGTTTAAGTATAGGTTTGAAAAATGTTTTACCCATTTCTCTTAAACTTTGGCTCTGATACCAACTTGTAAGGCCCCGTTCCCGGGAAACCTCACAGTTGGTTAACCATAGCACAAAATCAGTTTAATAACAAAACATTGCAGCGGAAGATAATTAAACATTCATTTAAAACTTAAAAGCCCATCGTACTCATACATTTGTCCTTTAATTGTAAACCAAAGCATATCACTTGTTCATTAATTACAATAAGGACTTCATTAACAGGAATGCCATCAGTAGATTTCCAAGTAGCTCCACGGTACCATCCTCAGCCTCAGCGCTTACCTGCCCACTATTATGCATAAAAAGTCAGCTACGCTGAGTGAGTTCTAGTTTTATATAAATAAGAAAATATAATCTTTTATCCTTCATACAATGAACACGCATACATCATACTACAAACATTACTTGCATCGCATTAGGCACGTTCATTATCTTTCATTCTTTCATTTCATTTCACTTCATCATAGGCGAGATTGCACAAAGCAAGATCTCCATGTTGATTGACAACGAATGTCAATCCCTGTCGGTACACGTTATCCATGGTCACTACCACCAACGGTCGATCGATCCCCGTCGGTACACATCTTCATGGTAGCTTCCCCCGACAGTTGATCCACACTAGCAGGCACATAGCCCGCTCATGAATACGGATCCATCATCATACATCAGACTCACATAGGTGAAGTCTGTCATAGTGCTTGCAAGACTTTTCATCATCAAATGGGCCCGGGGGTAACATTCGTTAAGTTCCACTTCTCATTAGTATTATCTTTCACTTAATATATATATAATACTTAGCTTATTAAGCGCACAACATACCAAGTACTAGTCATCATAACACGTAACCGACCCTCCGCGGGACAGCGGGGGTTCGGGGGCGGCAGCCCCTGACAGCGGGGTCCTAGGGGCAGCAGCCCCTAGTGGGGTCCAAGGGGCAACGCCCCTGGCTATTTAAATGTCACATTTTACTTTAGAAAAATATATTTTCTTGTTAAAACACCTTGAAATCCTTACCTTGAAAACCTTATGTTTATTATGCATAATAGCCCCAAAAACATGGAAAAACGTTTAAATAAGGGGGTCTAGAACTCACCTGGACTTAGCAAATAGCTTCAATCCTAAGTTACTTAAGCTATAGTCCAAACACTCTAGCTGCACGATAGTTAATGCACAAAAACGTCATTTTCTTCATAATTTCGCCCACAGTTTCGCTGGCAGTTTCGCTGCCAGTTTCGCTGCCAGTTTCGCTAGGCAGCACTTCTGTCAGTTTCGCTAGACAGATTCGCTGCCTTGAGCGCCCAACTTTCGTTGGAATTTCCTAGTTTCGCAATGTCTATGGGTCCACAGTTTCGCCCTAACGAAACTGTGGTTTCGCCCAAGCGAAACTGTAATTTCGCTGGAAATGTTCTTAGTTTCGCTGGATGATTATGCAAATTCGCTGGATGCATATACAGTTTCGCAGATCGCATAAAAATCACGAACCAGTCCGTTTTTAACCCAAAATCACAACTTTTTACGTCCAACCTCTTAGTTTATCATCCATGAGGCTAAATCTAAGCTTTATACATGTTTTCATACGTAAAAATGTGACCTTTATGCGATTCTTTGCAACTTTTCAAAACCCAAAACCCTAGAATCCGGGTTTGATCTACAGAAGGCCTTAGGGGCCGATTCTTACCTTGTTTGTTGCTCCTTTCCTTGAGATTTGATGCCCAAACGCCCAGATCTCCAATTCCTTGACCTTAGAAACCCCAAATCTTGAGTTTCTTGCACTTTCTCTCTCTACTTTCTCTCTCTACAAAATTTTTGTTGCTAGGGCTGAAATGGGAGGATGGTGGCTGCATTTGGGCAGGTTAAGGGCTGATTATGGGCCTTAATCTTGCCCATGAACCCCACTTAGCCCATAACCCTTTTTCCTTCTTTTATTAATTCTCCATTAGTTAGGCCCACTTACCCTTAATGACTCGTTTTGACTTTTCGGGGTGTTACACATGCTGGCAACCTCTCGGTTAAACTCACCATGGAACCGCCACCTCCCCCATTTGACTCACCTAGGCTACCTTACTCACCAAGTTTCATGAATGTATCACCCTCTAGAAAAGCCGACTCCTTGGGCACATTAAAACAACTCTCGGGCCTTACATAAACACTCCCACATCCACTAAACACAAACATAACCAAAGCTATCTTTCAACACTTTTGTCTCTCGATCCCGACAATCACCATCTCCCACAACTACCTCATGTCCCATGCTTCCTTCTCTCGGTTACTAACACCAAACAACAACCACATCACCATCACATAACCCCACCCGTAACCATTTCTCCATACCACCATCACCCGTAACTACAACCATCATCAAACACCAACTCCGGTTGCACCCACTCCACAGTTTCCTCTCAAGTCCAAGCTGCAGGAATATCATCAAATCGACATCCCTAAGGTTATAAACCATTTTTAAATGTAAATATTACATATGTGTTACAAAACACATATATATTTAGTTTTGGTACTAAAAATACCAAAACCAACTTTGAAAAGCATTTTAGTTCATTAATCATAAGCAATGGGTTATAAAAACTCAGAAATTCATGATTAAAAATACATATCTTGAATTTAGAAAGTTAATATTGTAATTTTTAAGAAAAATCAAATAAATATTAAATGAAAGCAATTGTGGGAATAAACATTGAAAAATTCTCATTTTTATACTGGAATATTAATCTGGAAACTTTGACAAAGTTTTGATAAGTAAATAATTTATATAAATTATTTTATGAATGAGAAATAGAAGAAAATAGCAAAAATAGAAATAATTTCGGTAAAATTCTAATAAATTCACATAATTATTCTTTTAAGGTATAAAAGCCTCTGGAATTATTTCAAAATTTTATTCCTTATTATGATTAAGATATGAATTTTTATATGTTCTGTAGTAAATAAATCAGAATAAATACTTAACGTAAATAATAAATTTTGATAAAATCACAGATTCAATATTAAATCAGAGACTATAGAATACATAATTTTCATAATTTTTAGATTAGTATAAGTATTTTTACTAAATATTGCAATTATTTTAAAAATTACAGAAACTGGTATGTTATGATTTGGACTTTGAGATAATTATATAATGTTTGGTTTTTGGTTTTGTATAAGAAGTCTTATGTAAAATTTTAGGAATTTATGAAGGACGGAAGCTATTTTTAACCAATTATGGGAATATTATAAAGATTATAGAAAATAATCTGTTTGGATTTGGATGCTATAAAAATTATGAGATGTTATTGATTTTTGGGATAAGGTTCTATAAATTTTTGATGATTTTTGGACAGCAGTTGGTATTTTTGATAATTTATGAGGAATTTGGACTAATTATGTATAAATAAATTGTGAAAAGTTTTTGTGGTAACATTATTCGTAGAACTTCAAAAGATACTTACATCTGAGGTTCTAAAAATTCTAAAGAAAATATTGTCTGACACTGTGAACTGTTTTGTTAGGTTCAAGTGAGAAGACACGGTGAGTTCATAGCCCCATTTTTCAACCATTTGGTATTCAACAAAGTTTTGGGGGAAAAAGTGTACTGTTTGGGTTGATGTATTATTTTTGAAAATCTTTTTGTTGCTTACTGTCATTTGCGATACAACCATTAGTTCGAATGAGGAACCGTCCGATAATGTTAGTAGCGCTACTTAGGAAAATATTTGTACCAACCGGATGAGGGTTGCTACTATTTTCCTGCATCTAACCGAATTGGGGTTAGGATGTAATATTATCTGATTTTGTGAATTATTTCGTGACAGTATGATTATGTTGTGAGCAGGTTTGGTTGTAATTAATACATCAACAAAATATTTATCTGGATTAAACCTATGTTCTCACCAATATTTTTGTTGACTGGTTTAGTGTACTTTTTCAGGAAATGAGTAACTCATTTGATTTCAGCTTTGAAGTTCATGATGGATGGGGTGACGTTGTGGGAAGGGTCTGTGTTACGCTGACCGTCAACATTGTTGACGGAAGCGTGTATGTTGTCGCGCATTTTCATAGGTCTTAGACATGCTGTAATTTAGTGTAAACAATTACATCAAATTTTGTAATAGTACTTAAATGATGTAATTCCTCTAGTATAAATAAAAGCATGTCTGTGTTATGTTTCTTATATTATAACTGTGTTTCTTTCACTGTAAACAATGTACTCTGATAAAAGCTAGTCACATTCCACCCGCATCGTTCACGCTTCTGCTGGGATGTGACAAGAAAAAAATACAATAACTAAAAAAGACATAATAAACTGAACTAAAAGACATAATAACGAGATATGAGCTTAAAAATATAAAAAAAATATTAAAATTTTATATAACAATAGTATACTCGTTTTAAAAATAAAAAACACTTATTTTTATGATGTTACTTTTATAAAAAAATAATGACGTACGTAAAAGTTATGAATGTTCAAAAAAATGAGAACTTGCAAAAACTAAACAAAAGTGGTATTCGAATAATATCCCTGAGAAAAACTTTTTCGTACAAATTGATCTTAATCATTTATGAACGAGCTGGATGGTTGAGATTACTTTTTACATTTTTTTGGATTACTTCGTATACTTTTTAGATGTATAGCTATTTTTATTTGAATTTCCCTTTTTTATTACTTTTCTATCTATGTAATTTTCTAAATTATTTTTAGCTTTGACTTGATTTTTACTTTAGTTTTTATGACCGCTTCGCAATGAAAAGATAATTTTTTATTTTAGTTTATATTTTATCTATTGTTACATTTTATTTTCAATTTTAGTTTATTGACTAATTTAGGATGAGATGTTAAATTTTAATTATCTATTTGATGCTGTTTATGACCATTAATTAATTTTAATTTTTAACTTATTTTTAACTTTTGTTTTTATGACCAAATATTAGTTTTTAAATTTAATTAATTTCTTTCTGGCCTCCTTTCTAACTGAAAGGTATTAGTTTTAACTAGCAATGCTCACAATCACTTTTAACACACAAGATAGTAAACACAAAAAGAAAGAATCAAAGAAGGATAAACACAGAGTTTTATAGTTGTTCGATCGATATGATCTACATTCACTCTCTACTGCTAGCTAGTGATTTTGTATTTGGGTTCCAAGAAGATTTTAATGACATATAATGCTTTAACTAAAGATTCTAAATTTTACTTAACAAGCTAGTCTAAGCCCCTGTTTGTTTGGGTCTTAATCACCTAGTCAGAGGCACAAGTCTGACTCGGTCAGACCTGTGGTTGTTTGGTTGATAAGCGCTGAATGATAAATACCTCTGATTCAACCTCTTATTAAGTCAGATGTGGTGCAAAGTCTGACCAAGAGCAAACCAAGAAACAGATCTGTGTAGTGGTGGCATCTGACTAAGAGCAAGAGCAAACCATCGGCGGTGGTGCTTGCGGTGGTATCTGTGGTCGGCGGTGGTGGTTCAGATCTATGTGGTGGTGGCGTGCGGTGGTGGTCGGCGACGTGCGGTGGTGGTCGGCGACGTGCGGTGGTGGTCGGCGACATGCGGTGTGGTGGTGCTTGCGGTGGTGGTCGGCCGGAGGACTTCCGGGAACCATAAAAATAACAATGGATGGTGGCGGTGGATGATGATGATGATGGAGTTGATGGTTTGCGATGTGGTGGTGCTTGCGGTTGATGGTGCTTGCGATGTGGTGGTGCTTGCGGTTGATGGTGTGGTGGTACTAAGTGAGATGGAGAGAACCGAGAGGTGAGGGTGGTGGTTGTGGTGGTTTGCGATGGTGGTGTTTGTGGGTGTATAAAACAGAGAGAGAGAGAGAGAGAGAGAGAGACGAAAGTGATAAACTTGTTTTCTATGGTGGTGTTTGTGGGTGTATAAAACAAAGTCAAAATTTTGATATAAACAATGGAAATAGCTAAAAAAAATAACGTAGATGAAATTTTTAGAATTTTCTAGCATATATTCGTCTTAAACATAAACTTTATAAATATTATTTTAAAAACTTTCCTTTTTACAACCAAACACAATTATTGATTCAGACCTCTTACTGATTCAGACCTCTTACTGGTTCAGACCCTCTTATTCATTCAGCACTTATTCAATCAGATGTTGCCAAACAGCCCCTAAGGCTTCTCCAAGAAGCTACTAGACCAAATAGCTACTAGTCTAAAGCTTAGTCAAGAAGCTACTAGCTTAAATGGACTTGAACCCAAATTTGACAAAGGCCTCCTCAACCCAACAATTCTTCCATTTAGAGGCATATGACATCTTCAGACTACGCTTTGATAATCTTCAAACTGCATCTTATAATTCTTCAAACAATTACACTCCACAAGTATCATCATATAAACAGGTCATTACAAACATTCTGTAATTTTCTCTTTTTTTCTTTTTTATTAGTTGCAGTCTCCTTCTTAACATGTAACCTGAAGACCAATTGTGTAACATCCAAAAGTTCAAAATTTATTTATTTGATTAAAATTAGGGTTCAGTCGCATGCCATACGAGCGAATGAAGCTCAATCGCACGAATGACGGGCGTATGGGCTCAATCGTACGATTGAGTCGTGCGAATAAGCCAGTCGTGCGATTGAGTATGTCGGCTAAAAATAGACATGTAGGATAAGTAGGGCGGTTAAAGGGTGTTGAAGGCAGATTTTATCTGCTGTAACCTCATCCTCTTGCTCCTCACGAACCCAAACACCCTGTTCTTGCCCAATCGATCAAACTAGCTCCGTTTAGGTAAGTTTTGCTTGGTACGGATCAATTTTTGAATATGTTAAGCTGTGTGAGTGGTGGGAATTGATCCAAAAACATGTTTTAATCAGAGTTCCTGTTCAATCTTTCTGTTAAACTGAAAAGTGAAGGTTTGGGCCCTAGTTTTTGTGAAATTTGATAAAATAAGGACCCGAAACGGTTGTAAATGAGGTGTACAGGTTCTGATATGAATATGGTATAGTCTGAACGGTTAAAACTCGAGTTTTTGGATCAAATATGTCAAGAACACAGCTGCAAACCCGTTTCAGGCGAATGAGCCTAGTCGCATGACCCATTCGTGCGACTGAGTCAATCGCCTTGTTCAAACGTGCGACTGAAGTTCAATCGCTTGCACCAATCGCACGAATGGAGGTCATTCGCGCAAACCCTGTTATAGCTCATTCGTACCTCTGTCGTAGGGTCCATTCGTACGACTAAGCTCAGTCGCATGTTCAGTCGCACGAATGAGTCCAGTCGCATAGCCTTAGTCGTGTGAAGTGGTCAGCTAGGGGAAATTTGACTAAGTTAGGGTTATTATTTTATATTTGCTTTGAGAAAGAGAAGTTTTAGCTGCCCTAGCATATTTGGATTGATAACCACTTGTTGGAAACATTACGGTGAGTTCTAATTGCCCTTTTATGTGATTATGTCGTTTGATAAATGTTGTTTGATAAAATCGGGCACTGGCATGCATATGAATAAATATAAATGTGAAAATGGGTTGAAAGTGGTAAATTATGATAAATGGCGAGGTGGAGGTTTGACCCACCAACTATAGACGGAGGTTTGACCCGTCAACGCCAAGTATAGACGGAGGTTTGACCCGTCAACGCGCGAGGTGGAGGTTTGACCCACCAAACTATAGACGGAGGTTTGACCCGTCAACGCGCGAGGTGGATGTTTGACCCACCAAATTAAAATTGATAAAAAGATGTCCATAAATACCTTGTGGGTATTCGATATGCATATCAATACTGGGATAAATAAATGGACTGATGAATGTGTGTGTGAATCATTCGGTGTGGTAACAGTTGATGAGTTAATGTTATTGAAATGTGGTGTATGTTAGAACTCACCAGTTTATCTGATTTTGTGTTTGTTTTCTAATGCATGCCAGGTAGTAATAGAGGTGCTCGTGATGGTCCCCCACAGAGTTAGCTTCCAGTTATGGTGTATGATACTGGCCACAAAAGTTGGGTTTTCGGGAATGAAATACTTAAAGTTTAACAAATTTTTGAATGTTGGTTAAAGTCTTGTAAATATGGTTAACGATGTAAACAGTTTTTAATAAATGTAAAATTCCGCTGCGTTTGTAGTCTCTGAGTTGTTATAATAACCCAACTAGTAGCACCCTCCTTATTATATTATTGTTATCAATTTTGAGAGTGTTACAAGTTGGTATCAGAGCCTAGGTTAAAGAGATTTGAACAATTAATTGTTTCAAACTTTAACTGGATATATGGGAAGTGCCAGTATCTACAACCGGAGGTGGGGTGAATTATTGTGTGGATGAGTACTTAATTATTTGTGATAATTCATTAAATTGTTGAATGAAAGTAGTTGTTTAAGATAAAGACTAGTATTATGTGTATGCATGATTTTGTGGATTAGATAGGGTTAGAAATAAACTGTGAAAGAGTAATGAGAAGAGGCAGGATGGTGTGAATAAGTAAATAATTGATAACACCTGGCCAATGTTATGAGCAATTTACATTATATGCAACATCCTGGTGTCACTCATTATTTGATTATGGTTTATTTCTGATCGTAGATGGAGGAAACCAGTAATACAAATTCTAGACTTGAAGCTAGGATCTCAGGTGATAAACTTAAGGCAGCTATAGGTGATGAAGTCGCCCGAGTGTTGCGTACTACCTTACTTGAAATGTTGAGTGACCTTAGGAAAGGTGGTGAATCATCTTTCCAACCAACTCCTCCACCTGTTATTGTTGAGCCTGTAGTGGAGAAACCAATATCGTATAAGCATTTTAAGGAATGTGACCCGCCTAAGTTTGAAGGCCAGAAGGATGTAGTAGTAACTTATAAATGGTTACGAGAGATGGAAGCAACGTTTAAACTTAGTGGATGCAAGGAAGATCTGAAGGTAACTTTTAAAGAACTGGTGATAGAAAAGTTCTGTCCGAAGGGCGAGATGGACAGCATTGAGATCAAGTTTTTGCAGTTTCAAGCAGGCAGTTTAAGTCATAAAGAGTATACTTCCAGATTTGAAGAAATGGCTCGTTTAGTACCTCATTTAGTAACTCCTGAGACAAAAAGGATTACTAGGTATATTCAGGGATTACCTCCTAAGGTGAGAATGCTGGTCAAGTCAAATTCCCCTTCTACTTACCAAGCCACGGTGAATTTGGCCGCAGATATGTATGAGGAAGTTGCTGAGTCTGAGAAACCTGTGGTGAAAGAAGAAGTGGTTAGTCATCAGGAAGCTTCACTGAGTTCTAGGCCTATGTATGGACAGAGTGGGCCGCAGAAGAGAAAGTTTAATGTTAGGGGTTTTGTAGGTCCCCCTCCTCGGTGTAATAAATGTGGGAAGTTTCATAGAGGAGAATGTAGATTGAATCACCCGGTATGTCGTAAATGCGGGAAGCCTGGACATTTCATTTCCAGATGTCCAGAACTTCGGTGTTATGGATACGGGGAGATGGGACACATGAAATCTGAATGTCCAAAACTTAGACCGGGACCGGTTCCTATTCGTACAGTGGGAGGACCGAGTAAAGGTAGCGTGAGTGGTAGTAGCGGTACTGCGGGGAGAGCATTTACAATGACTACGGAGGAGGCTAAGGCATTACCGGATGTTGTGTCGGGTACGTTTCTTGTTAATGATGTACCTGCTAGAGTTTTATTTGACTCGGGGTCTAATAGGAGTTTCATATCAATAAAATTTCATGCCTTAATAAAAGTTAAACCATCAAAGCTAGATGTTGCCTTTTCAGTAGAAACCGCCTCTAATGAATTTATAGTTGTTAGTGAGGCAATAGATGATTGTTTTGTCGAACTAGAAGGTGTAAAATTTCCTGCTAGGTTACATATGATGAAATTAGGAGGTTTTGATGTAGTATTGGGAATGGGCTGGTTATCTATGTTCGAGGCTCAGATAATATGTAAAAGAAAAATGATTATGTTGCGAGCACCGGATGGTAATTTGGTAATGGTTTTTGGTGATGAACATGATAGTGTGGTGAAAGTCATATCTATGATTAAGGTTGAGAAATTATTGAGTAGGGGTTGTGAGTCATTTTTGGCATATGTAGTTGATACTGCCAAGAAGACGAAGAAATTAGAGGATGTTCCAGTGGTTTGTGATTTCCCCGATGTATTTCCTGAGGATCTACCCGGTATACCTCCTGATAGAGAAATTGAGTTTAGAATTGACTTAATACCTGAGGCAAAACCTGTCGCTAACCCCTTATAGACTTGCACCGGCTGAGTTAAAGGAACTCCTGAAGCAATTACAGGAATTATTAGACAAGGGTTTTATCCGACCAAGCACATCGCCGTGGGGTGCCCCTGTTCTATTTGTAAAGAAGAAGGATGGCAGTTTAAGGATGTATATAGATTATAGAGAGCTAAATAAATTAACTGTCAAGAATAAATACCTATTACCTTGTATAGACGATTTGTTTGATCAACTCCAAGGTGCTAATTGGTTCTCAAAGATAGATCTTAGATCCGGGTATCATCAATTGAAGGTAAGAGAAGAGGACATACCAAAGACAGCTTTTCGTACGCGATATGGGCATTATGAATTTTTGGTGATGTCGTTTGGCTTAACGAATGCTCCTGCTGCATTCATGGATCTGATGAATAGGGTATGTAGACCGATGTTGGATAAATCGGTAATTGTGTTTATAGATGATATTTTGATATATTCTAAGAACGAAGGAGATCATGCTTGTCACATTCGAGAAGTATTAGAAACCTTAAGAAAGAATAAGTAGTATGCAAAATTCTCAAAATGTGAATTTTGGTTAAGAGAAGTACAATTTTTGGGCCATGTGGTGAATGCGGATGGAATATTAGTGGATCCTGCAAAGATTGAAGCTGTAGTAAACTGGGGAATTCCTAAAAGTCCTTCAAAAATTCGTAGTTTCTTAGGACTGGCAGGATACTATAGAAGATTTATTCAAGACTTTGCCAAAATTGCTTCTCCATTGACAAAGTTAACTCGAAAGGACGTTAAGTATGAATGGAATAAGGAACAGGAAGCTGCTTTTCAGGAACTGAAGAATCGATTGACACAAGCCCCAGTATTAGCAATACCAGAAGGTGTAGAAGATTTAGTAATATATTCTTATGCATCATATCAGGGATTGGGGTGTGTTTTGATGCAACGTGGAAGAGTTATTGCTTATGCTTCTAGACAGTTGAAGACCCATGAAGTCAATTACCCAACCCATGATTTAGAACTAGCAGCTGTAGTTTTTGCTCTTAAGATATGGCGACATTACTTATATGGAGTGAGATATACCATCTTTACTGATCATAAGAGCCTGAAATACTTCTTTGAGCAAAAAGATTTGAATATGAGACAAAGGCGATGGTTGGAGTTAATCAAAGATTATGATTGTGAAATTTTGTATCACCCCGGAAAAACAAATGTGGTTGCTGATGCATTGAGCAGAAAGGAGAAGAACGAACCGATTAGGATTAAGGCGTATAAACTTGTGATTACTCCTGATTTTATGCAACAGTTGAAAGAAGCCCAACTGGAAGCATTAAAAGAAGGAAACATTAAGAAAGAAAGAATGGTTGGTCAAGAAAAATATTTAGAAGAAAATAGCCATGGTGTTAAAACCAGATTTGGTCGAATGTGGGTTCCGTTGGCTTTACGCGATGGGGTACTGGATGAAGCTCGTAAATCTAGGTACTCCATTCACCCAGGCATGACTAAGATGTATCAAGATTTAAAGCGTGATTATTGGTGGCCAGGGATGAAATTTAATGTGATGCAGTATGTAAATAAATGTCTGACTTGTGCCCAAGTAAAAGCTGAACATCAAAAACCTTATGGATTGTTGCAGCCATTAGCTATTCCAGTTTGGAAGTGGGACGATCTGACTATGGATTTTATAACGAAGTTGCCCCGTACACCAAAAGGTTATGATACTATTTGGGTAGTGGTAGATCAGCTAACCAAGAGTGCTTTATTTTTACCCATACGGGAAACCTATTCGGTGGAAAGGCTAGCTGATATTTTTACAAAAGAAATAGTTAGATTACATGGAGTTCCAAAAAGTATCACGTCTGATAGGGATGCCAGGTTTACCTCTAGATATTGGAGGAAATTTCATGAGGCAATGGGGACTAAACTTTATTTTAGTACAGCCTATCATCCCTAAACAGATGGCCAGAGTGAAAGAACTATTCAGACATTAGAGGATATGCTACGGGTATGTAGTATTGATTTTGGAGGTAGTTGGGATAGTCATCTTCCTTTAGCTGAATTTGCATATAATAACAGTTATCAAGCTACCCTTCAGATGTCTCCATTTGAGATGTTGTACGGAAGAAAGTGTAGAACTCCACTGTATTGGGGAGATATAGGGCAACGGGAATTAGGGAATAGTGAAATAGTTGAAGAAACAATGGCAAATTTTGAAGTAGTCAAAAATCATATTAGAGAAACGAAAAGCAGGCAGAAATCGTATGCAGATCGTAGAAGAAAACCATTGGAATTTAAAGTTGGGGATTTCGTTTTGTTGAAAGTTTCTCCATGGAAAGGTATTATTCGATTTAGAAAGAGGGGCAAACTAAGCCCACGTTTTATTAGACCTTTCCAAATAATAGAGAAAGTAGGGTACGTGGCGTATAGATTGGACTTGCCAGAAGAATTAAGTGCTATTCATCCAACCTTCCACGTCTCTCAGTTACGGAAGTGTTTAGCTAATGAAACTCAGTACGTACCATTAGATGATATTGAGGTTGATGAGAAGCTCAATTATGTTGAACAACCTGTGGCCATTATGGATCGTAAGGAGAAGAAACTTAGAAATAAAAGCATTAGCTTAGTCCGGGTGCAGTGGGCACATCGCCAAGGATCTGAGTCAACCTGGGAACCAGAAGAATAGATGAGACGGAACTACCCTCATTTGTTTTAGTCAGGTTTCGAGGACGAAACTCTAAATAAGGTGGGTAGACTTGTAACATCCAAAAGTTCAAAATTTATTTATTTGATTAAAATTAGGGTTCAGTCGCATGCCATACGAGCGAATGAAGCTCAATCGCACGAATGACGGGCGTATGGGCTTAATCGTACGATTGAGTCGTGCGAATAAGCCAGTCGTGCGATTGAGTATGTCGGCTAAAAATAGACATGTAGGATAAGTAGGGAGGTTAAAGGGTGTTGAAGGCAGATTTTATCTGCTGTAACCTCATCCTCTTACTCCTCACGAACCCAAACACCCTGTTCTTGCCCAATCGATCAAACTAGCTCCGTTTAGGTAAGTTTTGCTTGGTACGGATCAATTTTTGAATATGTTAAGCTGTGTGAGTGGTGGGAATTGATCCAAAAACATGTTTTAATCAGAGTTCCTGATCAATCTTTCTGTTAAACTGAAAAGTGAAGGTTCGGGCCCTAGTTTTTGTGAAATTTGATGAAATAAGGACCCGAAACGGTTGTAAATGAGGTGTACAGGTTCTGATATGAATGTGGTATAGTCTGAACGGTTAAAACTCGAGTTTTTGGATCAAATATGTTAAGAACACCGCTGCTGATCCGTTTCAGGCGAATGAGCCCAGTCGCATGACCCATTCATGCGACTGAGTCAATCGTATTGTTCAAACGTGCGAATGAAGTTCAATCGCATGCACCAATCGCACGAATGGAGGTCATTCGCACAAACCCTGTTATAGCTCATTCGCACCTCTGTCGTATGGTCCATTCGTACGACTAAGCTCAGTCGCATGTTCAGTCGCACGAATGAGTCCAGTCGCATAGCCTTAGTCGTGTGAAGTGGTCAACTAGGGGAAATTTGACTAAGTTAGGGTTATTATTTTAGATTTGCTTTGAGAAAGAGAAGTTTTAGCTGCCCTATCATATTTGGATTGATAACCACTTGTTAGAAACATTAAGGTGAGTTCTAATTGCCCTTTTATGTGATTATGCCGTTTGATTAATGTTGTTTGATAAAATCGGGCACTGGCATGCATATGAATAAATATAAATGTGAAAATGGGTTGAAAGTGGTAAATTGTGATAAATGGCGAGGTGGAGGTTTGACCCACCAACTATAGACGGAGGTTTGACCCGTCAACGCCAAATATAGACGGAGGTTTGACCCGTCAACGCGCGAGGTGGAGGTTTGACCCACCAAACTATAGACGGAGGTTTGACCCGTCAACGCGCGAGGTGGAGGTTTGACCCACCAAATTAAAATTGATAAAAAGATGTCCATAAATACCTTGTGGGTATTCGATATGCATATCAATACTGGGATAAATAAATGGACTGATGAATGTGTGTGTGAATCATTCGGTGTGGTAACAGTTGATGAGTTAATGTTATTGAAATGTGGTGTATGTTAGAACTCACCAGTTTATCTGATTTTTTGTTTGTTTTCTAATGCATGCCAGGTAGTAATAAAGGTGCTCGTGATGATCCCCCATAGAGTTAGCTTCCAGTTATGGTGTATGATACTGGCCACAAAAGTTGGATTTTTGGGAATGAAATACTTAAAGTTTAACAAAGTTTTGAATGTTGGTTAAAGTCTTGTAAATATGGTTAACAATGTAAACAATTTTTAATATATGTAAAATTCCGCTGCGTTTGTAGTCTTTGAGTTGTTATAATAACCCAACTAGTAGCACCCTCCTTATTATATTATTGTTATCAATTTTGAGGGTGTTACAAATTGAACCTGTGTAAAACTTCAACTTATCTAATATAACTACCTTAGTTAACATATCAGTTGGATTCTCTATCCCTTTTATCTTCTTTAACTTCAGAGTATCATCACTGACTAGGCCTCTAATGAAGTGGAATCTCAACTTAATATATTTTGCCTTCGAATGAAAGACTGGGTTCTTTGAAAGGTTCATGACACTCTTCGCAACATTCTTTGACAATGAAAGCCTGAACACACCTAAAGTCTATCGATCCAATAGTTTTCACTCGTCATCGTACATATCGTCTACTTTCTCTCCTAACATTGGTAAGTGCAAACTCTTTTGGTACAGCAGATCCTCGATCTACATTCTCTAGAACCCATAGTCATTCAATCAAAGTTCTCTCTATCTTGATCCTTACTTTCTTCTATCATAGTATCAAAAACTTAACTGTCGAAGCAAAGTGTTAGTCGCCGGTTAATGTCATCGGACAGTGTCTTCGGCAGTGTCGTTTAAAGTGTCTCCTTGAACAATCTTGAAAGTTGTAAAATCAAGTTTCGGGAGCCTAATGCTCTAATACCAGTTGTTAGGTTCAACCGGCAATGCTCAGGATCACTCTAACACTCACGATAACAAACACAAAAGAAAGAATCAAAGAAAAGGATGAAAACAGAGATTTATAATGGTTTGATCGATGCGATCTATATTCACTCTCTAAAACTATTGATTTCTTATTTGGGTGCTTCTGAAGATTATATTGACATATGATGTCTATATATAGGGAACAAAACCAAGGATTCTAAAGCTTACTCAACAAGCTAGTCCAAGGCTTCCCCAAGAGGCTACTAGTCCAAGATTTCTTCAAAAAGCTACTAGTCCAAGGTATCTAGTAGAAGCTATTAGTCCAAGGCTTCCCCAAGAAGCTACTAGTCCAAGGGTTTTCCAAGAAGCTACTAGTCCAAAGCTTACTCAAGAAGAAAGTTCCTAAATGAACTTGGACCCATATTTGTTAAAGGCCTCCACAACCCAATCACTTGGAGGCATTTTGACAACTTCAAGTGACGCTTTGATATTCTTCAAACAGTGCTTTGAAATTCTTCAAACTGTGCTTTGAAATTCTTCAAACAATTACACTCCATAAGTATCATCATATAGACAGGTCTTTACTACCATTCTGTAATTTTCTCTTTTTTTCAATAGTTGTAGCCATCTTCTCATCAAGTAACCTGGACGCCAGTTAAAGCTATGCAAAGTTTCAACTTCTCTAAGGTAACCATCTTAGTCAACATATCAGCAGGATTCATAGTCCCTTTTACCTTATTCAACGTCAGAGTATCATTACTAACTAGGCTTCTAATGAAGTGGAACCTCCACCTAATATGTTTTGTCTTCGAATGGAAGATCGGTTTCTTTGCAAATTGCTATACGTAAAGGCGAGTGTTTTCTTCTTCTTGAGTGATTTGATTGCACTCATTTCTACATCATTTGGTATCAAAGCTTTTTGTTTTTCAAATAGTTACACGTGAAGGCGAGTGTTTTCTTGTTCGAAGAGTCGTTGTCCAAGCATCTAACATAAACATTAGTGGTTCACATTCTTCATGGAGATCGATTCAACACTGATCGCAGATCCATCAAACAAGGCAAACAGATCAAGAGCCACGACCCACAAAAATTTTAAGATCAAATGACAAGTACAAGATCTCTTGTTGCAACTCGAGATTAAATGACTCCGGCAAAAAACTTGACTCCTCAAGTTGCAACAAAATACGTGTAAGATGAAATCGGAGTCGAGCATCGCCATCGGGGGCAAAGGTGGTGCAAAAGGAAGCAGTCGTTTAGTCGTAATCCACACCAGTTCTCTAAACCAACCTATCCCGATTTCCCATTAGAAAGAGGACCGGGTTTGACAAAGAGGAAACTAAGCGAGATGAAGAAGAACGTTGGTTGGTGATAATGATTCTTAGTAGGGATTATAATGAAGAAGACCTAGATGAAAGACTTGAAGAACACGAGTCTTCTACAACTTCTTCAGGTACCTGATTTGATTCATTTCATAAAATAGATTGTGTCAGATCATTGCGGGATGGTTTAAATCGTTGCGTGTATGATGATGGGCCTTCCAAAACTACAAGCCGAATAATGCAGGAACTATAGTGGGAAATGAGGAAAGGTTAATTGATTCAACTTTTGAAATTGAAGACTAAAGTTGAAGATAAGAACAGTGGTCACTATACAGTTTAAATTAATGTGGTATGAATAAATCAAGTGGTTTACACTTAAAACGTAAAAATTAGAGTTGATGGTCGCTTGTAAAATGAAAGTCATAATTATGGGTCAAGAAAGATAAACCATAAAAACCATGGAATTGAACTACTTGAGCAAGTCATATTGATTGTGAACAAGAAATGACCAAATGTTCCATTCTATCCAGACGGGTTTCATCTGAATACGTTTGTCAAACTTTCGTAAACTTAAGGACGAGTTTTCTTTTAACAAGCGGAGTATTATATAGCAGCATCAACTTTCGGGCCTAACACATATACGGGGTACACCATCTTCAACAAATTCATAACCCATCATTTTCTAGTATATTACTTGATCAAAATTATCTAACTTTAGCCATATTTTTCTTTCACTATTGTGTTTTGCCATATGCTTAATTTAATGAATACATTCAAATTAACAATATGTTTGAAGTAAGACCCCTACTTATGTACTACTCACAAAACAAAGATGAATATGAGTAAATTACCAATATTCATAATTGTAACGGCATACAATACATCACCATAATTTATTGGCCTTCAGCCTCGATAAAGCTCAAAGAAAACTCACGTACAAAGACGAATTAATTGCTTAACTTGGTCGCTTAGTTTCATTCAACTCAAAAACTTACATTAAATAGAAAATAAACCCTTACATGTACCTAAAGATAACAAAGACCGCTAAACCACTAACTTGACTCTTTAATTAACCTATGCAAAACCAATTAAAAAGACTAAAAATCATATACGTAAATAAGCTTTCTAGATGACCCGAATTTGACCCATACTCATCAAGATTGACCTACATAAATATTAGCATAGTTGCATAGATGATCAATTCAATTAACCGTATGTGTTCCTATTACATCTACACTCATAAATCGATGAAGTCGACCATATGGTCTATAGGCGACGGTGACGATGCTGATTCCAGCACTTCCAACAACCGTAGCCGCCTACCTTTTCTTTAAATAGTCCTTTTGCTCTTTTCATGGGTTCTGCAGAGAGTAAACATAAGAAAAAATAAGTTTGATCGTTTTGGTTCTTTTTCACTTGAAAAGTTATCTCACAAAACATAGATATTAATATACGTTAAGTGATTAATGATCATACAGGAGGGCGGGTTGATGATATGGATTTGTTGAGAGGCTTGAAGATTTCTTGCTTGTGAAGACATCAGAAGAAGAGTAAAAAGAAAAACTAAGAAGAACATTAAACTTTTGAATTTCATTTTTATTAATCGTGTTTTGGTGCTAGTGTGTTTGTTTTGCTTGGTTTATATAGCTAGATGATAATATTATTGTCAACTTAAGTGACGCGGTTTCTTTATCCTTTTTTTAGAAAGTTAGGAAATAGTAAACAAAGTGAATGTTGACTTTAAATTAATACTCAAATCTTAATGTTCCAATATTAAAATGACCAGACGAATAACATATTTGAATATATAACTTATAAAAGAATATTTTTTTAAGAAATGTGTTATCATTCTAACATAACAAAGTACACGTGTCATCATTTTAGCATATTAAATAACTAGGTTAGTCCTCGTGTAATACACGAATTGAATAAATAAAATATTAAACTATTATTAATAAAAATTTATGTATTATAAAATCATGCTTGAAAATAAAATACGATTATAAGTACGTATAAATAGATACTTTAAGTAAATAAACAATAATGTATTTTTCTTAAACTTTTATTTTATAAAAAATTGTGATTTTTAAATATATTGTTTTAAGAAAAATGATTTTTTTTAAAAAAATTCATTGTATTCTATATTTTATAATTTTTTTTAAAAAGCGTGTTTTTAATAAAAATAGGTTTTAATTTTTTAAATTATATATTTTTAATTTGAAAATAGTATGAGTAATATTATTAGTGTTCAATATTATTATTAATAATATAGAGAAATAAAAAAGTAAGTAGAATAAGATCTATAATTGTTTTACGCTTATTTTAGTTTTTTTATAAATAGATAGATAAGCTAAACAATCATTAAATAAACGGATTAATTTTTAATGTAAAATATATATGTAAAATTAACATGAATAATTACAGTATAATATTTTAATATAAAATATAATTAAAATTATATATAGGTAATAGTTCAAAAATTAAAATAATTATACCATTTTTTAACTCTCTTATGTAAACAGTTTTATTTTTAAACTTTCATTTTAATATTTTTTTATAAAAAATATTTTTTATAAAAACCTTGTTTTTTAAAAAATATGATTTGTAATTATTCTACTTGTTTTAATAGGATTGTTTTAAAATATTTCACCTGTTTATAATTTTTTTTAAAAACAAAATGATTTTAAAATATTTTGTTTAAAAAATATTTATTGATTTAGAAAATTTCATATTATATAAACTTTACTTTTTTGTTATATAGATTTTAATTAAAAGATGTTATTTTTAAATTTCTTTATAAAATCTATTTTAGAAAAAAATAGTTTGGCTTAAAAAATAGATAAGAGAGAGAAACATAGTAATTATAAAATTTATTTTTAATAAGAGAAAAAATTTGTATGAGAATTTAAATTACCATAACATTCTTTTGGAGGAAAAATTGATGTGTGAATCTTTAAAAAAATAACAAGTGGCAAAAATATGGATTAAAAGAATGAGAAGTGGCAAAAAAACATTACTTTATTAGAGGTTATAGATAATTTCCCGTATCTCTCTCATAATAAATACAAAAATTATAGAAACAATAAATTTGACTTTTCCTTTTAACTAAAATATTTTAAAACAAATATATCTATATTTTTTTTCTTGTCTCTCTCATACTAAATGATATTTATTCTAAATAAGGAAACTAATTATTAAACATCTAAAATATAAATATTTTTATTTTAATAATTTATTAATACTTACTAAATTATATAATTTCAGACATATTTTATCTTTAAATATAGATTCATAATTTCTAAAACATTATGTGTTATAACTTCTAAATATTTATTATATTTTTATTTCACTAATCGATAATAACATTTATAAAATAAAATATTAATAAAACTAATAATTTTGGTATGTTTTATTTATTCCACCCATATAATACATGTGCTCTAACCTAGTCTATATATACAACAGCACATTAGCATTTTGAAAATCTCGAGAAGATCTTTCTAGGCACTCAAGTTTTGAGTCATCATGAAATTAAACATACATGTATAAGCAATGTTGTTATACTCGGATAGGACTGGGATTCGGTTGAGAAACTAGTCCGACCCACCCAACTCGGTTTCTTCTTTGTGAACCTGTCGATTCGAACCGGTTTGGCGGTTGGACCGAAAACCGGATCAAATCAAATTTTTAATTTTTTTATTTTTAAACTTTTTTGGATTTTAATGGATTTCATGGATAGGTCGAATGATTAATTAGAGTGTTGGATATATAATTATTATTGAGTTATATATATAACTATAAAATTTAGATATAAAATACTTATATTAAATTATATAAATATATATATACACACATATATATACACACATATATATACACACATATATATACACACATATATATACATATATATACATACATATACACATATACATATATACATATACATATATACATATATACATATATATACATATATACATACATACATATATACATATATATACATACACATATATATAATTATGACGTTATGCAATTTCTTAAATCCGATCCGGCCAATCGACTAGTAGGTGGCCGGTTCGTTGTTCGGTCCGGTTCTAAGAACATTGTGTATAAGCACTTGTGGATGTAACCATGTACGTAGCACATAGGTATGTACGAAGGTACGTATCTACTAATATTTTTAGAACCAAACCGAACCGGCTAGTTAATTTATTGGTTCGTAGGATGTACTTGTCAGATCAAATGGATCGGATTAAAGAAGCAAATAGTGTAAAAATAGAAGTTAAATGTATTTTACATCCCTAAGATTGCATATACATTGTCATTTGAATCCAAAAATTTAACTAAAATTGTCATTTGAAATACATTTAATTATTTCTAATAAACACTGTTAAGTTTTTATTTAAGTTTTCTACATTAGGTGTATTTTAGTCAAAACAATTATAAAATAAAAAATCAACCATACATGAGGTTTTTATGCATTCAGTTTCTTTTGATAATTGAAGTTATGATTTGACTACATGATAGTATTTTATTATTTTGTCTTGTTAATATATTTTGGTTTAGTAATCATGTTACTTATGTCTATTTTGTTATATCATAGATTTATTGGTTTATAATTTAATTAAGTGTTACGATGATTGATGTTTTATACCTATTATTTATGGACTGTTAATGTCTTGTATGATAATTTATAATTTATAATTATGATTCAATAATTTATGTCATATGACTTGTTTGTTTATTTATATATGTTTTTATGGTGTATGGTTTATAAAGTTAAAAATGAGTTACTTTTTGAGAGTTATCATTATATTTTATTTTATCTAATAGGACGTTTAGATGTGTCTTTCTTGATGGAATGATAGAAACGTCGACCCATCATTACTAGTAATTTTAATCGCAATGGTGATTACCAAAAGTGACTAAACGATAAACTCTCATGTAGGGCTGATTTTTTATTTTGTAATTGTTTTGACTAAAATACCCCTAATTTTAGAAACTTAACGTAAAAACTTAATGGGTTAATTAGAAATATTTAAATGTATTCAAATAATAATTTTAATAAAACCTTTGGATGCAAATGACAAAATTAAAACTTTTGGTTTCAAATGTCAATTTTTACGAAACCTTAAGGATGTAAAAACACATTTAATAGATAAAATTAAATTATACTAATTATCAATTTGGTTATACATTATGATGTTGCATCTTATGCTTGGGATATTTTAAAAAAAATGATTTTTAACTTTTAACCCAAAGTTTTTTCATATTTTTACAATATAACCTCACAAAATTTGATTCTTTTACTTTAACCTAAAATTTTTCATCTTTTGCATTTTAAACTCATAATTTTTTTACTTTAAACTTTGTTCTCCAATGTTTTTCATCTTTCATAAGTTTTTATGTTTCCTTCTAAGTTTTGCAAGTTAATATTATGCAACATGCATGTGTGGTTTAATATTTTTACATTTTCTTTTAGGTTTTGTTCTAAATTTTGTGAGCTAACATAGCGCAACGTACGTGTGTGGTTCAGCGTTTTTACATTTATTTTTTTGTTTGACGGATTTGTCTCAACACGCTGGTCCTTGATAAACTTAGCTCTACTTTTATATGTCTTATGTTTGGGTCTAGTTTATTCGCGTTAACAGATCATAACTTTAGTGTTGATGGCAGTTGCCGGCGGTATGACATGAAATCTATTGACATGATTTTACGCTCATCCGTAACGCGAGGAGCTTAATTCTACTTAGTCTATTTAATATATCTAATATCTAATTTATAGGAAAATATGAATACTATATATTTTAGTACCAGCGGACATCTGCCTTCTCCGCGGTTTGATTTTGAACATATAAGAGAATGTTGGAATGTTAACTTTTAGGGTTATCATAATTTTAGTGAGTTCAATTATATATGTGCTCGGATTCTTGTGAATATTTACATATGTTTTAATGATTTTTTATTATATTGTTATGATACTATCAAATAAAGTATTTGATAAGTCGTGGATACTATTACTGAACATATGATACTATTAACTAACAAATTTAATCATAAATACTAAAACTATTGACTACCCAAAATACCACTAGAAAAATATTATTATTAGTTATTATGAATATAAGTTATATACTTAAGTATTTAAATAAAATAATATTTAAGTTAAATAGCATTTAGTTATAAAAATATATATCGTAAATATAATACTAATGTTAAGGTATTATAAGTAATATAATATTTTATGTAATTAATTAAATAATATCATATTATTAAATAATGTATTAATTAAAAAAATTAGTAGAGTAAATCTCGGTTTTGGTCCCTGTGTTTTGTAAATTGACTCCACTTGAGTACCAACGTTTATTTTTTCTCCATTTGAGTACCAAACTTTAAAAAAGTTGTCTGTTTCAGTACCAAATTTTAAAAAAGTTGACTGTTTCAGTCTTTTTGACTAACGGTGTTAACATTTTCTGTTAAATTTTTTTAAAAAAGACCAAAATACCCCTAAAGGTTATAAAAATATCACCATCTCCACCCCACACCACATACCACCACCACACACCACCGTTTCCTCATAAACCCCTGCCTTCACCCAAATCACAAACCGCCACAGTCATCTCCGGTCACCACCACAGTCATCTCCGGTCGCCGTAAGCAGGTGCACTATCATCTCGTCACCACCACAGTCATCTCCGGTCGACGGACCACCACAGTCACCACCGTTGTTGTTGTTTTGATATGGCTCAGAAGCGAGAGAAGGAGGAGATGGAGCTGAAGGTGCCGGAGACGCTGACGTTGTGTACGCCGTCGATCGCCGGAGCTCCGTCGAAGATTTCCGGCTCCGACGAGCATAGATCGGCGTCACCGGATAGATCTGATCTGAAAACAACAACAGGTGCTGTCGTTGACTCTCGATCTAGCTCCGGAGCCTCGCCGGAACGGTCGGAACGGCCGGATCTGGATCGGAAGCTGCCGTTGCCGGCGGCGGAGAAGCCAAGGACGTTTCGAGCAAGGTGAAGAGACGAGAGATTAATCGGTGCTCAGGCTGCCGGAGAAAGGTCGGATTGATGGGATTCAGATGCAGATGTGGTGAGATGTTTTGTTCCGATCATCGGTACTCCGATCGACATGATTGTAGCTACGATTACAAGGCCGCCGGAAGAGAAGCGATTGCTCGTGAGAATCCGGTGGTTCGAGCGGCGAAGATCCTTAAGGTATGAATAACGTAACGTACACGATCCAAAACGACGTCGCTTTTACAATCAATCAATCAATGAATCAATCATCGTGTTCGCATCTCCGGTGGTTGAAGTTGAAGGTAGACAGTGGTTGAACGGAGGAGCTGGTGGTTGCTGCCGTTGGAGGCTGCTTACGTCACGTGTTTTCTTCTTACGTTTGGTTGAGGGAGTAAATGCAGGTGCGGTTGAGGGAGTAAATGCAGGTGCGGTGGTGTGTGGTGTGTGGTGGTGTGAGGGAGACTTAGGGGTATTTTGGTCTTTTTAAAAAATTTAACAGAAAATGTTAACACCGTTAGTCAAAAGGACTGAAACAGACAACTTTTTTAAAGTTTGGTACTCAAATGGAGACAAAATAAACGTTGGTACTCAAGTGGAGTCAATTTACAAAACACAGGGACTAAAAGCGAGATTTACTCAAATTAGTAATTGGGTTTGTATTCTATGCATAAATAGTTGTATTAGATATAGTATGTAGATATAGATACATTTGTGACCGGTAACCAGTTAGTTCAAATGAAATAGGTCTAAATAGATATAACTAGACAAGTTTCATAACTAGTTTCTGATTTAACCGACCCCAGGTCTAATATAGTAATATGGTTTTAAAAACGGTGGTATATGCGTATGCTACCCATTTGTAGCGACCTGCCAAATTTGAAATTGGAAAAAAAAAGAGAAGCAACCAGAAAGAGAATAAATAAAACAATGGTTTTAAACTTGAAAGTCAAGTCTATTGACTTTTGCTGTCTTCATGGTTATAATTTCAAACTTCTACAATAATTTCTTCCTTCATTTATCGCACTACATAATTATTAAAACTTTTAATACTAAAAATGATATTGGCAATATTCAACCTTGATCGTTCGTGGAGATTTCCAAGTAATTATTTGTTTTTTTTTAATTTTATCTAGTACTATATTAATTAGTCATATAAATCTGAATTGAATGCTCATGTGTGTTACAACGTGAAGAGTAGATCAAAGTATATATATTGGTGATGTAATCTATTTAAATGGTAGAAAAATTTGAGATAGATTGGTATGTATATTTAGCATATGAATTTAATTAACATACTAAATTATATACTCTTAAAACACAAACGTAATGTATGGTTATTTAATAATAATATATAGTTTGCTGGATTAAAATAATGTATAGTATATGTTCTTATCAGTTTAGTATTTGAAACGTGGGTCATCGACCCACTCGATATTAATCTTATTTTTTTAAGGAGGAAGGCCCAACAGTAGCTTGCTGCTGGGGTTCTTCATGTGTCGCCTTGGTCTTACACTACCACCAAGGCATGGCGCACCCCTCCAAACGATTATATGCTCTATGTTTTACCGTTTTTGAGTCGAGGGTCTCTTTGGAAACGGGGGTCTCCTCGTAAGCGGTCTTTCTATCTCTTTAGATAGAGGAAAGACTCGCCACCACTTACCCATCCTAAACTCTGCTTTTTAATGGGATATACTGAGTATGTTTGTTTGTTTGTTTATTTTGTTTGTTGGATTAATGTCACACCCCCGCTGAGAGCGGAAACACGGGGATGTAACGAGATGTGATCGTCATAACACATTGTTAATGATAGAGACGCAATATATGTAATTGATGACAAAGCGTGTCATGACGACACCCGGCACAAAAGAGACTTGTGTCGTGTTTAGTCAATATTCACGACAAAATAGCCATAAGCATAAACTTGTAATGATTCATATAACCAAAAGTAATATCATTGTAATGTAATTCCCACATCCCAGGAACAAGTATCAAAAGTATGAAGATTGTTTAATAGACTACAACAATGATTCAAAATGAATGTTTGTCAAGTATGTTTAGTCTCAAAAATGCATCCTAGGGTCTCCACTAAGGCAGCACACCTAGATCTTCAATTAGCATTGTCATCTAAAAAGATATGCTCAAACCGGTCAACAAAATTTTTGGTGAGCTCGCAGTTTTAAATAGTAAATAAGTAATTGATGTTGTATAGTAATTGTTATAGAATACAGTGCATACAGTTATAAGTAAGCAAAATCACATAACAATAAGCTTTACAACCAAACCTAATGACGTACACACAGAATCTTGTCGGAATATATTCACCCAAGGCCCGTTCCTGGCTAATGATGGTACCAACTGGTAAACCATCTGACAAGGGTGGGGGTGTCAACCCAATAGTACTACCAATACCTATCCGTCGGTTCCACACCGGAATTAAATGGTTGTAAAGAAAGTACCACACAGCGACTCATGTATATATCAGATAAGTACTCACAAAACAGTATCACGTTGATTCCAAGTATGTAAATTGTATGTAAATTGTACAGCATAAGAAAGTGGGTGAGCATACTTTTCCCCCATGCTTGTAAATGATTGAAATATTGTATAAGCATAAAAAGGGGCCACGAAACTCATTTGTTAGGTGGTAAGTATGAATGATCAAAGTTTCCAAATATTGTATGTAAAAAATGGTCAAACACCTATTGACAGTTATTGTTAAGCATTAATGATATGTATAAAGCATATAGTAACGTTTGATCGGTTCGGGTTGTATTGGTTCGGTCACACGAAACACACACAAGCAGACATAAGTATTAGATCTTATATAGATCCGAGTACTTGAAATCGTTGCTATTGCCGATGATATTTATGTAAAAGTGTCATTGTTATTAGAAAAATTCTTGGTAAATATCGTTGGTTACAATTCAGTTATTGATAATTGTAAAATGTTAAAGTTGATTTGATTTATGATAACATCAGTAAGCTTGATAGTGTTAACTTAAATATTGTCATTAGCAACGGTAACCGTGTTGATGTCACCTTAACATCACACGATATACACACACCACAAACAAGAAGAAACTCACACACAACAACCCCAGTCGCACGACTGGACCAGACGCACGACTCAACACTCCATCCGCACGAATCAACCTTCATTCGTACGAATCATCTTCATTCGTACGATTGAACCTCCATTCGTGCGATTCGACCTTCAGTCGTACCACACAACACTCAATCGCACGACTCAACATCCATACGTATGAATCAACCTTCATTCGCACGAATCAGCTTCATTCGTACGACTGAACCTTCATTCGTACGACTCAGCATTCAGTCGTATGATACACGCACAATCGCACACATTCATTCGCATAGACTCAGTCGCACGACTCACACAATCGCATAGACTCAATCGTACGACTCACACAATCGCATAGACTCAAACGCACGACTCACACAATCGCATAGACTCAATCGCACGACTCACACAATCATATAGACTCAATCACACGACTCACACAATCGCATAGACTCAGTCGTACGATACACCCAGTCGCACGTCTCAGTCGCACGACACATCCAGTCGCACGGCAGACCCAGTCGCCAAAACAGCAGAATCGCGACTGCAGAAGTGCAGAGCAGCTTTTGGATGCTTTGCGCATGAGATTCACACCTCAAGGACTTCCAGAAACACATTTCAAACATGTACAAAGAAGAAGAACACGCAGAAAGGCAACACACGCACCCACGCAACCTCATATGCGCAGGTTGGTCCCGAGCACCCGAAACCCTAAAAACGCAGAAGTAAACAAGCAAGAAAAGGGACAACCAAGGTCATCTACCTGCAAGAAAGGAGTAGTCTCAGCTGTAGCCGAGGCTTTGCCGGTGAAAACGCGAAGAAAGGGGCGGTTTTGATGCAAGGAAGAGGAAGAAAATGGAAGAAGAAGATGATGAAGAAGAAGATGGAGTGTGGTGTCTAGGGCTGGTATATGGGTATTTATACCCGGCCCTAGTTTGGCAAAATGTCACATTTGATCCCTGCACTTAGCCCCCGAGTTCCCAAGTTTGTTTCGGTTAAAAACGACCTTAATCGGCTAGTTATATTAGTGATACAGATGTAAATGATGGTGTTAATAACTTAAAATGGTCTTATTAATAGAAATAATAATGAATAAGGTAGGTTTAATAGCAACGATAACGACGACTGTAAAAGCTCTTAATGATGGCAACGGTAACGATGAGAACACAAGTGTAAAACATGATAAAGCAAGTATAATATCCACACGAATAGTTTATAAAGGTGAGGAATAAGCGTTCAAAGAAAAGTTAACAGAAACACGTTAACTGACGGTCCTTTTTGGTGACGGATGTCACAGTGTCCCCAGTTGGGAGAATTTCGTCCCGAAATTCAACTTGTGTTAGGTCCAAGAGTGTCATCCCCAAATAGATGTGGATATTTGAGTTTTATCTGGTCTTCCTGTTCCCACGTGAATTCTGGTCCTTGTTTGGAGTTCCATCTCACGCGGACAATTGGTATCTTGCTGCGCCTTAATCGTTTGACCTTTCGGTCCATGACCTCTATAGGTTCTTCGATAAAATTGAGCTTTTCGTCAATCTTGATTTCCTCAATTGGTACGTGAAGAGTTTCATCCATTAGACACTTCTTGAGGTTTAATATGTGAAATGTATCGTGTACACCACTGAGTTCTGGTGGCAACCTTAATCGATATGCCACTGAACCGATTCTTTCTGTGATTTCAAATGGTCCTACGAATCTTGGGGCTAACTTCCCTTTCTTTCCAAATCGTACAATCCCTTTCCAGGGAGAGACTTTAAGTAAAACATGATCTCCCACATTGAATTCCAGAGGCTTCCAACGGTTTTCGGCGTAGCTCTTCTGGCGATCTCTGGCTGCTTTTAGTCTATCTTTGATCTGGAAGATCTTGTCTGTTGTTTCTTGAATGATCTATAGGCCTGTTAGCTGGCTTTCTATGACAACCGATCCCAAGGTCACTATTCTAAACCCTAATTTAATTGCATCATTTCTGATGACTAGTGTAGGTTGGACTCACCGGCCTGTCTGTGTTTTTGTCTTTAATTTGTATTTGTTTAGTTTATGTTCTAGCGAACCTACAGGAGAACCTACAGGTTCGCCCGGAACTAATAGTATGTAGATTTGTGTAGGTGGTAGCCGGGCGAACCTAGTTGGATGCCCGGCGAAGCTAGTCTTTTGATCTGATAGATTCGCTATCCAGCGAATCTATCAGCGAATCTATAGTCTGCTTATACATTGTAATGTTTTCTCATTCTAATGAAACTTTTTGCCATTTTGTTCAAACCCTAAAGTGTGTGTGTGATGGCTAGAGGTGCTAGGAGCTTATTTGAACATCATTGTAGCTTTATATCCTCTATTCATCCTTGTTTGATCTTTACTTTGATTGTTTAGCAAGAATCTCTCATAGTTTAATGAAATTCAGTGGGATATGTGTGTGTTTATGATCATTTGCACTGTTGAATCGATCATGTTGGACCAACAATATGGTATCAGAGCCATAGTGCTCTTGATAGTTTGATTTTTGTGTTGTTTTGGGGGTTTTATGAGGGAAAGACTCTTTTGATTCATTTCGAGCTTGTTCATTGTGTTTCTGATATACAAATCGCTTGGGGATTGTAGTTTTTGGCATTAGAAAGCTATAGAAACAAACCGTTCATCAATTGGTTGTGTTTTGAGATAGTTGGGTTGATTTCTTGCTGGAAAAGTATATTTCACAACTCAGCAAACTTAGCAGATTCATTCAGCGAATCTAGACGTTTCATCCAGCGAACCTAAGGAAAATTGCATTTCAATCTTTGCTGAACTTTTGGATAGCGAATCTAGCCTTTTGAACGAAAGTTCATTGCTCTTGGTTGACAACCAAGCGAAGTTGCTGCTGAATCTATTTTTGAACGAAAGTTCTTATCCTGCCGAGCAAACTTGCTCAGCGAATCTGTTCTCTCGTGCACACCGCCGAGCGAATCTACTGCTGGTCTGCCAAGCGAACTTATAGGTTCACCTAGCGAATCTACTAGCGAATCTACATCAGTTTCAGTGAATCCAATTTCTGATCTTATCATGTCTACTTCAATAGTGAATGTGTCTGATATGGAGTGTGTTCAACCAAACAGGCCACCGAGGCTTGTCAACGGAGAGAATTTTGAGGATTGGAAACGGTGCTTGAAAGCTTTCTTCTTCTACACTGATCATGGTCAGTGGGAATCTATCACTAATGGACCTCACCTACCAACAACACGTGTCGGATCTGTCACTTCACCAAATCAGGATTCTAGCACTTATACTGAGATTGACATCAAGTTGCTCGATCGTGACAAGAAAGCTATTGGAGCTTTGATTCTGTGTCTGCATCAGGATATTTATAACAGGTTTGCTGAGCACTCTACCGCTAAGGCATTGTATGATGCCCTCTGTGAGTTTTATGACGGGAACGAAGATCTGAAGAAAGACAAGAAAGCTCAGGCTCAGAAGGAGTTTAACTCATTCGTGGGATATAAGCATGAGACACTTACTTATATAACAAACCGTTTTCTATTAGTTTCAAGCAACCTGAAGAAGTATGATGAACAGCTTGGAAATCATGAGCAAGTGAGTAAATTGTTAGACTCTCTTCCTGCTCAGTGGAGTCTGCAAATCAAATTACTCAAACAAGAAAGAAATTTTGCTGATTACAAGTTGATGGATGTAATCAACAAGTTAAAATCATTTGATCTTGATGTGAAGAGAAGAGAGTATAATCAAACCATGATGTCTCCCAATGTCCCTCCTCAAAACACTGCATTGATTTCATCCGCTGTAAACTCTAACTATTATGGTGCAGCTTGTGGGAGTTCATCTGGTAATGGTGGCTTTGCTAACTCTGGGTATGGTAAAATTGTCAACTCAGGTGGTGGTTGTAAGGATGCTGGGTCAAGTTCAAATGCCTTAGTTTCTACTCAAATTCCACATGATACTATGGCACTGTTTGGGTTATTTGTGCACAGTTATGAGGCTTTGGTGGCTGGAGAATTAAAGGGACGTGGCATGACAGTGGAAGATATGTATCAGGTTGATCCTGATGACCTTGAAGAAACCGACATTCAGTGGCAAATGGCTATGCTTACTCTTCGTGCCAGGAGGTTCATGGAAAGAACTGGCAGAAAAAATTTTGGAAACCAGAGTCAGAACAATGCTCTAGGATATGACAAGTCTAAGCTAAGATGTTTCAATTGTAAGCAGCTTGGTCATTTCAAAAGAGAGTGTCCTTCTCCCATTGTCACTGAACCTGTTAATTCTGGAAACTCAAGAACCATCCCAGTCATGGATAAAGTTGAGGAAGCTAAGCCCAAGAAAGAAACTGCTCTGTGGACCAACTTTGATTGGAGTGCAGAAATTGAGGAGTCAAAGGAGGAAATCAACCATGCCTTGATTGCTGAGATTGTGGAGGAACATGCTCTTGATGATGGGGACATTGACAGTTTTGATCTTTTCAAGGAGTTCTATGGTGAAGCTGATAATGAAGTTGATAGTAATGGTGAATCTATTGGGTCTGAAGCCATTCAAAAGGTTAAGGAGTGTGTAGGTGTGATTCAGAAAGCTGTGGTTCAAGAAGAGATTGTTCAAACTGGTTTGGTGTGTGAAGCTGTTAAGGAAGAGGTTAAACTGGGTTGTGAATCTGCTGCAAAGGAAGCTGGTGAAAACGAGGAGCTGAAAATGAAGTCAATGATTGAAGAAGCCAAGAACGAAGCTGTGGAGGAATACAAGAGGAACACTCCTTATTGCCAATGTGATCGTGCTCTCACAGCAGAAAAACTGGTAATGGGTCTTCCTTATAAAATTGTTGAAGACATGTGTTCCTCTGCATGCAAAATCCGTTTGGTTGGTATATATAAAGCTAATAGGTTGCTTATAATGAATGAAAATGAATTAAAGAAAACCAATAAAGAGCTTAAACAAAATGAGTCAAAGTATTTTGTTAAATTAAGAGAAGCTTTGAAAGAAAATGAACATTTAAAAAGGACACTTTTGGAAAAGAACTGTGAGGTTAACTATTTAACTGAACAAGTCACACTTGCTGAATTTTAAGTCAGAAAACTTAAAAATAAATTAGAACAGTGGTCTCTTTCGAGCATGAAAAGGGAGGAATTATGCAAAAAACAAAGGGGGCAAGGATCAAGACCGGTTTGGGTAATGAAAATGATGCATTGGTATATCTTCCACCCAGTACTTTCTGTTATTCTCCTATGCCCACTCCTCATCCATCAAATGAGTTGATACAAGAGATTATACAGAATGATACTAACAGCTCTGTTGCAGGTTTAGAAGGATATAATTCTAAGGAGTTGCGAGAAGGATATGATTATGGTGGCAGTATTGGTCTTGGGAGCTCTAGTAGTCATGATTTTAATTCCAAGAAGTCGTTTGTAGACATTAGCTTAAGTAATCATTTTGTGTCTGGTGGAACTATTTTGGATTCAAACTCTGGGGCATGTAATAGTAACTTAGGATGTTCTGTTTCAAACACTCGTGATGACTTGAATGTTTTAAATTCCGCAATTGATGTTAATGTATGTATGAATGATGCAGCTCAACTTTCAGGTCATGTCTCTAAAAGTGAAACAAAAACTAATTGCTTTAACAAATTCTTCTCTCACCCAATCCCATCTTTTACACCAATAAGGATTTCTAAACCAAAAGATAAAGAAATGTCTTCTTCCTCTGAAAATAACAAAGATAAAATTGAACAAAAATCAGTTAGAGTGGAAGTTATTACAGGGAAGTCAAACGAGTCATATGACTCAAACAGTGATTCAGATTCAAGGTTGTCTGAATGTGATGATGAAAATCTATTGATAGAATTCCTTCATCAAATTGTTCCACAACCAGGTTGAGATCCCATTGTTTTAGATGTGGAAAGGATGATCACTTAATAAAGCAATGTCCTAAATCAGGTGGTCCTAATATGCAGAATAAATCTTTTGGAACTAGATTAACAGCTTTTATGAATGGTTTCTTTTGCAGAAGATCTGTTCCTCCAAGACCTAAGTACACTAAGACTTGGGTCCCAATTTCAAAAGTCTAACCAATTTTTTTAATATGTCAGGAACATTTAGAGGCCGCTGTAAATAGTTATTGGCATGTAGATAGTGGATGTTCCCGGCATATGACTGGGTTGAAGGACCTGCTGACAAATTTTAGAATAATTGATAGTGGCTATGTTGCTTTTGCTGGAGACAAGAAGGGTGGAAAGATGATTGGCCAAGGAGACGTTTCAAATGGTTTCCTTACTTTGGAGAAAGTCAACTATGTTCCAGAATTGGCATTCAATCTTCTCAGTGTATCACAAATCTATGATAAAGATATTCCCGTGATGTTCCTCGCCAATGAATGTCTGTTCTTGAAACCAGAATTCTCAATCCCTGAAGAGTTGGTGATCATGCGAGCTCCAAGGAGAAATGATACCTATTTGTTAAATATGGGATCAAAAGAATCATCTTGCACCGTGACCTGTCTTTTATCAAAAGTTTCATCCTATGAATCTTTTCAGTGGCATAAAAGATTAGGGCATATCAATTTTAAATTGATAAATAAGTTAGTTAAGAATAATTTGGTCAGGGGACTACCACTGAAAGATTATTCTGTGGTAGAAAAATGTATGGCTTGTGCAAAAGGAAAACAGCACAAAAAGCCACATAAACTTAAACTTCAAAACTCGATTGAGCATCCCCTCGAATTGTTACATATTGACTTATTTGGCCCTATCAGTGTTAAATCAATTGCTAAGAAATCTTATTGTCTTGTTGTGATAGATGATTACTCCAGGTACTCTTGGGTGAGATTTCTGTCTAACAAAAGTGAGACTGCTGAGGAATTGATGAAGCTGATTCCACTGATTGAGGTTCTTGGGAAAAGAAAGATTCAGGCCATCAGGAGCGACAATGGAACAGAATTCAGAAACCACATCTTCAATTCATTCTATGAACAAAGGGGTATTCTCAGACAGTTCAGTGCTGCCAGAACACCTTAACAAAATGGTGTTGTTGAACGTAAGAACAGAACTCTAATTGAAGTAGCTAGAACGATGTTGATCGAGTCAAAGCTTCCAATTATCTTTTGGGCTGAGGCAGTTAATTGTGCAGCTTATGTTCTTAACCGGGTATTGATTGTCAAGAGCAAGATGAAGACATCATACCAGTTGTTCCGAGGAATTAAGCCTCTCATTGATTTTCTGTGCCCTTTCGGTTGCTCTTGTACTCTGTTAAATACCCAAGACTAGAACATGAAGTTTGGTGCTGTCTCTGATGAATGTTTCTTTGTTGGGTACTCAGAAACACAAAAGGCGTATCGTGTGTATAATAAACAGTCATGGATTGTGCAAGAGTCCTACTATGTTGACTGGCAAGAATCCAACTCAATAAGCATTAGAAGTGAGCCTGCATGGTTCTATGATTCTACCACTGTCTTCAAGTCATTTAATTTGCCAATTCCTGATGATGATGACGTTATTCCTCACTCGCCTGTGAATCTGATTCCACCACAACCGCAACCGTCTGCCACCACCTCATTACCTCCCACTTCATTTGATATCCCATCCTCACCACCTCCACCACCACCTCCATCATCTGATCCATCATCTCAACCATCTTCATCTAATCCTACAATCTCATCTACCATTCCATCCACAGTTTCATCCATTCAAAATCCACCTATCGATCCAATTCCCACAAATTCATCTCCTCCCGCACAACCATCCACTTCCACATCGACATCTCCACATAACCCTCCATTGCTTAACACAAATTTTAAAACATTAAAAGATCACCCTCATGACTACATCATTGGATTTATCACAGACGGAGTAAGGACTCGGAGTCAGAGTGGATTGATAAATGAGTGCCTTTATGCAGCTTTTCTATCTCAGATCATTCCAAAGAATTACAAACAGGCACTTGAAGACCCAAGCTGGGTGGACTCTATGCAATCTGAGTTGCAGCAGTTTAGGAAGTTGAAAGTTTGGGAGTTAGTTGATCTTCCTCCAAACAAATGCCCCATTGGTACCAAGTGGGTTTTCCGGAACAAGCCAGATGATCATGGTATTGTTATCAGAAATAAAGCCAGATTGGTTGTTCAAGGATTTGCTCAGGAGGAGGGGATAGACTACACTGAAGTGTTTGCTCCAGTTGCTCGGATCGAAGCCATCAGAATTTTTCTTGCACATGCAGCTAACAAGAACTTTAAAGTTTTTCAGATGGATGTGAAGTGTGCATTTCTATATGGAAACATTGATGAGGAGATCTATGTGTGTCAGCCACCAGGTTTCGAGGATCCAGATTTTCCAGATAAAGTATACAAGCTAAACAAATCTTTGTATGGGTTGCATCAAGCTCCCCGAATCTGGTATGAGACCTTGACGTAGTATCTCCTCAGCAAGGGTTTCTCTCGTGGGACTATAGATATGACACTCTTCAAGAAGGAGGTTGATGGTGAGATGCTGATTGTTTAAGTGTATGTAGACGACATTATCTTTGGATTAACAAATGAAAAGCTGTGTAAAGATTTTGAAGAAGTGATGAAGGATCGCTTTGAAATGAGCATGATGGGGGAGATGTGCTTCTTCTTAGGATTGCAGGTAGAACAGAAACCGGAAGGTATTCTTATTCACCAGGAGAAGTACATCAAGGAAATCATCACAAAGTTTGGCATGGATGATTCAAAGCCAGAACTTACTCCCTTTACTGCTCAGACATGCTTGTCTCCTGATGATAATGGGAAGTCCGTGGATATCGATATCGTTCGATGATCGGATCTCTTATGTATCTGACTGCAAGCCGTCCAGATATCACATTTGCCGTGTGCTACTATGCTCGTTATCAAGCCAATCCTAAAGAATCACATGAGCTAGCTGTTAAACGCATTTTTCGTTATCTTAAGGGTTCCTCTCGTTTGGGACTTTGGTATCCAAAAGGTGGGAACTTTGATTTACATGCTTTTTCTGATAGTGATCATGGTGGTTGCAGGATTAACAGAAAGTCGGTCACCGGTGGATGTCAATATCTGGGTGACTGTCTTGTTTCGTGGCAAAGCAAAAAGCAAACAACAGTGTCCTTATCCACAGGAGAAGCTGAATATATTGCTGCATCAAGCTGCTGTTGCCAAGTGCTCTGGATTCAACACCAGATGATGGATTATGGCATCAACTTCCTTCACACTCCAATCTTCTGTGACAATGAAGCAGCTGTGGGAATTGCCAAGAATCCAATTCATCATACTCGAACCAAGCACATCGAAACAAGAATTCATGCAATCCGTGACGCTCAGGAAAAGGGGTTCATTGATATCATTCCTATTGAAACAAGGAAGCAGAAAGCAGATCTTTTCACAAAAACTTTTGATAAACCTCGTTTTTATGAATTGATTTCTATGCTAGGATTAATATCATTCTGAAAACCTTTTTCTGAGAAAAACAATTGTTTAAGATGTAAATATGTAAATATTCTCTTTTATTTTCTGCCCTTGAGAATCCTTCTGTCACACATTTCTTTACTTTTTTTATTTTTTTCTTTTCTTCTTTTTGCTTGTTGAAAATTTTCTATTAGATAAGCTATCAAATAGAAATTTTGGGGGAGTATAAGATTAGATTTCATCTTTTGCTAAGTATCAAAATTCTGCTACTTTTCAGGCTATCCGTGCAGAAAATGAGACTTTGAAGGAGGTCAGAATTATTATGCTTGGGATGTGCAAGATAGGCTCAGCCTTAAAACGAAGTAAACAGTAATTTTGTGGCCAAACATAAAGCTCAAAGGATCACGGTGATAAGGATTATTTCCATGACATGTTGGCCTGCACAAAGATACAAGTATCTGTCTAAACGGGTTGAGAGTTTACTATCTCTGTTGTAATCCTTTGTAAAATCCCAAATCACCCTTCCCCTAGCCCTGAATGACGCTTCTAGTTAATCTAGTTAGCTCTTCAGAATCCCTTTCGTGCTTATCTCCTCTGCTGTGCGGAAGCACTGACCTGGAGTGATGATCTCCTCTGTTATACGTAAGTATAGACCTGGAGCTCTCATCAGCACGCTCAGATGATCATCTCCTCTGTTATACATGAGTATAGACCTGGAGCGCGCATCATCTGCAACCCTAAATGCTCAAAAGAAAAAGAAGATCAAAGATCTACATCATACATCCATTAAAATATATGGATTGTCAAATACTATCAAGCATCTAAAGCAATTATTCCCTCACAATGCTTCTCAAAATTGGGATCATTATCTAAAGCCACTCCCTAATATGCCTTGATTGTTCACATTCACAGTGGTTCTCAATTGATCATTGTCTATGTTCATTTCAATTATAAGCCCTTGCATTCAATGTGTCAGAAATGATCATTGTGCATGCCCACCCCTAGGATCTAGCACAGAGATAAATGATCACTCATGCTCAATAAGCCCTGATGACAGAATATGTTCTTTGCCAAATGTCTGTGGGAACTAAATTACCCGAGATTCCTCAAATCTACAAAAAAATGATAAAAGAAAGCTGCAGATTGCTTGTTGAAAAGAATTTGGCATGGGTTTAAGTGGACAATCATATCTGCAATCTCGCTAATAAATGACTCTCCGGATATCCTTTAATTTTGTCTTTCTTTATTCAATTTTATTTTATTTTAAGTTTTAATATTTTATCTTATTTTTGAGTTTAGGTATTGTGGGATGTTTTAATATTCAAAAAGGGCAATTTCTTTTTTATGTCTAAGAATATAATAATAATAATAATAATAATAATAATAAAAAATTTTAGGGTTTCAGCGAATCTGCTAGCGAACCTATAGGTTCGCCCGACACTGATCGTTGGTGATGTCAGTCTTTTGACTTTGTGTTGCCGGGCGAATCTATATATTCGAGGCCAGCGAATCTAAGGCCTATATAAGCAGTTCACAGGTTCGTGCAGCTCTTCATTCGCTGCACTGTGAACTGCTTATACCAAAAACCCAAGATCCATTTCTATCTTTCATTGCTTGTTTCGTTGTTTTCTTGCAAGTTCTGGTCTTATGTAAGTGCGTCGCATGTATTTAATCCTTGCATTTCATCGAAAATCAGTTTTTCTTTCCGAATCAAACCCGTATGTTCATCGCGATTTTTCGATTCAAATAGGCCCTCTTAAAGACCGATTATGCATAAAATAAATGATAGGGTTAGGTCGCATTGTGTCCTATTAAGTCATGTTATGCTCCATTTGGTTTAAAATCAATGTTTGATTCTGATTTTCAAATCTAGGTTTTCAGCGAACCTAGTGTTCTATCAGCGAATCTGAACGAAAATTCTACATGATTGAGCGAATCTGTGCCGGCATGCTGCTCATGCGTGGCAAATAGATTCGCGCGAAGTTCCCAACGAACCTATAAGTTCGCTTGGCACATCTTGCTTGCTTGCCTGTCTGCGAACCTATAGGTTCATGGTATAATCAGATTCGCTGTTAGCGAATCTAAATCTTTTCAGCGAACCTATTCAATTTTTTTTTCTTTTTTTCATTTTCCATTTTTAAATATTTCATATCTTTTTAGCTTTGAAATCAATCTAATCAACTTCCGTTTGTGTTTCGATTACCATGTCGACTCTTCAGTTCTTCGATAAGCACAACATGTGTGCTTTGCTGGATGAAACGCATGAGAAAGCAGCTGCTTATAAAGATTGCATCAAATGGCTGAAGTCATCTCACATTCACCATGCTATTTCTCACTCCCCTGAAGTCTATGATTCGCATGTTCGTGACTTTTGGAGAAACGCGGTAGTAGATGTTGGTGTGACTCCCTCAAGGATTGCCTCTAAAGTCCTAGATCAAGAAATTTCCTTTTCTTCTGACGATCTGGCTAGGATATTACATTTGACTGAAGATGTTGGTGATGAGGTTCCCTTGAATGCTAAACAAGTTTACAAGGAACTAAGGAAGGCAGGATATGAAGGTCCAATACCTGGTGAAAAGAAGACGGAGTTCATCAAGTCTTACTTAATCAGAGAATGGCGATACATTGTGCACATATTCATCATGTGTTTGGATCACAGGAAAGGAGGAACCGATGGGTTAAACTTGGAATGGGCAAGGGCAATGGTGCTATTCTGCCAAGGCAAGAAGGGAAATATTGCTAAGATGATTTATGACTACATGGTGCAGAATATTCATGCTCAAAGAAAGGACAAATGGCTGTTGTATCCCAGATTCGTCCAGATGATACTGAATGACTTAAAGCCAAACTTGCCCATAGTTGGTGATACTTTGAAGATATGGATAATGAACACCAGGATTTTTGGTGATTGTAAGTCAGTAAGATACAATTGCGTGGGAAAGATTGCTTACTTATGGGAGAACATGTATCCACCCAAAAGATGGAGCCATATTAGTAAATTGATCGAGATTGAGAAGAAAAATAAGGCACAAAATGTTGATCAAAGTGAGGTGAGGCTGAAAAAGAGAAAGCCATATGCTCGTGACAAAGATTACAGTGTAGATAAAGAGATTGATGAAGTACAGAAGGAGTTAGATGTTCAAAGGGAGAGAAGGACCAAGAAGAGAGCTGAGACTAGGTCTAGCTCTCAGCATGTAGAAGAAAGAAGAACAAAAAGGAGGCACGAGGATCCTGTTAAACCTGCTGATACTCCTGCATCAAATGCAAATGATGAGTTAGCCAATCTGAAAGCTAAATATGCTGAGCTTGAAAGAAGGGATAAACAGAAGGGTGATGTTATTAAGGGTATGGCCCTGATGCTCAAGGATCATCAAAGTTTGCTAATTCGAGCCTTCACCGAACTGAATGAAATGAAGGCTAAAGCTGGGATGGAACCTGCTATGTCTGAACACGAGTTGAGAGTGTTGAAAGAAGCTGCAAGAAACTCTTTTGATATGTATGAAGGATTGACTTATACTGCTGAAGGTGAATCTAGAGGAGATAAGGATGGTGGTTCAGAGGATCCTTTAAGGTCAAAGAGTAAAGAAAAGATGGTTGCTGAGGATGCAGGGTTTGATGAACAGATGGGGTTTGATATGGATACATTTACTGGACTGGAAATGGCTGGTGGAAAACAAGTAGATTTCAATTTGATAGATGAAGAAGGTGAAGTTGAGGAACAGCTGGTAGATTACAGCTCAGAGCCCGAATTTTATGAGGTAGATGAACGACCAGTGACTTATTTGGCAGAAACTGGGTCATCTAAAGGTGGAACTGTGGAGTTAAACCAATCTGAATGGTTTGTCAAAGAAAAAGAGGCTGAAGAGATAACTCCACTGTTTTAGAACATAAAAAATCCAACCAGAAAGGAGACTGACAAGAAGATTTTTAGCTGGAAATACAACTCTGATCTCAAGTTATTTATGATTAAGAGAAGAGGAGGAGGGATCTCATATTTTCACAAGTGAAAAGCTTTCAAAACTCTCCCAAGGTGGGATCTAAGGAGATTGGCTGAGATCCCGTTACTTGGAGCTGATCAGAGTGAACGGGCAAAGTTGCTGGAATTAGAGATCAAAAAAGGTTTGACTGATAATTTCACGGCCTTTGGCTTCATGAAAATGGATAGAAAGAGGTCAAAGAAAGACATTGATTGGGTGACTGGCAAAGGAAAGATTGTGCTGAAACTGAAGCCAGCAAAGACTGTAAATCGAATTAGGATACCTGATCCTCTTCCCCCGAGACTGCAAGCATTCGAAAAATGGTTCTATGATAACAACACAGGGGAAGCAGTGATTAGAGTGAAAGGTGTTCCTGAGATCAGATTGTTTGATCCAATGGAAGTATTTTCCTTGTGTGATGAAGATTTGAAAGTATTGTGTGAGAATGTGATCCACCATGGAGCAGGAGAGGAAACAAAGGCTGAAGCAAATCTGTTTGTCATAGTTGCCAACAAAGCCCGGGGTATTAGAGTTGAGATAGAGGAGGTTGCTGAGAAACTAAGGAAAGATGATGATTTCAGGAAGGATATGGATGATCTGGCTAGGCAGATGGATAGTACGATTGAGAAGAGGTTTGATCGAGAAACCAGTGATTCTAGAGTTAGATCTGAGGAGCGTTCTGTTACAAATCAGGAGGAAGTTATTGTTATTGACATGCCTGATACAGAAATTGCAGAAGCCAAGTTTGTTCAAGAGGTTAATGAGGAAGAAACGTTTGCTGAAGTCATTGCTCAGGACATTTTTCAGATTGTTCAGCAAGCTGCCGGAGCTGATCAAGTATGAAAGTTAAAGGCCGGAGCTGATTTAGAAACCCCCTGGGTGAGGTCCAACCTAGGGGGAGTATTGATGACTAGTGTAGGTTGGACTCACCGGCCTGTCGGTGTTTTTGTCTTTAATTTGTATTTGTTTAGTTTATGTTCTAGCGAACCTACGGGAGAACCTACAGGTTCGCCCGGAACTAATAGTATGTAGATTTGTGTAGGTGGTAGTCGGGCGAACCTAGTTGGATGCCCGGCGAAGCTAGTCTTTTGATCTGATAGATTCGCTATCCAGCGAATCTATCAGCGAATCTATAGTCTGCTTATATATTGTAATGTTTTCTCATTATAATGGAACGTTTTGCCATTTTGTTCAAACCCTAAAGTGTGTGTGTGACGGCTAGAGGTGCTAGGAGCTTATTTGTTCATCATTGTAGTTTTATATCCTCTATTCATCCTTGTTTGATCTTTACTTTGATTGTTTAGCAAGAATCTCTCATAGTTCAATGAAATTCAGTGGGATATGTGTGTGTTTGTGATCATTTGCACTGTTGAATCGATCATGTTGGACCAACAATTTCCCATCTTATGAGTACTAATAATAGAAACAATTTAATTATATCAATAATATTTGAATCACCATTTGTTATTTGGTCCATTTTTATGATTCTATATGATTTTTGTGAATTTAGTTATTTTAAGTCTTGACTTTTAGAAACTTAGTGCCCGGGAATATTAATTAGTCACCCTAAGTAGGATATACAATATCAATTGAAACAATTAAGAGTATGTGTGCACACACACTTGTAATTTTTGGACCTAGCATGCATAATCATGCATTAGACTTATCAACTAACATCATTTTAATAACTAACATTCTACACTAGACTACAAAATAATACTAGTAAAAATTATACTAGATTAAAAATTTAAATGAAAATCCCTCTCCACATAAGACAAAATCGGCCCCCCTTAACCCCCAATGGATGATCTTGTCTCCCACTACACACAACCCCTTCCTATCATCCACTCACTACACATGCAATCCCTCACATGTTGCAAGACTCACTCCCTCATTCTCTCTACTCTCTCTCTCGAACTCAGCTGCAGAAACACACCCAAATCCTCTCATTCTCCTCTCTATTTCCAGCTCCAAACCGTGAGCAACAACAATAACAACATCGGCCAGCAACAAATCGCGAGTAGGGTGACCTTTTGGTGAAGTTTTGAAGCTTGAAACTTGCAAGACTTGTGGTTTCCAGCTTGTGTTCGACTTCTACAGTCATGTCCAAGGAGATTCCAGCCATTCACGACCATCCACACCTTCCAAATCGCGAGTTACATCAAGTGTAAGCTCCATGTGTCGGTTTTGGTCATTTCTCAAGTTATTCTTCATTTTTCACCTAAAAACCTTACTTTTTCTTGTTGTAGCAGAAACATCTCACCCTCACATTGTTCTTGAATAGTTCCTAACATTCTTTAAGGTATATCACATGATGTAATGGTCATTCTAAGGGGTAGAACCCGATTTACCCCTTGAAAACCCTATTTTTGGTGTTTTTGGCACCATCTAACTTGTGTATCTTGTAACCCTTCAAAACAAAACTTGTAACCTGCATATTAATGGGTTTTAAGACTACTGACAACCTGTTTTTAAAGTCTCAAAGAGTATACACCACCTACATGTGGTAAAAACATGCATTACACCTTGAAAACCCCTCTTTATACTAGTAACAACCTCTTTTAGACACTTGTTGAAAACCCTCTCAAACAAGGTTCATAACCTGCTCAAAAATAAGTTTTAGACACCCCAACAATCTGATTTCTAAGTTAGATGAAGTTTTGGTAATGTTTAAACTCAAGTTACAATGATTTACACATGTATAATGGGCATTTATGAAACTTTCTATATATTTTAAAGTCTATGGATGTGTAGAACAACTAGGCCACGATTGGGACTGTTATTTTAGTAGGTTTTGATGAATATTAAGAGTGTTAATAATATTTAATCTCTGGAATAAAGGACATGTTGTGTTTAGACCCATTTTAGTCACTTTCGGGACCCGAAAACATGGTAAAATCACTTAAAAACAAGAAAACTTGGGTTATAAACTTTTTAAAGAGAATTCCAGGTTTATTAGGGATTAATAAAGTGTTCTGGAGTCAATGGGAATTTTTAGTGGTCAAAAGGTATTTTAAATGGATTTGTAAGTGAAAACGGGTGCTAACCGAGAGACGTTTTTGAGGAAATTCTAAGAAAAATAAGTATAAAGTTAGAAGTTATAAAAACCCTATTATTTCAGTAATTTAAATGATAAAATAACTTATAAACTAGAAAGGTTGGCCAAACAAGCTTTTAAATGGTCAAACCCGGTTAAAAACGCGTTTTAACGGTTTAAACGTAAAAACGAGTCTTTCAACTACTAGAGGCAAATTTTGTGATTTAAAAAGGTTGGAAACTTATAAAAGTGACTTTAAAAAGTTAGCTACTAGTCCTAGACTCAAAAACATGAAAACTCATAGGTAACATAACATAACATAACATACCCAGTAAGTCCCACTCATGAAAACTCATAGGTAACCATTTTAAACCCTTCGGTTTTACCGTGACCAGTAACGTAAACGCGTAATTTATAAATCGAGTCCATAAACTAAAAATTTGGATATATATTCTTAAAATTAAGTTAGATTAAGGTCATGGACCTTATTTTTGGTCATAAAGGTCATCTAATACAAGAAACCAAACTTAAGGGTAGAAACTATCAATTTTGAAACTTTAGGGGCTAAACTATAAAATTTTAGTAAACTTCATAATCGAATCAAATGACCCCTTTAGTCACTTGAATAGCATATTTACCATATATTCTTGACCTAGTAATGTAGAAACCCTTAATTGTATGAGAAACCTTGACTTTCCATAAAAGGAAACTTTTTATGCAAACCCTAATTGAATCAAAGCCGAACCCGACAAACTAATACTTAGGCACTCTTGTTGCACCTTAAATAGGTTTAGAGCAGTAGCTAATCACTTAATATATTCATATTAGGGTGCTAGACTTGAGATATTCTCGGCACACGAGGAGATTCTTTGCTTAAAATCTAAGGTGAGTTCTAGTGAACCCCCTTTTACTTACTGTTTTTGAGATGAAGCATGCTCTTTTAAACTAACACTTTTATTTGTGATACTACTTATTGTTTATGGGATGAAACATGCCATGTTGTTTTATGAACTATGATTGTGCTTTACTTGATGCTTGAATGTGGGACTTATGGATACCTGCTGATACTTATATCATGATCATTAATTCTTTTGTGAACCGCTTGTTTTATATGGATAGATCTATTTGGGGAATCCCCCACACACAGTGGCTCCCACTACAGGGAGGTACCCCACTGAGATCCTGAGAGATCGTATGTGGCATGTAGCAAGTTTTGATTAAGAAACTATGGTGAACCATCCTGGCAGGTATGGTTCACTGATTTGAGGCTTGGTTCCTTCCTTCGGGAATATCCGGTTAAACACAAGTTTAGAAGAGGCCAACCGGGGACCAAGTGCAGGGTTGATCGTGATACCCCACGATGATTGATACTAAAAATGATGCTTTTAAAATCAAATGAGATTTTTCATAAGCTTTCACACTTGATTCTAAACCTTTTATGTGGACTTTAAGAGTTCCTTTTATTGTTTTGAAACTTTAAGCACTTAATTCACCAACTTTTTAGTTGACACTATTTTCTTTTGAGCATGTTTCAGGTAACCCGTGAAGACTCTTAGTTATAATGGAATACTTAGACTCAACCCTGAGACCATGGCATTTGCTTGTGTGACCAAAATCATGACTTGAACAATTTGATTTAATGACTATTTTTATTTTGTTGAACTATGTAAACATTTGGGGCTGGATCTGTTTCCAGCCCGGTGTCTTTTAAAACTTTAAATGCTATGTGATGTTCTCTCCCTTTGAGCTCTTATATTGGTTTGTTTCCGCTGCCATGTATGTTGTTACTAATCTGTGATGTCCCACCCTACCTGGGCCTGGGGGTGTGACACTTTTACCAATGCTTCAAAAGGAGCGCATTCAATGCTAGTATGGTGTAACATCCGGTTTTTAATCCGGACTTATAATCGTATTATAGTTTATGTTTAATTAATTAAGTTGAGTTGTTTGTTAAGATTGGTGTTCAGTTACATGACTTGCATGCGAATGAACTTTAGTCGCACCCCTTACGTGCGAATGAGACTCAATCGCACGAATCATAGGCGCATGGGCTTCAGTCGCACGATTCAGTCATACGAATGGGGTTCAATCGTGCGACTGAGTGTGAGGCGGTTATGATGTGTGTGTGGATAAGTAAGGCGGTGAAGAGAGTTTAAAAGCAGATTTGTATCTGCATCACCTCCATTTTTCTTGTTCCTTTCACACCCAAACACTCCTGTTCTCACCAAATCGACTAAGTCAACTCCGTTTCGGTAAGTTTTGAATGTCACAGATCAATCTTGATATGTTATAAGCTGTGTATATGATTGAATTTGATCCAATAACACGTTTAAATCATTGATTTGGTCTTGTTCTTTTCTAAGTTAAAATCCGGGAATTCGGATTCGAGTTTTGTGAAGTTTTGATAAAACAATGATCCGAAACCATTGTAAACGATGGGTATATGATCTGTTTTGAATATGACATGATTTGGATGGTTAAAACTCAAATTTTGAGTAAGTTTGGATCAAAAACAACAAGAACACAGCTGCTGATCCATTTCAGACGAATGGGCTCAGTCGCATGCCTCAGTCGTGCGAATGTGAGTCTAGTCGTACGACTGAGTATGAATGAAGGTTCAGTCGTGCGACTGAGAACTCAGTCGCCTGGTTAGAAGACCGAATGAAGATGAGTGATCACTGTGTACGAATAAGGACTCAGTCGTGCGAATGAATGGTTAGTTGTACGACTGAAGGTTTAGTCACATGATTCAAACACATGGATCAGTCGCAAGAGGCCCATTCGCACGATTGGACGTTCATCCGCATTAATGTTCATCCGCATAGGTCCATTCGCATGATTGCTCATTGGCATAAGTGTTCATTCGTATAGGAGTTCTGTTTGAGAATAGTTTACTGAATCAAAGTTTATTACTTTAGATACACCTTGATTAGAAGAAGGACTAGTTATCTTGTGTACGTGGATTGTGTTGATTGTCGTGAGGAAGTTAATAAGGTGAGTTCTAAGCCCTTTTTAAATGTGTGGTTTTAACATACGGGCTAGCATACATACAATGATGAATAATTTGAATGTTTTAGCACCAGAATTGTAATAATGATGTTTATACATTACTAACAGCTCGTGGGACTGTTAGAGTTAAGTTGGAATAATGAATGGTTGGGATAATGAATGGTTATCTGAACATTGTTAATCATTACGTGATGGTAATGATTCCAATAGGTCAGATAAGGTTTAAAGACAGATGAAAATGTATTGAAACTGGTGCTAAAAGAAGGAATATGCGGTGTGTGTAAATTAATTTGATGATATTGGCAATGAGTAAAAGAAATTGTTTTGATGTGATGTAAATCTCAACGGGCCAGTTAGGGTAAGATGCCTGTATGTAGACTGTACAGTGAGAAGGAGTGATGACGATCACTCAGCTTTATGAACATCTTGTGGTGATGACCCTAGATGATTAAATTGGCATCCTACTGGATGAGAGATAATAGTTACAGTTTCTAGTGGGAAACTGACGTCCGGTGGGACGAGTCCGGTGGGACAAAGTAAAGTTAAACTTGATTTTTATTGTATTGCCAATATAAACTAGATTTTATATGTGATATGATGTTGTTAATGTTTTAATAAAAGTTAGAACTCACTAGTTTATCTGATATTTTGAGTGTGTTGTATGTGTGCTAGGTAAGAAAGAATCCTCTAATAATAGAGGCAAGCAAGCATGAGCTAATTAAGGATGCTATCCCGGAGTAGCTGCTGGCATAGGGTGTAGGACCTGTTAATAATGTAAAAAGGAATGTATAATCAAATATTATTATATATAAAATGTTTTTAGAAAGTTGGGTTAATATGTAATTATGTTTAGTCTTCCGCTTTAGTCTTCCGTTGTATGATAGAAGCTCTGATTTGTATTTAAGATGTTAATCCAACTATGTGATGTGCCTCCGGTGCCTTGCCGGGTTTAGGGCGTCACAGGTTGGTATCAGAGCAGTAGTTAAAGGGATCTAGTGTCTTAATAACTAGACTTTAACTAGAAAATAGATATGTCAGCAGGGATAGCTAGATAGATTAGTTTGTTAAAACAAGAGAAGGTGATGGGACGAACATGAGAAGGCATAACGAGAATAGTAAAAGTAAAGTAAACAATTAATAGTACTTGGACAATATTATTAATAATTTACTTTACTTATAGTATTCTGGTTATATATACTTACATACGAACACCAAATAATCCTGATCTCATTTTAATAGGTTATGGCTGATAGGGAAAGTGAAAGAATGCAAGGTGGAACCTCGGAAAGAAATGTTGATGAAAGCATAGAGGTGCTTAGTATAACGAGACAGCAATTTCGTGATGCAATTGCTGAGGAGGTTCGTAAGGCCTTGAATGTAGCTAGACCTGATGAAAATAGGAATGTTGATAAAGCTGAGGGGTCTAGTGAGAGAAAGGGAGTTACGTATAGTCAGTTTAAAGAATGTAATCCTCCACAGTTTTCTGGGGCTATGGATGTGGTAGCCACCTATAAATGGCTTCGTGAAATAGAAGCCGTGATCAAATTGAGTAAGTGTAGGGAGGATCAAAAAGTAAAGTTTGCAGCCCACTCGATTGTAGGTGAGGCTCTGTATTGGTGGGATACGATTATCCAAACGTTAGATGAAGAGGCTACTGATAAAATGTTGTGGCCTGAATTTAAAAAGTTAGTGTCGGACAAGTTTTGCCCGAAAGGCAAGATGGATTGAATAGAGATGAATTTCCTGCAGTTTCAGGCAGGTAGTATGTCCCATAGGGAGTACACGTCTAAGTTTGAAGAGATGACGTGGTTGGTGCCTCATTTAGTGGTTCCTGAAGGGAAGAAAATCTTGAGGTATACTCAGGGGTTGCCTCAGGAGGTTATAAAGTTGGTTAGATCATCTGCTCCGAGTAGTTATCAGTTAACGGTAAACTTAGCAGCAGATATGTATCAAGAAGTTTTTGGTAATGATGTTGCTCCTGATGAAAGTAAAAGGAAACGTGAAGAACCTGCAGCACAGAGAAGATTTGAGAATCTAAGTTTTCAGAAGAAGGGTAGGTTTGGAAGGGGTCAACTCTAAAGGAATGTCAGAAATAAGCTGCCACGTTGCGGGAAATGTGGCAAGCTACATAAGGGTGAATGTATGATTGGTAGTAGAACTTGTTTTAAATGTGGAAGGTTAGGACATTATGCTAATCAATGTAGTGAAGGTCCTCGTAAATGTTATGAATGTGGGGAGACGGGGCATATTCGAAGTGAATGTCCAAAGTTGGTTGTTAGAAAGCCTGAATCGGTTAGATCGATGAAAGGGTCAGGAGAAGGGTCGAATGTGGCTAAGGGGCGAGCTTACTCTATGTCAGCCAGTGAGGCTAAAGCTTTGCCAGATGTAGTCTCAGGTACGTTTCTAGTTAATGGGATTCCAGCTAACGTGTTATTTGATTCTAGTGCGAGTGGAAGTTTCGTATCTGTTAATTTTTGCCCTATGCTTGCGTGTGAAATTCGACCATTAGAATTAGCCTTTATAGTTGAAACTGCTAATGATAGATCTGTGATAACAAGTAGTATGATTGAGGGTTACTTTATTGAATTAGAAGAATATAGATTGCCTGTTAAACTATATCCTATGGTATTAGGAGGGTTTGATGTAGTTTTGGGTATGGATTGGTTGGCAAACCATGAAGCCCATATTGTGTGTAATAAGAAACTAATTCAGTTAAGAGCGCCTGATGGGAAAACAATTAATGTATATGGTGATAAAGAAGAGTCAGCTATAAAAATAGTATCTATGATGAAAGCTGATAAATTAATGAGCCATGGGTGTGCATCTTATTTAGTATATGTGATCGAATCTCAAAAGCCTGTGAGAAGGATAGGGGACATTCTTATGGTTAGAGATTTTATAGATGTATTTCCAGAAGAATTACCGGGTATTCCTCCAGATCGTGAAGTTAAGTTTAGAATTGATTTAGTTCCGGGTGCTAAGCCAGTGGCTAAGTCACCTTATAGATTAGCTCCATCGGAATTGAAGGAATTAATGAAGCAGACTGAAGATTTGCTAGAAAGATGTTTCATTAGACCCAGTTCTTCACCGTGGGGTGCTCCAGTGTTGTTTGTGAAAAAGAAAGATGGGAGTATGCGTATGTGTATCGATTACAGAGAATTAAATAAGTTGACGATAAGGAATAAGTATCCACTTCCACGAATAGATGATTTGTTTGATCAGTTACAGGGAGCCAGTTGGTTTTCTAAGATAGATCTTCATTCTGGTTATCATCAGTTAAAAGTTAAAGAAGAAGATATACCTTGGACAGCATTTCGTACACGTTATGGTCGCTATGAATTTTTGGTTATGTCTTTTGGGTTGACAAACGCACCTGCTGCTTTCATGGACTTGATGAATCGAGTGTGCAAGCCAATGTTAGATCGATCAGTAATTGTGTTTATTGATGATATACTGATCTATTCAAAGAATGAAGGAGATCATGCCAGCCATCTTCGTGAAGTGTTGGAAAGGTTGAGAAAAGAAAAGCTTTATGCAAAATTTTCTAAGTGTGAATTTTGGTTGCGGGAAGTACAGTTTTTAGGACATGTGATCAATGCAGAAGGTATTTTAGTAGATCCTGCAAAGATTGAAACAGTAATGAAGTGGAGTCCTCCAAAGATGCCATCTAAAATCCGTAGTTTCTTGGGTCTGGCTGGTTATTATAGAAGATTTATTCAGGATTTTGCCAAAATTGTATCCCCATTAACAAAGTTGACAAGAAAGAGTGAAACATACGTATGGGGACCAGAACAAGAAAATGCATTTCAAGAACTAAAGCAGAAATTAACTCAATCACCCGTATTGTCGTTGCTAGATGGAAATGAAGATTTGGTAATTTCTTCAGATGTTTCGTATCAAGGTCTAGGTTGTGTATTGATGCAGAGGGGGCGAGTAATAGCTTATGCTTCCAGACAGTTGAAAGACCATGAAAAGAATTATCCAACGCATGATCTGGAATTAGCATCAGTGGTGTTTGCCTTGAAGATATGGATACATTACTTATATGGAACAAAATGTACAATTTATACGGATCATAAGAGTTTGAAATATTTCTTCGACCAGAAAGAATTAAATATGCGCCAGCGGAGATGGTTAGAGTTGGTAAAAGATTATGACTGCGAAATACTTTACCATCCCGGTAAAGCAAATGTAGTTGCTGACGCGTTAAGAAGAAAGAATGAACATCCTCCGATTCGAGTTAAATCATATAAGTTAGTGATAACTCCAGATTTTATGCCTAAGTTACGGGAAACTCAATTAGAAGCATTAAAGGAGGAGAACGTGAAACGAGAACGAATGAAAGGACAAATAAAAGATTTGAAAGAAAATAGTTTTGGGGTTAAGATAAAACATGGTCGTATGTGGGTTCCGATTGAGATGAGAGAGTTGGTACTGAATGAAGCCCATAAATCCAGATATTTTATACACCCTGGTGCTATAAAGATGTATAAAGATTTGAAACAAGAATATTGGTGGCCAGGTATGAAGTTTAATATGATGCAGTATATGAATAAGTGTTTGACATGCCTTCACGTTAAAGCTGAGCATCAAAAGCCATAGGGTAAGCTTCAACCTTTAGAGATTCCAAACTGGAAATGGGAGGAATTGACAATGGATTTCATAACTAAGCTTCCGCATACAGCTAAAGGTTATGATACCATTTGGGTCATAGTGGATAGATTGACACGTAGCGGGCATTTCTTACCAATCAAGGAAACGTATAACTCTGAGAAGTTAGCAGAACTGTTTATTCGAGAAATTATTGCTCGTCATGGAGTACCATTATCAATTGTGTCGGATAGAGATACACGTTTTACTTCGAGGTTTTGGAGAAAATTTCATGAAGATATGGGTACTAGTTTATTACACAGCACATCTTTTCATCCAGAAACTGATGGGTTGACTGAAAGAACTATCCAAATAGTTGAGGATATGTTACGGGCTTGTGTTATAGATTTTGGTGGTAGCTGGGATAGTCATTTACCGTTAGTAGAATTCTCCTACAATAACAGTTATCATTCCACAATTGGGAGAGCCCCTTATGAGATGTTATATGGTAGAGTGCAGGAGTCCGATATCTTAGGAAGAAATTGGGCAGAAAGAGTTGGGTAGTTTGGAAATTGTACAGGCTACAAATGAAAAGTTAGATCATATCAAAGCTCGGTTTAAAGCGGCTCAGGACCAACAAAATTCTTATGAAGATAAAAGGCGAAGACATATAGAGTTTAAAGTAGGAGATAGAGTTATGTTGAAAGTATCTCCTTGGAAGGGAATTATCAGATTCAGAAAGAAGGGAAAGTTAAGTCCTCGTTTTATAGGACCGTTTAGAATTATAGAACGAATTGGAGAAGTAGCCTATAAACTAGAATTACCCGATCAGTTGCAAGGAATCCACCTAACTTTTCACGTATCACATTTGCGTAAGTGTTTAGCTGATGAAAGTGCATACGTACCTTTAGATGATATACAGGTGGATGATAAGTTGAATTATGTTGAGAAACCTACTTCTATAGTAGACAGAAAGATGAAAAGATTGAGAAATAAAACTATTGAGTTAGTTAAAGTACAGTGGTCGAATAGAAAGGGGTCTGATTTCAACTGGGAGTCAGAAAATGAAATAAGAAGAGATTATCCCCAGTTGTTTGATAGTTGGTTTTGGGGACGAAACCTATTTAAGGGGGAGAGAGTTGTAACATCCAGTTTTTAATCCGGACTTGTAATCATATTATAGTTTATGTTTAATTAATTAAGTTGAGTTGTTTGTTAAGATTGGTGTTCAGTTACATGACCTGCATGCGAATGAACTTTAGTCGCACCCCTTACGTGCGAATGAGACTCAATCGCACGAATCATAGGCGCATGGGCTTCAGTCGCACGATTCAGTCATACGAATGGGGTTCAGTCGTGCGACTGAGTGTGAGGCGGTTATGATGTGTGTGTGGATAAGTAAGGCGGTGAAAAGAGTTTAAAAGCAGATTTGTATCTGCATCACCTCCATTTTTCTTGTTCCTTTCACACCCAAACACTCCTGTTCTCACCAAATCGACTAAGTCAACTCCGTTTCGGTAAGTTTTGAATGTCACAGATCAATCTTGATATGTTATAAGCTGTGTATATGATTGTTTGATCCAATAACACGTTTAAATCATTGATTTGGTCTTGTTCTTTTCTAAGTTAAAATCCGGGAATTCGGATTCGAGTTTTTGTGAAGTTTTGATAAAATAATGATCCGAAACCATTGTAAACGATGGGTATATGATCTGTTTTGAATATGACATGATTTGGATGGTTAAAACTCAAATTTTGAGTAAGTTTGGATCAAAAACAACAAGAACACAACTGCTGATCCGTTTCAGACGAATGGGCTCAGTCGCATGCCTCAGTCGTGCGAATGTGAGTCTAGTCGTACGACTGAGTATGAATGAAGGTTCAGTCGTGCGACTGAGAACTCAGTCGCCTGGTTAGAAGACCGAATGAAGATGAGTGATCACTGTGTACGAATAAGGACTCAGTCGTGCGAATGAATGGTTAGTCGTACGACTGAAGGTTCAGTCGCATGATTCAAACACATGGTCCAGTCGCATGAGGTCTATTCGCACGATTGGATATTCATCCGCATTAATGTTCATCCGCATAGGTCCATTCGCATGAGTGCTCATTCGCATAAGTGTTCATTCGCATATGAGTTCTGTTTGAGAATAGTTTACTGAATCAAGGTTTATTACTTTAGATACACCTTGATTAGAAGAAGGACTAGTTATCTCGTGTACGTGGATTGTATAGATAGTCGTGAGGAAGTTAATAAGGTGAGTTCTAAGCCCTTTTTAAATGTGTGGTTTTAACATACGGGCTAGCATACATACAATGATGAATAATTTGAATGTTTTAGCACCAGAATTGTAATAATGATGTTTATACATTACTAACAGCTCGTGGGACTGTTAGAGTAAAGTTGGGATACTGAATGGTTGGGATAATGAATGGTTATCTGAACATTGTTAATCATTACGTGATGGTAATGATTCTAATGGGTCAGATAAGGTTTAAAGACAGATGAAAATGTATTGAAACTGGTGCTAAAAGAAGGAATGTGCGGTGTGTGTAAATTAATGTGATGATATTGGAAATGAGTAAAAGAAATTGTTTTGATGTGATGTAAATCTCAACAGGCCAGTTAGGGTAAGATGCCTGTGTGTAGACTGTACAGTGAGAAGGAGTGATGACGATCACTCAGCTTTGTGAACATCTTGTGGTGACGACCCTAGATGATTAAATTGGCATCCTACTGGATGAGAGATAATAGTTACAGTTTCTGGTGGGAAACTGACGTCCGGTGGGACGAGTCCGGCGGGACGAGTCCGGTGGGACGAGTCCGGTGGGACAAAGTAAAGTTAAAATTCATTTTTATTGTATTGCCAATATAAACCAGATTTATATGTGATATGATGTTGTTAATGTTTTAATAAAAGTTAGAACTCACCAGTTTATCTGATGTTTTGAGTGTGTTGTATGTGTGCTAGGTAAGGAAGAATCATCTAATAATAGAGGAAAGCAAGCATGAGCTAATTAAGGATGCTATCCTGGAGTAGCTGCTGGCATAGGGTGTAGGACCTGTTAATAATGTAAAAAGGAATGTATAATCAAATACTATTATATGTAAAATGTGTTTAGAAAGTTGGGTTAATATGTAATTATGTTTAGTCTTCCGCTTTAGTCTTCCGCTGTATGATAGAAGTTCTGATTTGTATTTAAGATGTTAATCCAACTATGTGACGTGCCTCCGGTGCCTTGCCGGGTTTAGGGCGTCACATATGGTAGCTGTTGTTGTAAGAAAACTCAATCACAGGTAGATGAGTGTCCTAACTACCACCAAAGTTGATTACACAAGCCCTAAGCATGTTCCAATGTTTGTATTATACATTCACTTTGGACGTCTGTTTGTGGGTGATAGGCGGTACTCATATCCAATCGAGTGCCCATCGGTTTCTGTAGTGTCTGCCAAAATCATGAATTAAATCGGCTGTCACGGTCAGATATGATCGACACCGGCACTCCGTGCCTTGTCACGACCACTTTTATGTACAATCTTGCCAACTTATCCATCTTGTATTCCTCTCGGATTTGTAAGAAATAAGCTGACTTCGTCATACGGTCCACTATGACCCATATCGAGTCATGCCAGCTACTTGTTCTAGGGAATTTGGTAATGAAATCCATGGCTATATTCTCCCTTTTCCACTCGGGAATTTCAGGTTGCTGTAATAATCCTGATGGTTTCTGGTGTCCAGCCTTAATTTTCGAGCACGTCAAGCATCGGCTTACATACATAGCAATGTCTTTCTTCATGTCTGGCCACCAGTACAGATCTTTAAGATCATGGTACATCTTGTCTGCACTAGGATGAACAGAATATCGTGTCTTGTGTGCTTCATCCATGATTAGGGTACGAACGTCTCCCTATCTGGATACCCATATATGATCCATGAAATACTATATACCATCATCCTTGAAAATCATCCATTTATCCAACCCTTGGAATTCTTCTCCCACAAGGTTTTCTTCTTTAAATGCCTCACTTTATGAAATTTGGATCTGAGCTTTCAGATTCATTTGAATAGTCAATCCCAACGCTCGAGCACATAGTGGTTTCACACCTTCTTTGCGGCTTAAAGCATCAGCCACCACGTTTGCTTTCCCCGGATGATACCGGATTTCACAATCGTAGTCACTAAGTAACTCTACCCAACGTCGCTGACGCATATTGAGTTCTTTCTGATCTAGGATATGTTGAAGGCTCTTATGATCTGTGTAGATGATGCATTTGGTTCCATAAAGGTAATGCCTCAATATCTTAAGTGCAAATACTATAACGCCCAACTCTAAATCATAAGTTGTATAGGTCTTTTCGTGCACCTTAAGTTGTCGTGAGGCGTAGGCAATCACCTTATCCTTCTCCATTAGTACACATCCTAATCCTTGATGTGAAGCATCGCAGTATACCACAAAATCATCAGTTCCATCTGTTAGGTCCCTTAAAAGATTAACATTTAGTCTTTATTGTTTAGTGTCTATTTTGTATTTTATACTAGTGTAGGGACTTTTTGTGTAAATTTAGTTCCTTAGTTCTAGTATAAATAGCTTAGACGTAGTATCGATTGTAAGTTTTTGCATATGTTTTATGAGAACTGCTTTCTATCACTTGTAATCGTCTTTGCAATCAATGGAATATGAATTTTGTTGATTTGTCTTGATTTGATTACAATTGATTGTATTTTGCTTTGAATTGTTCATATAATTGATACAAATTGCTCTAATTGATCCTATCAATTGGTATCAGAGCTATCGGTTGAGTGGTTTTGAGGTTCTGTCGAAAATAGAAACTTCAAAAATCCACTGAAATCTGTAATCAATTGACAATTCAAGTGAAATATTGTGAATCGAAGCAGTGTTTCATCATCAGAAACATGTTTTGAATCACAATTTGCAGTTTATCTCATAAAAATCGAGTGAATTAGTGAAAAAACAGTTCGAATATGTGTTCTTGAGTGTTCGACCTAAAATCTCTGAAATTCATAGAAAGTTGTTGATAATCACTGAAATTGAGGTTATAGGATTGATTATCGGCATAATCTTGAACTAATTGCGAAATTTCAGCTCAATTCATCGACAATTGAAGGATTTTGAGATTTCTGAGTTCGTTACATTCATATGAATCTGATGAATGTGCCGTATTAGGGATGAAAAACACTGAAATTTGACCAAGTGATTGGTCATTTGAGAACTGTTGGACTTTTCTCAACTGTTTCAGTCGTTTCACCCTAGCCGTATAACCACTGTGGACTTGTAATCACTTGTACTTGGTCAGACACATCACTACTGTTAGTCGTTTTACCTTAGCCGTATAACGACTGTTAGTCATTTCAGCTTGTGGTCGTATAACTACTGTTGGTAGTTTTATCATTGTGTTGGAAATTTTTCTAAGGCAATCCCTTAGACTCATCACTGTTGGACTTATCACCACTGTTGGACTTTTCACTGTTGGACTTATTACCACTGTTGGACGTTTCACTGCTGGTCGTATCATCACTGTTGGACGTTTGACTACTGTTTCAGACTTTTCAGCCTTAACACTTAGAAATTTTTCATAAAATTTCAAAAATCCAAAAATATTTTTTCTTTTCATTTCTTAATTCAAAAGATTAGAAAAACAACAAAAATATAAAAAATGACTAAATCAGAAGATTCTGAGAATAGAGTTCCAAAACTTAAAAACAGAGCTGATTTTAAAAATTGGTCTCTTAGGCTGAAACATCATTTGAATTCCATAGACACTGATCTGTGGAAATCAATTGAAAAGGGTCCATACATTCCTGTGACTACTGATGGTCCAGACAGAGGATTTGTGTATTCTAAAGATTCACAAGAGCTTTATCCAGAAAATAATCTTCATGGTGATGATTTAAAGAAAGTAAAGAATGACATCAAAGCATATTCTCTCATGTGTAAAGGACTACCACTGGAAGTTCTTTCAAGGCTTGAAAACTATCAGACTGGATATACAATGTATAAAGCCTTGAAGATTATATGTGAAGGAGGGAAAGAAATTCAAGATCTGAAAAAGCAGAAACTGAAAAGGCAATTGGAACTTTTTGAGCACATCTCAGGAGAAACAATAAACCAAATGATGAATAGGTTTGTGCAATTAACTACAGAGATGTCTACTTTGAGAATCAAGAATGATCTTGAGGACTTAAACAATAGACTTCTGAATGCACTACCATCTTCTTGGAACCAAACTGTCACTTTGTTGAAACATACTGAGAAGTTTCCAATGGATCTTGATCTGCTCATTGCTAAAATTGAATCTGTAGAAATTGATGAGAGCTCAAGAAATAATGATAGACATGCATCAATAACTCAGTATAAGTATGTTGCTTCACCAGCAAATACTGTTGAGAATGCATTTTTGGCTAAAGACCAATCCACTCCTGAAGATGAAGGTGATCTATTTATGGGAGCAGGATTCTTCACCAGTACACCTGCTTACTCCAATCAACCACAACCACAATCTTCACCTAAAGCTCAAATGCCAAAACCTTCAACTGAGATGCCATCCTCCTCAAACTCTCCCAATCCAAGTAAAGTGAAAGATGTGATCAACATTCTTTTACAAAATGAAGAGTCAAAAACTGCTTTCACTGCATTCATGGCAAGCTTTCAAGCTTATCAAGGCAGTCATCTGACTCAAATGGAGCTAGTTCTACAGGATTTGTTTGAAATGGATCCAGATGATGTTGAAGAAATGGATCTTAATTGGCAGATGGTCATGATAGCTTACAGAACTCAAAAGCATGCTTACACTAACAGAAATTACAAACCCAGTGCAAACAAAATTGTTGGGTTTGATAAATCAAAATCAAGATGCTTTAACTGTAACAGCTATGGTCATTTTTCAAGAGAATGTAAAGCTCCAAGAAACCAAGGAGGAAATACTCAAGGCAGCTCAAATGGTCAAAAGTATCAGCAACAGGCAAACAAGACTTTTCAGAAGCCATACCAAAGTCTACCAATGCCAGAACCCAAAGAAGAGAAGAACAGTGAGGAAACTAAGAAGGCACTGGTTGTAAACATCAAAGATGGTTATGACTGGAGTGCATATGCAGAGCAATTTACTGCTGATCTCACTGCTAATCTGGCACTAGTTGCTGAAGTTGATGATGAAGACTGGTCTGAATTTAAAGATCCTAAATATGATGAATCAGATCAAGAAGAAGAGTATGATTGGAGCGACAAATCAGACCCAAAAGATACCACTGAAGAAGTTGCTCTTATGGCTCAATCAGAACAGCCAAAGGTTGTTAATTCTTCTGATATTGAATCTTCACACTCATATCCTGAAATACCAGTAGAAGTGAGAGAGAAAATGTGCACAAAAGCATGTTTTGAGCTAGTTGGACACTACAGAACATATTCATTTAAAATTTGTGACAAGCTCAAACAAGAAGAATCAAAACACAATAAGCTAAAATCAGATCACAAAATTGCTGATGAAAAGATCATGTCTCTTCAAGCATCATGGAACAAAACCATTAAAGAACTTGAACTTGTCAAACAACAACTTGAAGAGATGAACAAAACACTTGAAAAAGAAAAATTGGCACATGCAGCAACTCAAATAGACTTAGCCAAAGTTAAAAGCTCAAAGAAAATTGTTGAGCAACTGGTGAATGGAAGGAATGAAAAAGACAAAACAGGACTAGGATTCACACATGAACCTATGCCTGAATCTATCTCAAAAACATTACCTGATAATTTCAATACTCATGATCATTCACCAGAAAACAAAGCTAAACTGAAGGAATTCCAAGATCAAAAGAACCTTCAAAAGAAAAATGTTGAAGTTTATGAAGAAACTGACTTAAACAAGATCAAAAATGGTCATCCAATCAAAGTTAAATCTTATGAACCTCAACAAAAACAAAAGAAGCTGTTCGTACCAAAAAGTGAAAATGTTATTGAACAAACTGAACTAAAGAGTGAAAATTCTGATGTCAATAACAAACTGAAAGAAAATACAAAGAGGTTAAATCAGATAACAATAATTCTGATGATTCTAGTTCTAATGAACTAACTGAAGTGAAAGAATGTCAAAAGGAATCTTCTCAAGATTCAACTAAACTTCAAAGCAAGAAAACTTCATCAAGATTGAGAAATCAAAGATGAAGAAAAGCTGCAAAAGCAAAGAAAACTGAATCAACTAATCAGTCACAGAACAATACTCAAATTAAACCTGTGAAGTTTGTATCTGCTGGAACTTTTGACTTGAACACAAACACAAAAATAACACCTACACCTAAGATCAAATCTAACTCTGATCTGAGAACAAGTCCAGATCATAAGACTTCCGCTGTGTATAAAAGATTTGAATCAAAGGAGTCAAAGAATTTTGTTCAAGTTCAAAAGAAAAATCCCAAAGATCAAAAGACAAAATTTACTCCAATTAAACAACAAATTAAATTGCCTAACCCAAAATTCAAACAAGAATCAAATGTTGCTTCAACATCAAGGGTTAATAAAATGTTGTTTAAACATTCTGAAAAGTATTGTGATATCTGTGACATGTACAATCATGACATTTTAGAATGTTACTTTAACAAGTATTGCTACATATGTGATATAACAAATCACACCACAGCTGAATGTTATTTTAACAAATACTGTGCTTTGTGTGATGAAAGAAATCACAATACCAATGATTGTTACTTCAGAAAGAACTCTACAAGGAAGGAATTCAATAATCAAGGTTTTGTAAATCCACAATTTATAAGAAATCAAAATATTGGATTTAAGTTTTCACAACAACACTCTTCCTTGGGTTTGAGATCTTTCAGAAGAAACAATTCAGATTTTGTCAAATCACAGCAATACCATCAAGAAAAGTTTATTCCTCGATCTGTAAGAATAAACCAAGGAACATTCTCAAATGATTCATACAAGAGTTCAAGATTTCTTAATAATGCTTTGAAATCAAAATCTCAAATAGATAATCAGTTGGTTTCTCAAAAAGGATTTGAACATGATAAACTTCAAAAGAAACCAGATGTCAACAAACTTCATTTTAAACAATTTACAATTGTTGACAAGTTTGGCAAGCCCAAGACCATCTCGGCTTGGGTTACTAACTCTCCTTAAATGTTTGTGAATGCAGGTACGCCCGCGGAGACCAATCAACTCATGGTATGTTGACAGTGGGTGTAGCCGGCATATGACAGGCAATCAAGCCTTGTTGCAAGACTTTAAGTTAAAGGACGGTACTCATGTTGCTTTTGGAGGAGATGCAGGTGGAAAGATAACAGGAGAGGGAACAGTGTCCAATGGGATTATCAGTTTTGATAAAGTCAACTTCTGTTCACAGTTGAACTTTAATCTTCTAAGTGTATCCCAAATTTATGACAAATCTTACTCTGTTCTTTTTGATGAATCTCACTGTTATGTCTTGAAACCAGGTTTTCAGATTAGCAATGACTGGGTGATAGTTAAAGCTGCTAGAGACAGAGATGTATACAAACTATATATGTCTCAAGTGGATCCTACAACTGAAACTACTTGCCTGATTGCTAAAGCTTCAAATGATGAAAGCCAGCTTTGGCATAGACGTCTTGGTCATTCCAACTTCAAAAACATGAACAAGCTTGTAGCAGGAAATCATGTTATTGGACTTCCTTCTAAGAGGTTTTCAACAACTGATCATTGCTCAGCATGTCTGAAGGGAAAACAACATAGAGCGTCTTATAAGTCCAAACTAATAAACTCAAACACCAAACCACTCCAGATGTTACATATGGATCTTTTTGGACCAACTAATGTTAGGAGTATTGGTAGAAAATCATATTGTTTAGTCATCATAGATGATTATACAAGATTTTCATGGGTTTTCTTTCTTCAAGCTAAATCTGAAACTGCAGATCTTCTAAAAGAATTTATTAATAAAGTTGAAAATCAGCTTGATCAAAAAGTAAAAATAATAAGAAGTGATAATGGAACAGAATTTAAAAATGCTAACATTGATCTGTTTTGTGTAGAAAAAGGGATAGTTCATCAATTCAGTGCTCCCAGAACTCCACAACAAAATGGAGTTGCTGAAAGAAAGAACCGAACTTTGATTGAAGCAGCCCGTTCTATGTTAGCAGATGCTAAACTTCCAATCACTTTCTGGGACGAAGCAATATCCACAGCATGTTTTGTTCAGAACAGAATCTTGCTTGTTAAAGATAAAAGAAAACTCCATATGAGTTGATGTTTGACAGGAAACCAAACATAAATTTTTTAAAATCATTTGGTTGTCCGGTTATGATTCTTAACTCAAGTGATCATTTAGGAAAATTTGAAGAAAAAGCTGATAATGGATTTTTCGTTGGTTATTCATCTGTTTTAAAAGCCTATCGAGTGTATAACTCTAGGACAAACACTATTAATGAAACATTCAACGTTAAATTTTTGGAAAACTCTTTTCCATCAGTTTCAAATGGTCCTGCATGGTTATTTGATTTGGATTCTTTGTCAAACTCATTTCAGTCTAACTTGTTTAATCAATCTGATGATTTTTCAGGTAAGAAGAACTCAAGAGGAGATCTTGGATCTTTTAGTGATGATTCAGATTCTGATGATTCAGATGATGCTCGTCCAGATTATCCATTTTTTTCATTTGTCAAGGATTCAACAATCCATTTCCATGACAATGTTCCTGATTCTTCAGCTTCAGATCATTCTGTTTCAGCTGCTCGAGAAGCATCACAACCTATTCCTAATGATGGTACAGAAATTGGACATCCTGAGTCTGGCACATCTTCTATCTCTGGAGATGCAATTGATCATAGTAACTTTGATTACTTTGTCAATTCACCGACTCAAGTACCAAATTTCACTCCACATTCTTCTACCTTATTGTAACAGCTCTCCAATCTGAACCAAACAAATCTTGATGTTACTGTTCAAGGAAATGAGATTCCGATATCTCGTATCCACCGGAACCATCCAACATCACAGATTATTGGTCCTCTGAATGAAAGAACTACTAGGAGTAAATCTGAACATGCAAATGTTTGTTTATACTCTTGTTTCCTTTCTCAGACTGTTCCTAAAAATGTCACCGAGGCATTACAGGACAATGGTTGGATTGAAGCTATGCAGGAGGAACTTCTACAATTCCGAAAACAAGAAGTGTGGAAGTTGGTGGAATTACCTGAAGGAGAAAATGCCATAGGCACCAAATGGTTGTTCAGAAATAAAACTGATGATCGTGGCATTGTAATCAAAATAAAGCAAGACTTGTTGCACAAGGATACACACAGGAAGAAGGAATTGACTATGATGAAGTATTTGCTCCAGTTGCAAGACTCGAATCTATTCGTGTTTTCCTGGCTTATGCATCATTCATGAAATTCAAGGTGTATCAAATGGACGTAAAAGGTGCATTTCTGTATGGTCCAATCACTGATGATGTGTATGTCAAGCAACCTCCAGGCTTTGAGGATGCAGAATTTCCACATCGTGTGTATAAGCTTAGCAAAGCTTTATATGGACTACATCAAGCTCCTAAAATTTGGTATGAGACATTATCTCAACACTTGATCCAACATGGATATACAAGAGGGAAAATCGATCCAACTTTATTCATAAAGAAGGATAATGATGATCTCTTATGTGTGAAAGTGTATGTAGATGATGTCATATTTGGTTCTACCAGTCCAACATTGTGCAAAGAATTTGAACAGATCATGAAATCTCGGTTTCAAATGAGTTCTATGGGAGAAATCAATTTCTTTCTTGGATTGCAAGTTCAACAATCTACAGATGGTATTTTTATCAATCAAGAGAAGTTCGTTGATAAACTCTTGAAGAAATTCAAACTGCATGATTGTCAATCCATAAGAACTCCAGCTGACGTAAACACCAAGATTGAACCTGATCCTAAAGGAAAATCAATAGATCAAACTTTATACAGATCTATGATTGGTTCTTTGATGTATCTTACTACATCAAGACCAGACATAATGTATGCTGTTTGTGTCTGTGCAAGGTATCAATCAGACCCGAAAGAATCTCACTTAATTGCTGTCAAAAGAATATTCAGGTATCTCAAAGGTAAACCAGCTTTAGGGCTTTGGTATCCTTATGAAGGTAATTTTGAGTTACATGGATATACAGATAGTGATTATGGTGGATGTTGTCAAGACAGAAAATCTACAACGGGTGGTTGTCAGTTTCTTGGACCCAGATTAGTTTCATGGCAATGTAAGAAACAAACAAATGTTTCTGTCTCAACTGCAGAAGCTGAGTACATAGCTGCATCAGCAGGATGTTCTCAAATCCTTTGGTTGCAAAACCAACTGCTAGATTATGGGTTCAATTTTCTTAAAACACCCATTTACATTGATAACACTGCTGCTATGTTCATTACAGCTAATCCAGTTCAACACTCAAAAACAAAACATATCGAAATTCGATATCATTTTCTAAGAGATAATTCTGAAAAAGGTTTAATCATTTTGATTCAAATAGCAACTGAAAAACAGTTGGCAGACCTATTTACTAAAGCTTTTCTACCAGGAAGGTTTGAGTATTTAGTGGAGTCAATTGGCCTTATTAACCATGTGTAAACCTGGTTACAAATTTGAATCTTTTCATGATCAAATACTTTCCTAAATCTGCTATTTTCATAAAGATAACTTTTCATAGTTATTTGCCTGATTGTTTGTGTGTGTGTGCTTTCTTTTATAGAAAACCAAATACAAAAGTAGAAAACCCCAAAATCAAATAGAAAAATATAAATCAAAAATCCAAAAATAGAGTGCTTTTCATTTTACATTCATTACTTTAGGAATGAATCCGTATTTGCCTTCTGTGAGAAATGATAGTACATAAGTAAGATCAGTTACATACTTCACTCGCTAATAAAGTCTGACATGATCAGGAATTGTTGTGTAGACACTATCATGCTAGTAAACTGAACAAGTAAATTCTTGTGATCACCCACATCCTTATGCTTGTTTGTGTATTCATCTAAGTACATTTGAGTGTATTAGCTTATCAGATTGACTGCTTGTTAAGCTACACCTACTCACACCTAATGGTAATGTGACTAATCATGAGATCTGTTACAAGCATCATTTACTTCTCTGTTATGAGTCATCATAGACCTGAAGTACTGAGATATCCTCTGTTGTAAGTCATTACAGACCTGGATATTCTCATTTGATGCAAAAGATGCCAATGTGCACAACCCATTCTAAAGGATGGTTAGAGTTGATCAAATGGTTATCCATGATCATTCTCTGTTAAATTAAGTAACATGAACTCTGATTATGCATATTTGTTAGGTAATAAGTTAAGAATAAGTGCTTTCTTGCATGTCTTGATGATGGTTGATCCTCTTTGTCTTGGTATGAGTCACATCTTGTCATATACCTCTACCATACTCATCCAAGAATTGAACAAGTAAGTGAGCTGATAGTTTATGTCAAAAACACTCATTTGCTGTCCTTAGATCTTGTGTCTCCTTTGCTGTGATATCACTGACCTGGAACACACTTGATCAGGATTTAATCATTGTCTATGACTATCCACATAATTTTTTATTTTAATGTTCTGATCTTATCTAATATGATCTCACTGCAATCAAAGATTCTAGTGTAAATATTAGATTTTCATTCTGCTTTAATTTTGATTTTATGCATGTTTTCTTGTGTGCAGGCAATATAACAATGTTAAGTGTGATATTCTTATGCTATCTTAATAAACTTCTAAGTTTTGTGACACTTAAAAGTTTAGGGGGAGTAATAAACCAATAAGAATATTCTCAGAAAATCAAAATGAAAATGATCATGTTGAATTGAACGGATGATGCTTTAATTTCAAAGTATGTGTGTGTTTATCAAATGATAAAATGATCTCATAATTTTTAGCAAGGAAAAGCTTCTTTGAAAAGTTTAAATCAAGACAGATGTTGAAATATTTGGTTGTTCATTTTGAAACTAAGATGAAGGGTCAAACTTGTAAAAATATTCAATCTTTGAGGGTCAAAAGTGTAAATTTGAAACTTTGAAGGTCAAAAGTGTAAATTTGAAACCTTGAGGGTCAAAAGTGTAAATTTAAAACTTTGAGGGTCAAAATATAAAAATATGCAATATTGTTTGAATATTAGTATGAAATATTACTAATTTGTTTAAACAGTGTGCAGGTGGAAGATCTGAAAATTCCAAGTGGAAAATATGCACAAACAGTTGTTATATGTCTAATTAGTTGATGTGTGGACATTTCAGATTTATTATGCTACTGAAACAGTGCTTATGCTACTGAAACAGTGCTTATGCGACCAACAGTGCTTATGCTACTAACAGTTCTCATAAGTCTGAAACAGTTCTCATAAGGCTAGACTAATATGTCTAACAGTGCTAATACGACTAGATTCACAAGGCTGTACAGTGCTCATATGTCTCAATACTTGGTGAAATTTTTGACCTAATGAGTCTGAATGATCCTAAAACGACCAACAGTGCTCATAAGTCTAAAATTTTTATACTTAGTATAAATAGAACACTTGTGATATTCATTTCATTCTAATTCAAAAACCCTCATAAAACCCTCATAAAAACCTCTGAACTCTCGAACTTTCGACCTTTCTTCGAACAAAACCCTTATTCATCGATTGAATCCATTTTGAACAAAAATTCCAGATTGTTGATAGTATTCTTGTGATTGTGAATGTAAGTGAATGAATCATATTCAACTGATTTCATTTTAAATGAAACATTTTGATGGTCGTTCGATCCCTGTCGGTCGTATGAACCCTAACACTTGTAAAATCACAGATTCTTCAAATCGAGAAAAAATTTGTGAAAAATTGATGATTGATTCTTGTTCATCTGATGATTTCGATCATGATATTAGGTTAATCTTGTTATAATCTGATATTTGATTGAAGTTTGATTCATGGTCACCGATGAACTTTCTCGGTGATGATGAACTTGTTGAAGAAGATGAACAGTTTCATAATTTTCAAAATAAAATAAAACAAAATTCAAAATAAAATCAAAATTGATAAAAATCATCATCTCAGGAATTTAAGAGTTTTTAATAAAGTGATATAAGATAACTTGAACAGAAGTGTTAAACTGTTAATCAAAATCAATCTTGAAAATTCATCTTTTATCAAAATTAAGTGTTTACACTTAAAATTAAAATTCAAGTTGTTTTTAAAATTCAAATTCAATTTAACACATCAGTTTATAATATCTTAAATCATTATAATTTTAAACTCACAATTAATCATTTGCTTCAAAATACACATTATCTAACATCATTGTTCTTAAATTTTGCAGATGACAGAATTGAAGTTTGTACCTAAGCATAACATTGTTGCATTTTTGGATGATGAAGCTCAAGATGCATTTTTGGATGATGAAGTTTGTATCTAACATCAAAGTGGATACTGAATGGATTTGCTTTTAATTTGGAAAAAGGAACAAGGCATAAATACTTAATGTATCCAAGATTCCTCCAAATGATTATTAATGAGGAATATCCTGACATTCATGTTTATGGTGTTGGTGGAGATCGATTGGAGTTGGAAAATATGTCTGAAATGACATATAAGAAGTTATCAATGATAACAGGTGCTCAAAATGTTCCTATGTTTGACTACATGTTAAATGTAGCAAATGATGAAGTTGACATTACTGTGGAGCATTATCATTTGATAGAGGGAGAACCAATTGATCCTGCTGATCTGATAGATGAATTTCCTTTGGAAGAAGATGATCAAGATGATGAAAATGATCAAGATGATGAAAATGATCAAGATGATAATGATCAGGATGATGATGATAATAATGATGATGATGATGGTGATGAAGCTGAGACTCACCAGGATATAATTCATGAACCACCAATTTCGGAGCATGAAAATGAAGCTCAAATTGAAGATGAAGAAATAATGGGTGATGAAGTTCATGAACAGGACAGTGAGCATGAAGCAGTTGATAATGCAGATGTTTTCATTATTGATGAAACTGCTCATGAAGAGGTACATGAAGAGGAACAGGCTCACTTTGAGACTGAACAAGAGATGAATGTTGATGATCAAATTTTTGATTATGAGTTCATTGAGACATTCCAAATTCATCAAGATATACCTGTTTCTACAACCCATGTGGCCGTTCAAACTGATGAAATTCTTGATGTTGATGAACTTGAAAGCCTAAAAGTTGAAAATGAAGCAAAAGAAAAAGAGATTGAAGAACTAAAGGCAGAGCTTGAGTTGTTGAAGAAAGAAAATGAAAAATTGAAAGAGGATAGTTTGTTAAAAGATGAAAAGATTGTGGCTTATGCCAAAGACAAAGAAGATGTTATGAAGAATTTTGAGGTTATGATCAAAGACTATGATTTTCTGGAAGAAAAATTCAAGAATATGTCTAAAGAAAATGAAAGATTGAAGGAAGAATTAACAAAGTTAAAAGAATCAGCAAAGCCCTCTTCTCCAGAAATTGTGATTATTGCTGAAAACATTCCAATTGATATTGAAAAAGTATCTGAAAGGGAGAAAGGAAAGAGGAAATTAGATGAAGCTGATATTGAATTTGTTCCTGAAACTTCTTCAAAAGTACAAAAAGTTGAAGAACCTATTGAAGAAGGTATTCAAGAAAGTCAAGAACCAATTGCTCAAGATAAAATTGGTGCATTAGAAGATTTGGAAGATGAATTTGATGATGACTGGTATAATGAAGTTCTTGATGATGATGATGTGGTTGAAGAATTTGAAAATTCTCATTTGGAACATGATCAAGGAGTTGATGATATTCTATCAGATTTTGAAGAAAGGTATAACTATCTTGTAAAGATGAAATACAACAGAGTATTTTTAGATGGATTAACAGTTTCTCAGATAAACGATGAATATGAGAAATGCATAGCTGCAGAATCCATTGCTCCAATAGATCCTAATGAAATAGTGATTGAACATGGAGAGTGGAACAGAGAAAAAGAAAGTATTAATGTGGATGAACTTTCAAGTTCCGAGCTGCACTATCCAGATCCAGAAGACATGAGTGTGTTTGCTTTGCGATCATGGTTGCAAGCAAGGAATTATCCTTGGAGAAAATTAAAAAGGCTTCAATCTGTATCTTTGAGAAATTTGGTTAAAAGTTTCCAAGAAACGGAGAAACAAACTAAAAAGATGATTATTTTGGATACTGACAATCCACAATATCTGGAAATCACAAAAAGAACTAAAGTGTTAAAGCCTCAGGAGATCAAACAAATGGCTATGAAATCATCTGCTCATGAAATGAGAAAAGAATTGATGAAGATGTTTCCAGAATCAGAAAAGCAAGCATATAAGGCATCTGAAGAACAAATTCAAATTTTTGATAAATCAAGGTCAACTGGTGATTTGGTACGAAATGTGTTACAAAAAGGTCAATCAGTTGCTGAATTGTTAAATGCAATGATTGCACCAGACTTCACAAATCAAGTAAAAATTATAGCATGGAAGTATGATGAAGTGTTTGATGCATTTATAATCAAAAGAGTGAATGCAATATGTGATGTGTATCATTTTTATGCTAGCATCATAAAACTTCTAGTGCAAGATCTTAAAGAGTTGAATAGATTGAGGTTGATTAATCATTCAAATGCAAAAAGAGGTCAAATGATGGTAGATTTGTTGAGAACAGGGTTGACCAGATCAAGCAATTTTCTGAAAACAAGATGTGATCAGGAAGATAAAGAATACTTTATGTCAATGAAGAAGAAGAAAAGTAAGACAGTGAATCAATCAAATGAAGATCACTTCATGATTGAATTTTATGACAAGTTTGTAGAAAAGGTGACAACTCCTGGCATAAAGATGATTGACGGAAATCAAAAGTCAAAACCAATTCAAAGATGGTTTTATAATTCAGAAACGTTTGAACTTAAGCTTGTGAGAAACCTAGAAGATTGGAATGAAGACATGATAACTTTGTTTGGAGCCTTTGAACTAAGGTTACTACACCTAAGTTACATTTCATTTCTATCTGTGCAGAAGTTTGACAAGTTATCAAATGAGACAGCTGAACAAGATAAAAAGTATTTTGTGTCAATTATCAATGTCATGAGTGCTGCCATGGAAAGAATTGCTTTAAGGAAAGCTTTGGCTTATGCAAACATTGTGAAGAAAGATATTCCAGATATTGAGTTTATGAGAATATCAAGAAAAGGAGTGCTCGAATTATATACAAAAGACTGCGGAATTCCAATTGAGCTATATGCTAATGTTGATATAGCATGTTTGTCAAAGAACACATTGGAAAGAATGAAGCAGTTAGATATTAAAATCAATGAATCAAAACCAGAGCAAGCTGTGTTAGCAAAGAAATTCAAGTCAGCGATTGAGAATGCTCTGAAGGAAATTGAAATGTACAAGCAGAAGCCAATGTTCTCTGTAAAAGAAGAGCCTGAGGATTTCTTTGTAGATTGAAGAATGAAGAGAGAAGAGTGAAGATAAAAGAAGAAGTCAAAAGGATGCAGAGAAGATAAAATGAAGACAAAGACAAAATTGAAGATAAATGAAGAAAAGAAGGATGGAGCTGAACAGAAGACTGAAGACAATGTAAATCTTAGGGGGAGTATTGTTAGGTCCCTTAAAAGATTAACATTTAGTCTTTATTGTTTAGTGTCTATTTTGTATTTTATACTAGTGTAGGGACTTTTTGTGTAAATTTAGTTCCTTAGTTCTAGTATAAATAGCTTAGACGTAGTATCGATTGTAAGTTTTTGCATATGTTTTATGAGAACTGCTTTCTATCACTTGTAATCGTCTTTGCAATCAATGGAATATGAATTTTGTTGATTTGTCTTGATTTGATTACAATTGATTGTATTTTGCTTTGAATTGTTCATATAATTGATACAGATTGCTCTAATTGATCCTATCACCATCTGGGAGGGACAATATCGGTGCATTGCACAACTTTTCTTTCAACGTTTGGAACGCTTGTTCTTGTGTATGTCCCCAATCAAACTTCTTGTCTTTCTGAGTCAGCAGCGTTAATGGCTGAGCGATCTTTCAAAAATTCACGATGAAGCGTCGATAGTATCCGGCCAATCCTAAGAATTGTCGTATTTCTGAAGGTGTCTGGGGTGCTTCCCATTTCTTCACCGCTTCAATCTTTCCGGGATCTACGTGAATCCTATTTTCGTTCACCACGTGTCCCAAAAATTTCATTTCTCGAAGCCAAAACTCACACTTCGAGAACTTAGCGAAAAGTTTCTCTTCTTGTAATAGACTCAGTATTGCACGAAGATGTTCTTCATGATCCTCTTTCGATCGGGAGTAGATGATTATATCATCTATGAATACGATCACGAACTTATCCAAGTAAGGTTTGCATACTCGATTCATCAGATCCATGAATACAACTGGTGCATTAGTCAATCTGAATGGCATGACTAAGAACTCATAGTGCCCATAACGAGTCCTAAACGATGTCTTCGGTATGTCATCCTCAAAAACCCTTAGTTGATGGTATCTCGAACGAAGGTCGATCTTGGAGAAATACGAGGCTCCTTGCAGCTGATCGAACAAATCGTCGATCCTGGGAAGAGGATATTGGTTCTTCACAGTCAATTTGTTCAGCTCGCGATAATCGATGCACATATGGAATGACCCATCTTTCTCTTTGACAAATAATACCGGTGCTCCCCATGGTGAGTGACTCGGCCGAATAAAACCCTTCTCCAGTAGTTCCTGTAATTGACTAGATAACTCTTGCATTTCTGATGGTGCCAACCGATACGGTGCTTTTGCTACTGGCGTAGCTCCAGGAATTAACTCTATACGAAATTCCACTTGGCGTGGAGGAGGCAAACCCGACAAGTCGTCAGGGAATACATCCGGATAATCTCGTACTACAGGAATATTTACCAACTTGTTTTCCTCTTCTTTCTTTTCCACTACATGGGCCAGAAACGCGTAACACTGCTTTCGTAAACATCGACGTGTCTTCATACAAGAGATAAGCTTTAGGGTTCTTCCCGGTCGTTCTCCTTAAATTCTGAGCACCTCCCCGTTTGGCATGGGGATTCGTACTACTTTGTCCCGACAAACAATCTCAGCTCCATGTTTCAACAACCAATCTATCCCCACAATCACATCAAAACTTCCCAGCTCAAAAGGTACTAAGTCTATATCGAAGGCATGGTTTTCCAATATCATCGAGCACTTTCTAATAATCTTATCGGCCTGTACAACTCTACTGTTGGCCAATTCTATAGAGAAGCTAGTTTCTAGCCTACTAGGGTTCAAGTCAAGCATGTGAGCAAGTTCAGAGGACATAAAACTATTGTCTGCTCCAGTATCAAACAATATAGATGCGAAGTGGTGATTGAGCAAGTACGTACCCGTAACGACATTCGGGTCCTGACGGGCGTCATTTGCTCCGATGACGAACGCACGTCCTCTGACAGCATTTCCTTGATTCCCTTAGCCTTGATTACCAGCTATGGCCATCACTTGCGGTTGGTTGTTTCCTTGTTGACCCTGCGCCCGATTCAGTCTGGGGCACATGTTCCGGTAGTGACCCGGGTTTCCACACTCATAACAGACCCTGGCATTCCTGGCGGGGTTAACCGCATTGACAGGCGTAACAAGATTCGGCGCTACTCTACAATCTTTCGTTAGGTTCCCCGGGCATCTACAATTCACACACACCCGACACTGTATCGCTGGGGGATGATGATAGTTACACCTATCACATTTGGGGTGCGGCCCTACGTATTCCCTCTTGCCTTGTGTCACGGCCACAAAATTCCTAGTTGTTTTGGCCCTCTTATCAAATTTCCCGACACTCGACCGATTCGTTTTTCCCAACATCTTTTCTTTTCTCTGCCCCTCTTCCTAAGACCCCTGTTCTCACCATCACATCAGTTAGAGCGCCATCCTTCAGAATTGCGCTCTGGATCGTAGGAGGAGCAGCTGTTGTTACCATTGCTCGGATTTGAGGCGTAAGTCCCCAGATATACCTTTCAATCCTCTTTGATTCTGGAGTCACCAGATGTGGGACCAATCTTGCCAACTCGTGAAATCGATCAGTGTAAGCTGCAGGCCACAAACTCCTTTGGTATGCATGCCACAAACTCCTTTGGTTTGCAGGCCACAAACTCCTTGTACGAACATCCCCGTCGTGTATTAACAATCCTAGTTTCATTGCCAGTAGTACCCCCATTCTCAGTTCCTTCCCCTGTTCCTTGGTTATGCTCATTGTTAGTATCATTATCCCCATGGAGATTATGATTCAGAAGAGTGTCGCTCACTTGGGTCACTATTGTAGGAATCAGTGCGGCTAGCTGCTGAGCGATGATGGCAGCTATGTCGGGGTTTTCAGTTCCCTGATTGTTGCCGGTGGGACCACCACCTGTTCTTGGTGGCCTACCTCTGCCTCTGCCCCGTGGGGCCTCACCTTCGCGATTTGTACTACGGGTGACTCTTCGAGGCGACATTTTCTAATCATAAAAGGAGTAAACATGTAAACTTTAGTCACTTTAAGATAAACATTTAATTCCACTCATCAAGTTCCAACATTTCATGCTCCAGTCAATCAAGATCATCACGTAGCCCATTTCAAGCACATTCTTAGTATATCGATGATGCTTATATATAGGGTTCCCCGCAGCGTTCCCACCATATCCAAAATATACCGAGAACGATGCTTAAACCGGTTACATGACATCCGATTTTCCTTAACATTATCCCAATGAACAACGTAATGTATGTGTAGGGAGTATCATCACTCTTCTACAATTCTTTGAAGTCCACTTTCATTCTAAGCATTTAATCAGTTCCATAGTTACTAAAATGCTAAGTGGAGAGATGTTTCATGGAGAATAATATCAATATCATAATTGAAATCCCATGAAGGCTCTAAGTAGAATAGGACTTAAGTGATAGTAGAGGTTATGAATGTTTTATAACCATTTACAAGGTATTACTAGAATTATGATCCTAGTACCCTAAGGTATAGAATGGAAAGACTTGTAATAACCATGATCGTTACCTCATGGTAAGATTAGCCAGGCTTCACATGCACTGCAAATTGCAATTACGTGTGCACCCGTAATGGTAATTTGCCCTGCATGTCACCCTTGGCTTCACCCACCTAAGCTAACATCACAGTGTTGACACCATTCATCATGCACGGGTCATGTAATGTTCTCATGCCCATGAACCAATAGCATTCCAATAATTGTCCGCCATAACAAATAGAATCCAAGCACATAAGCTTAATTAGTCTAACAAAAGTTGCCTATCCCTACTTCTTTCGGGACTTCAGGCATAACTATCTCAGGGTCGGACTCAATATCCGGGATCAACAATTCGCGTGATCTGTGAAGATCCCTTCAGGTTTGGTATCTCAAACCTAGTAGTATAATGCGGCGCGCTTGGGAATGAAAGATTTTAGTAGCAGGCATCTCGTGAGGAAAGAGTAAGAGTAATTTTGCCTTCCTCAGGATGGTCAGATAACAAGACATAGAGACAAAGAGCAAGTATAGAGATAAAGAACAAGTATAGAGGAACATACATGTAATATCAGATGCAAGCCAATCCTAACATGCATTCTACATGAAGGTTCTTAGGTTATAGTCTAGGTCAAGTGATTTGCCTAATTCTCAATAACCAATGGCTCTGATACCAGTCTATCACACCCCCGGCTGAGAGCGGAAAAAACGGGGATGTAACGAGACAGGATCGTCATAACACATTGTTAATGATAGAGACGTAATATATGTAATTGATGACAAAGCGTGTCATGACGACACCCGACACAAAGGAGACTTGTGTCGTGTTTAGTCAATATTCACGACAACATAGCCATAAGCATAAACTTGTAATGATTCATATAACCAAAAGTAATATCATTGTAATGTAATTCCCACATCCCGGGAACAAGTATCAAAAGTATGAAGATTGTTTAATAGACTACAACAATGATTCAAAATGAATGTTTGTCAAGTATGTTTAGTCTCAAAAATGCATCCTAGGGTCTCCACTAAGGCAGCACACCTAAATCTTCAATTAGCATTGCCACCTAAAAAGATATGCTCAAAACGGTCAACAAAATTGTTGGTGAGCTTGCAGGTTTAAATAGTAAATAAGTAATTGATGTTGTATAGTAATTGTTGCGGAATACCATGCATACAGTTATAAGTAAGCAAAATCACATAACAATGAGCTTTACAACCAAATCTAATGACGTACACACAGAATCTTGTCGGAATATATTCACCCAAGGCCCGTTCCTGGCTAATGATGGTACCAACTGGTAAACCATCTGACAAGGGTGGGGGTGTCAACCCAGTAGTACTACCAATACCTATCCGTCGGTTCCACACCGGAATTAAATGGTTGTAAAGAAAGTACCACACAGCGAGTCATGTATGTATCAGATAATTACTCACAAAACAATATCACGTTGATTTCAAGTATGTAAATTGTATGTAAATTGTACAGCATAAGAAAGTGGGTGAGCATACTTTTCCCCCATGTTTGTAAATGATTGAAATATTATATAAGCATAAAAAGGGGCCACGAAACTCACTTGTTAGGTGGTAAGTATGAATGATCAAAGTTTCCAAAGTTGTATGTAGTAAACGGTCAAACACCTATTGACAGTTATTGTTAAGCATTAATGATATGTTTAAAGCATATAGTAACGTTTGATCGGTTCGGGTTGTATTGGTTCGGTCACGCGAAACACACACAAGCAGACATAAGTATTAGATCTTATATAGATCCAAGTACTTGAAATCATTGCAATTGCCGATGATATTTGTGTAAAAGTGTCATTGTTATTAGAGAAATTCTTGGTAAATATCGTTGGTTACAATTCGGTTATTGATAATTGTAAAATGTTAAAGTTGATTTGATTTGTGATAATATCAATAAGTTTGATAGTGTTAACTTAAATATTGTCATTAGCAACAGTAATCGTGTCAATGTCACCTTAACATCACACGACATACACACACCATAAACAAGAAGAAACTCACACACAACAACCCCAGTCGCATGACTGGACCAGACGCACGACTCAACACTCCATCCACACGAATCAACCTTCATTCGTACGAATCAACTTCATTCGTATGATTGAACCTCTATTCGTGCGATTCGGCCTTCAGTCGTACCACACAACACTCAATCGCACGACTCAACATCCATATGTATGAATCAACCTTCATTCGCACGAATCAGCTTCATTCGTACGACTGAACCTTTATTCGTACGACTCAGCATTCAGTCGTACGATACACGCATAATCGCACACATTCATTCGCATAGACTCAGTCGCACGACTCACACAATCGCATAGACTCAATCGCACGACTCACACAATCGCATAGACTCAATCGCACGACTCATACAATCGCATAGACTCAATCTCACGACTCATACAATGGCATAGACTCAATCGCACGACTCACACAATCGCATAGACTCATTCGTACGATACACCCAGTCGCACGTCTCAGTTGCACGACACATCCAGTCGCACGGCTCAGTCGCACGACAAACCTAGTCGCCAGAACAGCAGAATCACGACTGCAGAAGTGTAGAGCAGCTTTCGGCTGCTCCACGCACGAGATTCACACCTCAAGGACTTCCAGAAATACATTTCAAACATGTACAAACAAGAAGAACACGCAGAAAGGCAACACACGCACCCACGCGACCTCATGTGCTCGGGTTGGTCCCGAGCACCCGAAACCCTAAAAAACATAAAAGTAAACAAGCAAGAAAAGGGACGACCAAGGTCGTCTACCTGCAAGAAAGGAGTAGTCTCAGCTATAGCCAAGGCTTTGTCGGTGAAAACGCGAAGAAAGGGCGGTTTTGGTGCAAGGAAGATGAACAAAATAGAAGAAGAAGAGGATGAAGAAGAAGAAGTGTGGTGGCTAGGGCTGGTATATGGGTATTTATACTCATCCCTAGTTTGGCAAAATGTCATATTTGATCCCTGCACTTAGCCCCCGAGTTCCCAAGTTTGTTTCGGTTAAAAACGACCTTAATCGGCTAGTTATATTAATGATACAGATGTAAATGATGGTGTTAATAACTTAAAATGGTCTTATTAATAGCAATAATAATGAATACGGTAGGTTTAATGGCAACGATAACGACGATTGTAAAAGCTCTTAATGATGGCAACACTAACGAATAGAACACAAGTGTAAAAGATGATAAAACAAGTATAATATCTACACGAATAGTTTATAAAGGTGAGGAATGAGCGTTCAAAGAAAAATTAACAGAAACACGTTAACTGACGGACCTTTTTGGTGATGGATGTCACAATTAAAAAGTAGCATTAACTATTGTGTTGATGAAAGTAATAAAATCATTTTTGCTAGATTAAAAAAATTAGTATTACATATTGAAAGTAATAAGGACATTTTTTATTACCTATATATTTAGAAATAAGTCGGGTTAAATACAAAACGTTTTTAAGTTTGTTTAAGAATATGTTTTTAGTTTATGTTTAAACGTGAATTTGTTTGAACATGAGTCAGGTCAAACACAATATGTTTGCATTTGTCGGTATAAATTTGAGTTAATTTACGTTTAGACAGAAATTTTATTTTGAAACAAGTTTGGGAGATTGTCGTCTGTACTTTATCATACCACATACGACCGCCGCATGTGCTTATTTTTATGTAAATTTTGAGTTGGTTTATGCTACGTTTTGAAGTTGCGTTAAATATAATACGTTTTCATCCGACGGTGCAAATTCGAGTTTCCTTGCTTTTCAACGTAAATTTAGATTGGAAACGAGTCAGGTTGATTGTAGTTTATAATTTATCACATAAGTAATTGTGCCGCCATAGCGCACGAACGGGTTAAAAAAGTAGTTTTATTGACAATTGATTGTTATTCTCAAATTCATTCATGTACATGCATACACATTATCTATTATCCATACTATATGTTATAATACATATGAAGTAATTTTACATAAAATTTAGGACATTAAGTAATTACAAGTGTTAAAACACATTGTACACTCATTTAAAGCTAAATCAGAAGTTTTTTATTTTTTATTTTTACTAAAATGTTATTTTCGTCCCTGACGTTTCATTAAAATTTCCATTTCAATCTAAAACTTTTTTTTGTCATTTTAACACTATAGTTTACCAAATGTTATCATTTACATTCACTCAGCAAACACCGTTAGAAATATCTGTTATAATTAAGAATATTTTAGTCATTTCAACACCGTAATTATCCTATTAAAACCACTTAGCAAATTAATATCCAAATAAAACTAATAAACACATGAAACAACTAAGAAGATCGGTCATATACCCTAATCCATCCTCAAAAGCTTTGATTTCAACACTTTTCGATAACATGAAGTTCATATTATTTGGATTAAGCATAAATCAATTTTAACAAAGTTTGATGTGGTAGTACAGTGTTTGATTTCAACACTTGTAATTCAACACTATTTGATTGAGGTCTGTTGTTGTCATCGGCTCCAATGTTCGTTTAAAGTTCGATTGTTTTATTGTTTAATTAAGTATTGTCATTCAGATTCAGATTGTTTTTCGATTTCTACACTGTTCAGTTCGCTATTCTATTGATCTTATATTTTGATAAGGCAAGGAACCATTGTTGTTAGATTGTAAACATTATGACTTTTAGACTTTGGTTTGTTTAAGGTTCCACTCAATAGTTTAATCCATCTGAGTGCTATGGTAATAGTTTTATTTGTTATACTCAACAGCTTGATTAATAAAGATTTAATTGGAAATTCTGTTGAAAAAAGACTAAATACCTTAATATTTAACGGATGTTTTTAATGATACTAGTTGAGTTGATGAAAATGATAATATTTGGTAAACTACAATATTGAAATAAAAAAGTTTCTAGATTGAAATAACAATTTCAATGAAACACGTGAGACAAAAATGACATTTACTCTTTTTTTTTATTCTTTACTTAGATGGTGTAAGCCAACATTCAATAAAGATTCATATAACAAACCAATGTAAATAGAGAAATCTTACTATCAGAGAAAATTGAACCATGTGTTTCATGCTCTTCATTCATTTTTGGCCAAGTTGGGTGTGACATTCGTCACTCTCAGGTCTGCTAATTAACCGAAGCTCGTTATCTCTAGACTGTACATTTACTATTTTCGTGTAATTAATATGTTCGTGATTTCATTAATTAGCATTGTTAGTAGTCGCGTGAAATTCTAGTGTATAAAATAATAAACTAGACTAGTACTATAATCATAATAATTATTAGTATTATTATTACTACTATTGTTATTATTAATTATTATTATCATTATTATTATTATTATATAGATAGTATCAATCACGAAAAGTCTATCAAATTGCTCTCGCAAAGCTGCGAATCTTGAACGTGCTAGTATTATTTTATATCATGTCGTGACTAGTATATATATTTCTCCTAGACTGGTTCGTTAAAAGTTACGTTCTTAATAATTTCAATTTATATAAAATGGAAAATAAATAGTATAGGGTTTAAATTGCCAATTAATTAAACTTAGAGGAATTAATTACTATATTGTCTAGGGGCTTAATTGCAATTTGGGTTAAAAAATATAATTAATCACCTTCACTACCTCAACCCTACGTGCAAACCCACCCCCCCTCCTGCCGTCGATCACCACTGAGAAGCCCCTGCCATCGGCCACCAACCGAGCAGCCCCGCCGTCGTGAACTGTCGTCGTCTCTCCGTCACTTCGTTTCGCAAGTAAGAGTTCGTCAATTCCTTCGTTTCGTTCCGTCAAAGTTGGTTACGGGTTTTGGATCGGGTTGGTGCGGTGATTACCAAAGTTGTGCGGTGGATCAGTGATGGTTTTCGCCTTTTTGGGCACCACATAGCAGCCTGGGGCTGCTGTTGTGTGTGCGTAAGTATACGAGATGTGTGTGTGTTCGGGTATATATATATATATATATATATATATATATATATATATATATATATATATATATATATATATATATATATATATATTATGTGTCGCTAGCGTATATATCTGTGTATGTATGTGTCGATCGAGAAGCAAGAACACAACAGCTTGCGGCTGTTGTGTGCATCATGTGAATGTGTGTATGTTTCGTGTGTGCGTATATGTATATGTGCGATGCGTGTATACATGTCTATATGATGTGTGTGTATGTATATGTGTTGCTCGTATGTATATATATGATGATGATGATGTGTGTGCATATGGTGAAAGTATATAGGCAAGTTGTACATTCTGCAGTGGGTAGATCTACGTATATAATGTGTGTGTCATTGTATATAAATATAATCATATACGTACGTATGCGGTTCGAAGGAGACAAACACAGCAGTCTTCCACTCCTATGTGTAAGGCCCTGTTCCCGGGCACCTCACATCTGGTCATTCATCGCACTCAAAACATAATTCTTTATCGTTCTTCATAAAAACGTTGCAGCGGAAACATTAAAAACATCCTTTTCATTTTAATAAAATGCTCTTACAAAATACTATCACAGTTCATTACATAATATCATTTTACATTTCATTATAAAAGCATTATAACAATGGATGTCATCCCAAAGGAACTGAGTAGTCGCCCCGTGCCATACTCAGCAACATACCTGCCAACTGGAAACACATCAAAGTCAGCGTTGCTGAGTGAGTTCTAGTTTTATATTAAAACATACATTTCTTTCGTTAAAACCGTTCTTTACTTTCTTTCAAATCATACTATAATTTCGTACATGATCATACATCATACGTACATACAGATAATATAATTATCATCTTCTATCACGTTCGTTAACTTTCGTTCATTCACTGACATCATTATCATTCATTTCTCATCTAGATCCCGTTAAGCTTTACCCTCCTCGTGGCACGCAGTCACGATTACTGAGGGCGAATGACAAGGATCCCGTTTCGTTCCTTACTATTTATATTTCGTTCGTTCTTTACTTTCATTCATTCATTCTTTAACTTTCGTTCTCTCCATCATTACTTTTCTCATTCATCAACTCACGCAATACTCCCGACTCATATCCGAAGACTGATACTGTGCCGGGGCCTGTACACAAACCCCCGACTCATGTCCGAGGACTGACACAGTACCGGAGCACGTGATTCGTTTCTCATTCATCTCATCTCATTCTCGCGCACAACTCCCGACTCATGTCCGAAGACTGATACTGTGCCGGGGCCTGTAAAAAACTCCCGACTCATATCCGAAGACTGACACAGTACCGGAGCACGCGATCCTCTACCCATTCAACTAGATCTTGTCTCATGCAATACCCCCGACTCATGTCCGAAGACTGATACTGTGCTGGGGCCTGTACACAAACCCCCGACTCATGTCCGAAGACTGACACAGTACCGGAGTACACGACAAGGACCCCTTTCGAGTCTATCATGACACAGAGTCGCTCACCTCATGCATATGCTTGCAAGCCTTTCGTTCGTTCATTCATTCATTAATGCATGCACTCATTCATTACGTTCCTCTTTTTATTATCTTCCACTTTACGTTATATAATACTTTCATTAACATTCATTAACATTCAACGAGCCACAGAAGAATAAACATATATCATAACAAGGAACATTAACATGTATAATCACCATCATCATACAAGGCACCATCATACATGGCATACATCCTACATAAACATGCAACATCATCATCGCGCCCAACAAGCTCACTAAGGTCTCAATCGTCATCTTACATGCTCTTACAGGAACCTTTACATCAAAACCTACATCTGCACTTTTCCTCGAAAATCAGAAGTTAAACCACACTTCTCTTCGGGTGCAATAGCCCCATTCGGGCGTTTGGACACCCTTCAGTCGCATGATCTCCATGCGACTGAACATCATGCGAATGGACCAATGCGGATGAGCAGCTATGCGACTGGACCCTCAGTCGCATGACCTCCATACGACTGGCCCCATTCGTGCGGATGGACTCTCAATTGTGCGAATGGATACTATGCGAATGGACCTTATGCGAATAGACCTTATGCGAATGGACCTCGTGCGAATGAGCACCTATGCAACTGGGCTCTCAGTCGCATGACTCCCCATGCGACTGGACCCCCAAATCGTGCGACTAGACCCTCAATCGTGTGAATGGACCTTTAATCGTGCGACTGAACCCAATCGCCCCCAGTCGGCTGTATGGCCTCCAGTCCGTCGCCTAGCCCTAACTGGTGCGCGACTTTCGACCTCCAAACCTTGTTTGAGCTCAAATCAACCCTTCTAATCCATAGGGAAACATACCACGACCTCATTCAAGCATATCCAAGCCCGAAATCAATCCCCAAATGAATCATACACATACACATACATACATAATGGGTTTACACCCAAAATACCCAAAAATAATTTTCAGATGTGTTCCAGCCCTAAAATCATTCAAAACCATGTAAAATAGGGGTCCTAGAACTCACCTAAACGATCCCGTCGAGTAGAGCTTCGATTTGACCCGCTACATGTCGATTTCGCACTCTCGAACCCGCTCGAACCAAACTTTCTTCTTCTCTTCTCCCTTTTTCTCTCTTCTTTCTCTCTATGGCTGGTGTTTGTGAGTGTGCGGAGAGGGTAAGGGCTGCCCTCTCCCTTAAATACTCCCACTCACCCGGCTTTCTCTCGTTGGCAAGTTTGGTCCCTCGACTTTAGACTTTATTTCTTTTTCTTCTTTCGTCGGCTTCAAACAAAATTTCCAGGTGTTACACTATGCATGATGTGGGTGTGTAGGTATATAATGTGTGTGTGCGTTGCAGGTATGTATACATACATACATACATACATATATATATATATATATGTGTGTGTGTGTGTGTGTGTGTGTGTGAATGCAGCATGTGTTTGTATATGAATGCAAGTACGTGGTTTGGTTGTGTATGGTGTATGAATTTACAATGTATGAATATATGTATATATGATTTTGTGTGTGTATGATACATATATATGTGTGTGGTGTGTTGTGCTCATGTGCATATGCATATATAATATTGAAACTAATATGCATATAGTGTATATGTGTGTGAGAGAGGCAAACATAGCAGCCGTAGGCTGCTGTGTATGGTGCGTGTATTTTGGGTGTATATATGTTGTGTGTGTGTGTTTATATTTGAGTATAGGAGTGTTGTGTGTTGGTGTGTATATATATTATATGTGATAAAGTAATATCACTGGTAATTCATTTGAACACTCGATGCTTCATTATCAAGTCTCAAATGGCAATAAATACAAGAAAAACACAAGAACATGGAAACATAGGATCGTGGCCAAACAACTAAGAAAACTGGGAAATAACTAACCAACTAAGCCTAGAGAATCGGTCATTATTTGGAGTTTATAGCTACCATTTGTTGACTTCATCTACTTATTCAATCATCAAACTAACATACGATAACATAATGAAACATGCATGCACACGTGCATGAGTGTGCATGGGCCACGAAATCCAACAAACCCTCCCTCAAACTAGACTTGGTACAAGTCTAGTTTTTCCTCAGAGAAATCATTCCAAGGAGTTTACGAAGCTTCTGATATGCCTCACGATGCAGTGGCTTTGTCATGATATCTGCTACTTGTTCTTTAGTACCGCAATGAACCAGCTTAACAGCTCCTTCTTTCACTAAGTCGCGCAGGAAATGAAATCTAACTTCAATGTGTTTGCACTTGCCATGAAACAAAGGGTTCTTTGACAACTTTATCGCAGAAGTGTTATCACACTTTATCTCAACTGGACTTAGCCCATCTATTCCCAATTTACAGAGCACACCTTTCACCCACATAACTTGACATGCACAAGCGGAAGCTGCTACGTATTTGGCTTAAGTTGTTGATAAAGCCACAATATTTTGTTTCTTTGAGAACCAGGTTACGGTTGCGCCATTCAGTATAATCACATGCCCAGATGTACTCTTCCTGTCATCTACATCACCAGCATAATCATTGTCTGTGTAGACTGACATGATGCCCTCATTACAGCGTTTGTACCATAATCCATAATCTTAGGTTCCTTGAATATACCTCAGAACTCTTTTTGATGCAGTAAAGTGTTCCTCAGTCGGGTTAGACATGAACCGACTTATGTAGCTCACAACAAACTGCAGATCCGGTCGAGTGGTGGTCATGTACATCAAACTTCTGACCAATTACATGAATAAAGTTTCATCAACAGCCTTGCCTTCGTCTTTTTTTAGTCTTGATCCGGGAACCATTGGGCTTATCACTTCACTGCATTTCATCATGTTGAATCGTGTTAATACTTCCCCAGCATATTTCCTTTATGAGAGGTGAATGCCATCACCGGATTGCATTACCTCTAACCCGAGAAAGTATTTCATTTTTCCCAAGTCTGACATTTCAAAGTCTGCCTTCATTCCTTCCTTGAACTATTTCAACATGCCTTCATCGTTGCCTGTGTACAACATATCATCAACATAAATGTTTACAAGTAGTACCTTTCCCTTTGGATCTCATTTAATGAACAAAGTATGCTCATACGTGCTTCGAGTAAAACCCTCCTTTAGAAAATGTTCCTCAATTCTGTTGAACCATGCCTTGGGTGCTTGTTTAAGGTCATACAAAGCCTTATCCAACTTATACACGTAATCCTCCTTTCCCTTAATAACGAATCCTTGCGGTTGTTGAACATACACATCTTCCTTCAGCTTGCCATACAGAAATGCTGATTTTACATCCATTTGGTATACTACCTGTAACACCCGTAATTTTTATTAAAAATAAATAAAAGAATAAAAGAAAAAGGGAAAAGGGGAGAAATGAATATCAACCCAAAGATGAGGGGTTAAAAGTGTAAAAAGGGCAAAGTTGGTAAAAAGTTGGTGAAAAGGTGGCATGGCCGCCCATTTCACTCTACACAACATTTTCATTCGGTTTAAGAGAGAGAAAGAGCAGGGAATTCGAGTTTTAGAGAGAGAAAGAAGAAGAATTTGAAGTTTTAAGGTAAAATTATGTGTTTTAAGTTGTTTTTGGTCGATCTAGTCTCGGTTATGTGCTTATATGTGTTATTGCATGTTCGGGTTGTATGACTTAGTGTGTTTTAGGTGTTAGAAGCATTCGGGAAGTTCAAGGAAGAGTATAAAACCCGAAAACAACCAAGGTGAGTTCTAGACCCCGTATTTTCACATGTTTTGTACGTTTTGGGGGCTAGAAATACATGTAAACTGTTTTTAAAGAATGGAAGTATGAACCCGTATGTGTCCATGTATGTATGATGATGTTTATGGATGTTTCATGTTAAGATCATGCTTAGTATAGTGTGTATATGATTAGAACAAGGTAATATGATGATTGGGACTAAAATAGACTTAGGAACATGTTAGCTGGTTGATAATGCGCCCATATAAGGCTCATGCGCCTAAACAATGCCTTAGAATTTTAGGTGGGTGTTCATGCGCCCAAACAGGGCCCATGCGCCTAGATTTATGCCTTAGAAAAAAATGTAAGTAGGGCATGCGCCCAAACAGTCCCCATGCGCCTGAAAATTTGACTTAGAAATCTAAGTATGAGATGATGCGCCTGAATAGTACCCTCATGCGCCTAGAAATGCCTTAGAAAATTCTAAGTGGAAGGTGATGCGCCTGAACAGTACCCATGCGCCTAAGAATTTGTGAAAATGACTAAGTGTCCATGCGCCTGAAATCCCACGCGCCCAAACAGTGCCCGGACGCCCAGAATGCCCATGCGCCTAAGTGTTGGTGCGCCTGCATAGTGCTCATGCGCCTAAGCAGGGCTCATGCGCCTGCATAGTGCTCATGCGCCTAGAGTATTTATACTTAGAAAATTTTACAGAATTTTTCTGCGAATCTGGATTTCAGGGTTTTGACCAAGGTTGACTAGGGTTATTTAATGATGATGTTTTATGCATGCAATGATTATTAATGATTGACCCTATTTATTGTTACTGATATTACTATTAGTATTTTATTGTTGTTAATATTATTATTATATTGTTAAATATGAAAGGGCATGATGAAGAATGTTTAAAATTTAACGAAGAGCATAATCATTAATAAGTAAAATATTAATGGTGAAGAGAAATGGAACGTAAATGAAAAAGTAAAGGCTTGCAAGCAAATGTATGGAGGTGGACACCCCTGGCAGGTGTTAGCTCAACGGTGTGCGGGTTAGCTACCCGAAGGATGCACACTCGGGGTCCAATCCTTGTGATTGACCATATGTATGGGATCCTTGCTGCTTACCCCAGGTGACTGGATCAGCTTCGTGCACAATGTTCGGGGTTGATCACCACAGGTCCAGCATCAGCTTCGTGCACAATGTTCGGGGTATAGCATATGGCTTTGATCCATAATAAAAGAGAAAGATAAGTGGTGCATGTACTTGCCTCAGGTGACTGGATCAGCTTCGTGCACAATGTTCATGGTTGATCACCACAGGTCCAGCACCAGCTTCGTGCACAATGTTCGGGGTATTGTTCATGTCACCAGAAATAATGAAATGAACGTATGAATGAATGTAATGAATGTATGAATGAAAGAAATGATCGTATGTATGCAATGAATATATGAATGAAATAAATGCACAAACGTATGTAATGTATGAATGAATGAAAGTAAGATACGTACGAATGAAAGAAAGAATATGAAAGAATATGAATGTTAACGATGAACGGCACACGAACGAAAGTTAATGAATGAATGATGAAGATAATAATAATATTATCTGTGTGTATGTATTTGTGTGACCGCATGTAAGCAAAGAAAGGTTTAACGAATGAAAAGTATGTTTTATTACAAAACTAGAACTCACTCAGCAACGCTGACGTTTTATGTGTTTCCAGTTGGCAGGTGAGGTTGCTGAGGATGGCACGAGGCGGCTACTCAGCTCTTTTGAGATGGCATTCTTTAGTTAGATGCTTTTGCGATGTAATACAACAATATGTATTTTGTAATTGTTTGACGTTGTATTAATTGGTAAAAGCATTCATAGTAATTTGAAAGTAAAATATAATGTTTCCGCTGCATGATTTTATTAATTTAATGTAAATATATTTTTTTATGTGTGGTGAATGACCAACTGTGAGGTGCCCGGGAACGGGGCCTTACAAGTTGGTATCAGAGCAAAAGTTTAAGTGAAATGAGTAAATTTTCAAAATAAACCTAAACTTAAACTGAAAATGGGACGAAAAGGGAAGGGATGCCAATCTGAGTAGCTGCATGCCATCAGGTATTTTCTTTAAGTTAACCGGTATTATGTGCGCATGTTATGTGTTTATGTGTTATTGTTAGATTTAGATGCTAATGTAGTCAGGACAGGTAATGCTCGGGGTGCGAAGAGTAAAGTAAGTGGCTAATCACAACTGGCCACTGTAATTAGGGACTTACTATACTTGACATAAACTGAGCTATTTCCTTGAATGACCGTGTTGGTGTTTGAATCTTTCAGTGTGACATATAGGAAATGGCGGGAAAGAAACCTTCCAAGACTACTAGGGGTAGAGGTCGACCGCGTATGACTAGGAGCAGTCTAAGGCTCCTGAGACAACCCCCGTGAACCCTGAGGTTCATGACCAGGATGAAGGAAATGAGAATGCGAGCTTGAACACCTCAGCTAGGGAGGCGATTGCTGATGAGGTGCACCAGGTCCTGCAGGCAGTTATGCCGTCTGTGGTGACCGATGTTATTCGAGCTGTGAGGAATGAGGAAAGATAGGAGGAGGACCGGAGAGAGTCGACTGGAAAGGAAAGTAAGAGGGGGGAGGAACGACCAGAGCCCTAGACGATAGTGTCGGATGAGGAAGGGGATGATGTAGTAAGGGTGACAACCAAGGGATGCAGTTACGGGGAATTCCAACGGTGCAAGCCCCCGACTTTCGATGGTAATGGCACTGCTGCAACTGCCCAACGATGGGTGAGGGAGATGGAAGCGGTACTCGAGATCAGCGAGTGCCGGGAGGATAAGAAGGTGAAGTTTGCCACCCACTCCTTTACTGACTCATCACTATGTTGGTGGGACAATATCGTCCAAGCTGAGGGTAGCCGGGCTATAGGTAAGATGAAGTGGTCCGAGTTGAAGAGGCTGATAATTGAGGAATTTTGTCCTCACAGGGAACTCGATAAAGTCGAGAGGGAGTTCCTGCAACTCGAGGCGGGAACCATGACCCACCAGCAGTACACTACCAAATTCAATGAGATGGCGAGGCTGGTGCCGGATCAGGTGACATCGGTATCTCGAAAGATTAACCGGTACATTCAAGGACTGCCGGCTGACATCCGCAGGCACTTGATCACTGCCCGACCGAGTACCTTTAGGTCGGCAGTGGATTTGGCTGGAAGACTTTATGATGAGAGGGAAGTGACGGTGGTAGAGGCAAAATAGCCAGTGGTGGTGATCGGAATTGGAACGGGAAATGGTTCGGGCATGGTGGTTTTACCCCGAATAACAAGAAGGCAAGAAGGGATGACCGTAGGGAGGGGTCATCAAGCTCGGGACCCAAAAGATGTGACAAGTGTGGGAAAGAGCATGGAGGTGAATGTAGATGGGGGTTAAACTTCTATTTCAAGTGTGGGAAATCCGGTCATATGGCTAGAGACTGTAAGGCTGCGAGGTGTTTCAACTGCGGGGAAAGTGGCCATATGAGTAAGGATTGCAGGAAGCCGAGGGCTGAGAGTTCCGGGGGAAAGAAGACGGCCGAAACTGAAGGGCAGAGGGCGAGTGCCAGAGCTTTCACCATGACCAGGGAGGAGGCTAGGACGGACCCCGATGTTGTGTCAGGTACGTTTCTAGTAAATCAAACTCTTGCTTCTGTGTTATTTGATTCTGGTGCTAGTAAGAGTTTCATTTCTGCTACTTTCTGTGCTAAATTGCCTGTTAGTAGTAAATGCATTGATGAGTCCTTTGAAGTAGAAACCGCTATTGGTAAGTCCATTAGAGTTATGATGTGATAGAGGACTGTACCATAGAGTTAGAAGGTCATAGGTTTGCTGCTAGATTACATGTGATGCCCCTAGGTGGATTTGACGTAGTACTAGGGATGGACTGGTTGGCAACCTATGAAGCGAATATCGTATGTCATAAGAAGATGATTAGACTGACGGCATCTGACGGAAGTCTGGTGACAGTATACGGCGATTGGGTAACGATGATTCCGAAGGTGATTTCGATGGTGGTGGCAGGCAAGTGTATGAGGCGTGGGTGCAGCGCCTACTTATGTTATGTAAAGGATGTGGAAAAGCCAACACCACAACTATCTGATGTTCCGGTTGTATGTGATTTTCCATATGTGTTCCCGGGAGACTTATCGGGATTGCCACCTGACCGAAAAATCGAGTTTCAGATCGACTTGATACCCGGTGCCCAACCTGTCGCTAAGGCACCGTATCGATTGGCTCCGACTGAGATGAAGGAGTTGATGGAGCAACTGTAAGAGTTGCTTGATAAGGGTTTTATCAGACCGAGTATCTCTCCTTGGGGTGCTCCGGTCTTATTTGTTAAGAAGAAGGACGGTAGCATGAGAATGTGTATTGACTACCGTGAGTTGAACAAGCTAACGGTAAAGAATCGGTATCCGTTACCGAGGATTGATGACTTGTTCGATCAGCTCCAAGGTGCCAGTTGGTTCTCGAGGATAGATCTTCAATCTGGCTACCATCAATTGAAAGTAAAGGAGCACGACATTCCTAAAACAGCTTTTCGTACGCGTTATGGACACTATGAGTTTCTCGTTATGTCCTTTGGTTTAACCAACGCGCTAGCTGCTTTTATGGACTTGATGAATCGAGTGTGCCGGCCGATGTTAGATAAATCAGTGATTGTGTTCATCGATGATATCCTGATTTATTCAAGGAGTGAAAAAGAGCATGCCGATCATATTCGGGAGGTGTTAGAGACTTTGAGAAAGGAGAAATTGTATGCTAAATTCTCCAAGTGTGCCTTTTGGTTACGCGAGGTGCAATTTCTGGGTCACGTGGTAAATGCAGAAGGAATAATGGTGGACCCAGCAAAGGTTGAGGCCGTGATGCAATGGAAGTCACCAAAGACGCCATCCGAGATTCGCAACTTCTTGGGATTGGCGGGCTACTATAGAAGATTCATTCAAGAATTCTCCAAGATAGCCTCACCTTTGATAAAATTGAATCGCAAGGATGTGAAGTTCATGTGGGGACGAGAACAGGAGGATGCCTTTGAGGAGTTGAAGACGAGACTAACACAAGCTCCTGTTCTGACATTGCCCGAGGGAAATGAAGACTTAGTGGTCTACTCGGATGCATCTTATTCTGGGCTAGGTTGCGTGTTGATGCAACGTGGAAGGGTAATAGCTTATGCATCTCGACAGCTGAAGACTCACAAAGTCAACTACCCCACGCACGATCTAGAACTAGCCGCGGTTGTTTTCGCGTTGAAGATTTGGAGGCACTATTTATACGGGACGAAGTGCACAATCTTCACTGACCACAAAAGCTTGAAGTACTTCTTCGAGCAGAAAGATCTAAACATGAGGCAAAGGCGATGGTTGGAGCTCATAAAGGATTATGATTGCGAAATCCATTACCATCCGGGCAAAGCCAACGTGGTGGCAGACGCCCTTAGCCGAAAAGAAAGGCCCGAGCCGATCCGGGTAAAGGCTTATCAACTAATTATGACCTCCGACGTGATGACACAGGTTAAGGAGCACCAAGACGAGGCTTTTAAAGAAGATCGTCTTAACTCCGAAAGTATGAGAGGTCTAGTTACAGAATTAGGCGAGAACACTCTTGGTGTTAAGACCCGATTCGGACGAATGTGGATTCCTCGATACGGGGATCTACGTGAAAAGATCATGGATGAGGCCCATAAGACTCGATACTACATTCATCTTGGTGCTACCAAGATGTATCACAATATGAAGCAGGATTACCGGTGGCCGGGTATGAAACGTGACGTGGTGGAGTACGTGAGTAAGTGCCTGACTTGTTTACAAGTGAAGGCGGAACACCAGAAAACGTACGGGAGAATCCAACCGTTGGATATACCCGAATGGAAGTGGGAACATATCACCATGGACTTCATTACTAAGCTACCTCGCACGTCGAGGGGATGCGATACTATTTGGGTGATTGTCGACCGACTAACAAAGAGTGCCCACTTCCTACCGCTCCGCGAAACGTACTCATCAGAAAGATTGGCTGATCTGTTCATCAAGGAAATAGTAGCTCGTCATGGTGTGCCGGTGTCTATTGTGTCTGATCGCGACACCCGGTTTACCTCCAAGTTTTGGAAGAGATTTCATGATGCAATGGGGACGAGACTACACATTAGTATAGCATATCACCCTCAGACGGACGGCCAGTCTGAGAGGACGATCCAGACACTCGAGGACATGCTTCGGGCGTGCGCGATCGATTTTGGAGGAAGTTGGGATGATCACTTACCGTTAGCAGAATTCTCGTACAACAACAGTTATCATGCCAGTATTGGCATGCCACCCTACGAGATGCTATACGGTAGGAGATGTAGGACGCCCGTATGTTGGGGAGACATTGGGCAAAAGGAGCTGGGAGGTGTTGAGGTGGTCGAAGCAACGACTGAGAAATTAGAAAAGATCAAAACCTTCATGAAGGCGGAAAAAGATAGGCAAAAGTCGTATGCTGACAAGAGGCGAAGACCAATAGAGTTCAAGGTTGGTGACCGAGTTATGTTGAAGGTCTTGCCCTGGAAGGGCATTATCCGATTCAGGAAATGAGGTAAGCTAAGCCCGAGATATATAGGACCTTTCCGAATCATCGTACGAGTAGGAGAGATAGCCTATCGACTTGAATTGCCAGATGAGTTAAGTAGAATTCATCCCACATTTCATGTATCTCATCTGAGAAAGTGCTTAGCTGATGAAGATATGATTGTTCCACTGGAGGATATTAAAGTAGATGAACGACTTAATTATGTCGAGCAACCAGTGGCAATCATTGATCGTAAAGAAAAGAAATTAAGGAATAAAGTGGTTCCTCTTGTGCGTGTACAGTGGAAGCACAGAAAGGGATCCGAGTCTACGTGGGAGACTGAAGAGGAGATAAGACAACATTACCCACATCTGTTTGAGGAATAACAGGTTTCGGGGACGAAACCTATATAAGGGGGGTGGACTTGTAACACCCGTAATTTTTATTAAAAAGAAATAAAAGAATAAAAGAAAAAGGGAAAAAGGGAGAAATGAATGTCAACCCAAAGATAAGGGGTAAAAGTGTAAAAAGGGAAAATTTGGTAAAAAGTTGGTGAAAAGGTGGCATGGTCACCCATTTCACTCTGCACAATATTTTCATTCGGTTTAAGAGAGAGAAAGAGCAGGGAATTCGAGTTTTATAGAGAGAAAGAAGAAGAATTCGAAGTTTTAAGGTAAAATTATGTGTTTTAAGTTGTTTTTGGTTGATCTACTCTCGGTTATGTGCTTATATGTGTTATTGCATGTTCGGGTTGTATGTTTTAGTGTGTTTTAGGTGTTAGAAACATTCGGGAAGTTCAAGGAAGAGTATAAAACCCGAAAACAACCAAGGTGAGTTTTAGACCCCGTATTTTCACATGTTTTGTACGTTTTTGGGGCTGGAAATACATGTAAACTGTTTTTAAAGAATGGAAGTATGAACCCGTATGTGTCCATGTGTGCATGATGATGTTTATGGATGTTTCATGTTAAGATCATCTTAGTATAGTGTGTATATGATTAGAACAAGGTAATATGATGATTGGGACTGAAATAGACTTAGGAACATGTTTAACAGGTTGATAATGCGCCCATATAAGGCTCATGCGCCTAAACAATGCCTTAGAATTTTAAGTGGGTGTTCATGCGCCCAAACAGGGCCCATGCACCTAGATTTATGCCTTAGAAAAAAATGTAAGTAGGACCATGCGCCCAAACAGTCCCCATGCGCCTGAAAATTTGACTTAGAAATCTAAGTATGAGATGATGTGCCTGAACAGTACCCTCATGTGCCTAGAAATGCCTTAGAAAATTCTAAGTGGAAGGTGATGCGCCTGAACAGTACCCATGCGCCTAAGAATTTGTGAAAATGACTAAGTGTCCATGCGCCTGAAATCCCACACGCCCAAACAGTGCCTGGACGCCCAGAATGCCCATGCGCCTAAGTGTTGGTGCGCCTGCATAGTGCTCATGCGCCTAAGCAGGGCTCATATGCCTGCATAGTGCTCATGCGCCTAGAGTATTTATACTTAGAAAATTTTACAGAATTTTCAGGGAATCTGGATTTCAGGGTTTTGACCAAGGTTGACTAGGGTTATTTAATGATGATGTTTTATGCATGCAATGATGATTAATGATTGACCCTATTTATTGTTACTGATATTACTATCAGTATTTTATTGATGTTAACAATATTATTGTTATATTGTTAAATATGAAAGGGCACGATGAAGAATGTTTAAAATTTAACGAAGAGCATAATCATTAATAAGTAAAATATTAATGGTGAAGAGAAATGGAACGTAAATGAAAAAGTAAAGGCTTGCAAGCAAATGTATGGAGGTGCACACCCCTGGCAGGTGTTAGCTCAACGGTGTGCGGGTTAGCTACCCTGAAGGATACACACTCGGGATCCAATCCTTGTGATTGACCATATGTATGGGATCCTTACTGCTTACCCAAGGTGACTGGATCAGCTTCGTGCACAATGTTCGGGGTTGATCACCACAGGTCCAGCATCAGCTTCGTGCACAATGTTCGGGGTATAGCATATGGCTTTGATCCATAATAAAAGAGAAAGATAAGTGGTGCATGTACTTGCCTCAGGTGACTGGATCAGCTTCATACACAATGTTTATGGTTGATCACCACAGGTCCAGCACCAGCTTCGTGCACAATGTTCGGGGTATTGTACATGTCACCAGAAGTAATGAAATGAACGTACGAATGAATGTAATGAATGTATGAATGAAGGAAATGATCATACGTATGTAAAGAATGTATGAATGAAAGAAATGATCATACGTATGCAATGAATGTATGAATGAAATGAATGCACAAACGTATGTAATGTATGAATGAATGAAAGTAAGATACGTACGAGTGAAAGAAAGAATATGAAAGAAAGAGTATGAAAGAATATGAATGTTAACGATGAACGGCACATGAACGAAAGTTAATGAATGAACGATGAAGATAATAATAATATTATCTGTGTGTATGTATTTGTGTGACCGCATGTAAGCAAAGAAAGGTTTAACGAATGAAAAGTATGTTTTATTACAAAACTAGAACTCACTCAGCAACGCTGACGTTTTATGTGTTTCCAGTTGGCAGGTGAGGTTGCTGAGGATGGCACGAGGCGGCTACTCAGCTCTTTTGGGATGGCATTCTTTTGTTAGATGCTTTTGCGATGTAATACAACAATATGTATTTTGTAATTGTTTGACATTGTATTAATTGGCAAAAGCATTCATAGTAATTTGAAAGTAAAATATAATGTTTCCGCTGCATGATTTTATTAATTTAATGTAAATATATGTTTTTATGTGCGATGAATAACCAACTGTGAGGTGCCCGGGAACGGGGCCTTACACTACCCATTCCTTTTGTGCAGCTAATGCCAACATCAATCTGATGGTATCCATCCTTACTACTGGAGCATAGATGTCGGTATAATCAATTCCCATTTCTTGAGCATACCTACGTGCAACCAACCTTGCTTTGTACTTCAGAACTTCTCTATTCTCATCATACTTGGTCTTGAACAACCATTTGACTCCAATGAACTTGGCTTCCTTTAGTAAGTTCACCAGGTGCCAAGTGTGGTTCCTTTTAATCGATTCTATTTCAGCAGCCATCGCCTTTCTCTATTTTTCATGCTTCACAGCTTCATTGAATTCATAGGATTCTTCTCCATTTTCTTCCATTAGGTGTAAGTCATCTTCACTCATTTCTCCTTGAGTGACATAATCCTACAAGTACGTAGGAGGCCTTCTTACTCTCCCATCCCTCTCCATTGTACTGTTAGGACCAGGCATCAATGAATCCGTATGTTGGTTCACAGGTGGTGCTATATCTTCCTCGTCTGGTTCGGTTGCTTCATTCTCCACATCCGAGCTCTCCTCCTCATACTCAGTAAGAGTGTATTCTCCCTAGATTATTCCATCATTCTCTGGCTCCTTTCCCAAGCTTTTGGACCAATCTCACATCTGATCTTCCAGGACTTCGGTGTCTCGACTTATGATCACCCTCATTGAAAAGGGATCAATTAATCGATATGCTTTTGATTCCTCACATATTCCTGTAAAAATGCAGGCAACACTTTTATCATCAAGTTTGCCTCTTTTTTGTTTTGGAACATGAGAGTATGCAAGAGAGCCCCACACTCGTAGGTTCTCAGCCGAAGGTTTCAATCCACTCCATGCTTCTTTTGGAGTCATATTTCCAAGAGCTTTACTTGGACATCGATTGAGCATATAAAATCTCCATTTGGTTGCTTCCGCCCAGAATATCCTTGCCATTCCTTTCGCGTACATCATAGCCACTACCATGTTGATCACTGTCCTATTCTTTCGTTCGGCCACCCCGTTTTGCTGTAGGGTGAAGCTTGCTGTGAGCTGTCGTTTGATGCCATGTTCCTTTCAATAGTTGGCAAAATCACTTGATAAATATTCTTCCCCATGGTCTGTTCGTAGACACTTGATGATCTTTCCGGACTGCCTTTCCATATTTTTTTTAAATTCTTTGAAACTTTCGAACGCCTGCGATTTCTCAGACAACAAGTATACCCAACCTTTCCGACTATAGTCATCAATAAAGCTCAAGAAGTATCATTACCAGTATTTGATGTCAGGGTGATAGGTCCATATATGTCTGAATGAATCGGATCTAGTGCTCTTTTGCTCTCCAATGGCTCACCTTTGGAAAGGGCTTGCGAGTCTGCTTGCCTTTCATGCAATCTTCACAGACTTTATCAGAGAAAGTAAGTTATGGCATGTCTCGCACCATGTTCTTTTTGAACAATGTCTGCATGCTTGTCTTGCTTAGATGCCCCATGCGTTCGTGCCATAACTGGGTGTTGGCTTCTCCATACATGCACCTAGCTTTTTCGTGCTTTACCTCTGTGGACGCTTTTTCAAAAACAAGAAACATGCGATTTGGATTCATTTTGCTTTGAAATATTAAACCTTTCACCGGATGGTACACCTTACAAGCATCTTGCCGAATCAAGAAGCCTAGGCCCTTTTGTTGTAGTTGACCGATGCTTAAGAGGTTGTTTTTTAATTCAGGAACATAGTACACATCACTAATAATCATAGTGGTCTCATCTAGTACTATCTTCACTGAGCCCTTACCACCCATATTCATGCGACTATTATTGCCTAATTTCACAATGTTTGTGTACTTGAGATCAAGTGATGCAAACCTGTCCTTCGTACCACACATATGATTCGAGCATCCAGAGTTTAAGAACCAGTGATTGATCTTAGGTTCGTTGTTGTTGTTGGCCATAAGAATGCAATCTTCCATATCATTCACTATCATTAGCACAAGCTCTTCATCTTCGTTGAGGCCAGCATAGTTTGCTTCATTGAGATCAGGACATTCATATGAGAAGTGACCCAGTTTGTGGCAAGAGTAACATTCTATGGTTTCTTTGTTGAATGAGCTTCTTCCTCTACCACGTCCCCTTCCTCTGAAATTGGATCTTCCTCTTCCCCTTCCTCGACTGTTATCGTTATCACCATGCTCAATCTTGAAGGCTTGATCTTCCTCCTTATCTGTCTTCTTAATTTTTTGTTCATGAACGACCAGCGTACATTGCAGTTCTTCAATTAACATAGTGTCAATGTCCTTTGACTCCTCAATTGAGACTACCACATATGTGTACTTCTCAGTTAAAGTTCGAAGGATCTTCTCGACGATCTTAGAATCAGGCATGGATTCCCCATTACTTCTCATCTGATTGGAGACCGTTAGCACCCTTCCAAAGTACTCTGAGATTGTCTCGTTCATCTTCATCTCCAGAACCTCGAAGTCTCTTCTTAGTTTTTGTAGCATGGATTTCTTCACGTGTTCATTTCCTGCAAACCGTTTCTTCATCGATTCCCATACTGTTTTCGAGCTTTTCCTATCAAGGATCTGCTCGAATGTTACACGATCAATTGCCTGATAAAGGTAATGCTTTACTTGCATATCCTTTACTCGTAATTCTTTAAGTTTCTTCTTCTGAGCATCTGATATTGCAATACCCATGGCTAGCTCCACAATCCCAGTCTCTATCAGGTCCCATAGTTGTTTTGCATGCAGCAAATTCTCCATCATTTCACTCCAGTGCTCATAGTGTCCGTCGAACACAAGAATCTTCAACTTCTCGTCACTCATTTTGTAAGTAAACTCATTGATCAAGCGGCTCTGATACCAGATGATAAAGTAATATCACTGGTAATTCACTTGAACACTCGATGCTTCATTATCAAGTCTCAAATGGCTATAAATAGAAGAAAAACATAAGAACATGGAAACATGGGATCGTGGCCAAACAACTAAGAAAACTGGGAAATAACTAACCAGCTAAGCCTAGAGAATCAGTCGAGTTTATAGCTACCATTTGTTGACTTCATCTACTTATTCAATCATCAAACTAACATACGATAACAGAATGAAACATGCATGCACACGTGCATGAGTGTGCATGGGCCACGAAATCCAACAATATGTTGGGTATAAGTATTTTAATATAAATATGTATTAAGATGAACTTATATAGCCAAGTATGTAAATTTTATGGGTTGGGGTATATAGACAAATCTGTAAAACCTTGAAAATCTCCCAGAAATCAGTAACACACGATCTCAATCTTGTGAACGCGGAATATAAACAAGATTGGAGTAGAAGAAGAATGAATTGAATCACAAAAGATGATATTGATTGATAAACAAAAACCTATAAAAGGTCTTGTGCGATTTCGCACAGATACAATGATAATGAATGAAAAGCTTCATTACAAAACGAAAACTAGCTATTTATACTAATCATAGAGTTCTCGCGCGAGATCCCTTTCGCGTGGATCAAGCTTTCGCGCGGCTGCAGTTTTCGCGTGGTTTGCGACTCGCATGGATCTGGTCTTTCGCACTGGTAGCTTCTCGCGTGACTTCTTGTTGTCGCGTGGATCTGGTTATCGCACAGTATGTTTTGCCGAGCCTTGATTTATCTTCTACAATCTCCCCCTAGGCTCGGTGAAACATGATCAATCAAAGTCAACATTAGCCTTCTGGTAAGAGCCAGCATAAGCATACCATTTATTTCTCAGGATCCGGTCAATCATCCATACGTACTGGCAAGATAGAAAATAAACAGACTCATCAGCTGAGATTGGGCAGTGTAACAGCTTGGATAAGTCGTCTTTGCCAAACTTCATTAAGTCTGCTGGATCAATGATTCGATAGGACCTGTCTATACATTTGATCACAGCGTGACCGGAATCCTTTTCACATCTCCAGGATAGAAGTTGCTTCAAAGAGTTTGGAGGAACTGGAGCATGCACAGGGACTTTTCTGATAAATTTAGGATGTTGATAGACTCGTATCTTCATTGGAGCTTTAGTATTTTCATCAATTCGTGTTGAGTCATCTATCAACTTCGATTTTGCAGTCTTAAAGTCTTTGAAATTTGTGCGCATCTCCCTTCTTATCATGGATCTCATGAGCTCAGCTTCACTGTGATTACTCTCATTGAAGAATGGAGCTTTGCCCATAGAGTATAAATCAGCAGCACGTAAAGTATGAAAGTCTTGTGTGCTCTTTAGATAATCAATTTCTCCATTTCTTCTCTTTATAACATACATTCTTTTCTCACCATCATAAGCCCAGCTAATAACGTGAGACATGTCACCATACTTTTGTTTTGGCTTAGATATAAACAAAAAGTGAGCTTCAGTAGGTGGTGGTGGTGCTTTGAATTGCAAACCTCCTCTAGTGTATAGGGCAATCTGACCAGTAGTATCTGTCTTTGTAGTATCAGTAGGAGTTTCACCACTCACAGTCTCTGTAGGAATTTCTCCTTCTTCAAGATTAATGTCCTTGAATAATTCCTGAAGATTGTTGCCAAAAATATCTGTGTATTCAATTTGTTCCTCCAGATCTTCAAAAATATCAAGTTCTTCTTCAACAGTTTCAGATGAAGTTTGTTGAAAAGAATATAATTCCTTTTCATACATACTTTCTGTGGCAGGGTCTATTGGATCATATCCTTCTGGATTACTAATACTTGGTCTATCGACATTGTCAGTGTTAGTCTCTCCAGTAGGACTTGAAGAAGAACCTGTAACATTACCACCATCTCCACCATCATCTCCACCATCATCTCCACCATCATTTCCATCATCATCTCCACCATCATTATCATCACCATTATCATCTTCATCGTCATTCTCATCATCTTCATCCTCATCATCATCAGAATCAGCATAATCAACTAACTCTTCATCCTCCTGTTCATGAATAATAGGCATAGACACCATGTGTTCCGGCTCAACGAAAGCAGTAGATGTGTAAGCTTCGGTGATAGGTACTGCAGATGAAACAGGAACATCTTCAGTAGTGCTACCAATTTGCTGTACAGTGGATGCTTGTGCTTCGTTGACCGTTTCCTTCTCAGGAACAGTCTCAGTAGGAGGTGGACTTGGAGAGCGTCTACTTGATTCACCAATTACTGTAGTAGACCTTATGATAGGAGGCTGATGAAAATAAGTTTGTGAAATGAATTCTCTCAGCTCATTCAGTTGTCTCTCCAATCCAGAAGAGTAGTCAAATAAGTTCTTCATTTGGTGCTCAAGGGATGCTAATCTGGTATCCTTGATAGCTGAGTCAAGATGAATCATGGTTATCTGATTAGACTTTTCTTCATTACTTTTCTTCAACTCAGCAATCAATTTCATATTTTCAAAATTTTCCTTCTCCAGGTTCTTTATTCTTTCTTCCAACGTGATAGAACCTGGAGTGCTTGTTGATTCTTCTCTCCTCTGAAACTCAGGAGGAGTATTCAACAGTGTATCTACATCAAACTCCAAATTCTCCTGATGAGGAGGTGTAGAGAAACCAGAAACAGGAACATTAGATGCTCCAGAAACAGGAACTGTTTCTGTTTCAGGACTAACAGTAGTCGTATCAACATGAGATTCTTCCCTCGTGATCACATTTGTAGGTGATCTCTGAACTTCAGAAGAAGTGGTCTGATCAGCCTCTGTAATAACCACTTGTGTTCGTGGTTTCCTGGGAATAATACCACCACGACCTCTCTTTCTCGATGGGAAGTCTCTTCTTTTTGCCATTCGTTTGCGTCGTGATGATGTACTAGGAGACTCTTCCGGGACATAATCAGTGTCCCTGTCTTCCTCACTTGGTCGAGATGATGTTGGAGTAGAAGGGGTTGGATCAGTCTGAATCACATAAGGAACATTCCCTATCTGATCACTAACAGTATCGGAACTAGAAGCAGAATGAACAACTTCTTCCATTCCTCCTTCATGTGTAGGTTCATCTTCAAAAAGCTTTTCAATCTCTTCATCAATATTTTCTCTAGTAGAGGAAGTAGAAGCCCCAGCTTGTGCCTCATCAGTATGAGCATCACCTTCACCAAACTCATCGACATTTTCTTCAATCTCAGAAAATCTTCCAATCTTGGCAAAACTTTCACCAGAGCATTTGTTGCCTCTGGCTCCAGTTAGATGTGAGAAAATCTCCTTCTTCACAGTCTGTACAACATACTTAGGAGATCTCTGAGTAGCAAGCTCAGGATAAGCATCATTTATCACCAACTGGATAAATCTCGGGTACATAATGAACTTCTTTCCAGGATTTGCTGTAGCATTCTTTACCATCTCCTGAAATATAACCCCAGATATGCTAAAGGGAATGTCATCAACCAATGAAACTAGTAATGAGCCAAACACTGCACTCAAGCTATCCATCCCAGCCTTGAGGTTGCTCAGACAGTGAATCACCACATGAAATAAGTATTTCCAGTACGGTGGTAACCATTTCTTCTCAAGACTTGGATATCTGTACTCGTATCCCATACGAGTCAAACAATCAATCACAGTGTCATCATCAAGTCTTGTTGGTGCTCCTTCTTGATCATCGAATAGAAGAACTCGGTTCAGGATGGACTGAGAAACTATCACTCGTTTGTCCTTCACAGTAGCCGTGATAATCTGGTTTCCTGCTTGGTCCTTTTCCAGAGCAGCAGTGCTCCAGAAAGAATCTATGAGCTCAGAATAAATAGCAGGATCAGCTGATATAGCATAGACAATACGAGAGTTCTTCAAGCCTTCGATCATAGAATGAAATAGTTCCTTTCCTTCCGGAACCTCGTCCAGATAAGCAACACAATTATGATTCTTGTTAAAGATCATTTGTGCCATCTGCATTGTCAAATAAGATCAAAATTAGAACACTCTTGAAAATAACTTAATTATGCATATAGAATTTTAACACTTAAAACATTTTAGCTTTTAAGGTCTTATTATTAGAAAATTTTATCACTTAGAAAATTTTTCATTTCAAGGCTTAGTCACATGTGAGTACATGTAATTCACTTATGATTTTATCAAAAGTTATAAGTGAGAAATCCATGTACGACAACAACAGAATCAACACTTAGAAACATTTTAGAATTTTTCTGTCACGCGAAAACAACTCATGCGAAACTAATTAGTATGCGAAATGACAAACTCATGCGAAATTCAACAATTCTTGCGAAAAATGATTTCATGCGATAAACCCTTATCACGCGAAATTAGTTTACACGCGATAAGCTTTCTCAAGCGAATTCGCTTTTCGCAACTGTTCAGTTCCTGGTGCGATTCGCACAACCCCAACTTCAAATTAACCTTTCAAAAATCGATTTTAATCCATGAAATGCATATCATTGCTGTCGCCTAGATCTATTAGGTTAATTTCATTCATCAATTTTATCATTTAAGTCCATTTATTTAGATTTTAAGTTCAAGTTGTTAAGTTCCCCTTAACATTGTTCTTCTACAGTAATCAAATCAAACTGTGTATACCTTCAAAATCACACTAGGCACGTACTAGAATGAGATGTGAATCAAACTATCAGATTAGGAGCGAAATGGTGTATGCGATAGAAGATTTCGGACGATGTGCGAAAATGCTTTTCGGGTGAAGTTTAAGCGAGAAGTGGGTTTGTCTAGAACATTGTGCCTTTTATACCTCAACCGTATCACGCGAAAACAAGTTTCGCGAAACCACCCTTTTCGCGTGACTTTCCTTGTCGCGCAAAACAATTATTTTTCAAAATTTTTCAAAGTTTTCAAATGTTTTCAAAGTTTTTCATAGTATTTCTTATGTTTCAAACTTTTCAATCCTTTTATTTTCAATGAATTATGTCAACATAAATTGTTATTTACCAAGTGATTAATTAACTTAATGAATCTTCAATTTTCAAAAATTTTCTTGTTATTTATTTGTTTTAAAAATAAAACACTATAAAAGTGAAATAAAACAAACACTTACAAACAAAATAATCAAAGAAATAAAAACAATTAAAGAATCAAGATCGGATTTGCTTGTTTTGTATAAATTTTCATAATGAGATCATATAGTTCTTTTGTCAAGTTAAGACTCTGTCCGGCTTTATTTAAAATAACTGGTTAAGTTGATTGTCAATATCTGTTATCCGCTTTAAACTTATACTTCATGTTTTACTCAGAAACATAATGAGTGATATATATCATGTTTTGTGTTGATTTAATATAAGTCAGTGGATCCCACAATCAGAACTTCTGTAAAGTAATTATTATCCTTCAAGACACTATTGAGATTTTTCAAGTCACCCCAATTTGATTTAAACCATGCATTGATGATCAGTGATACCATTTATTGTAATCCTAAATATAACTATTTGAGCATAACTAGCCTGAGAAATATTTCTTAACCCGGAATATTAACAAGTTTAAGGACTTACTGACAGCCATCCGGACTTACGTCTGCCCTCTCAAGATGTTTAGGACTTACAAGCCATTCGGACTTACATGCCCCATCTTTCGATTTTGCCTTCCAAAGTTAAAAACTATTCTCAAAATCAGAAAATATATACCATATAGTATGTATGTCATATATACATATCTTTTGATTTGTTGTGCTTCTTGGCATCTTTTATCCTATATGGCCTTTTCCTTTTGGCATCTTTTTGCTCAATTATTTTCTTTTTGTATTTTTCTCTTTTTGTTTCTTTTTGTATTTTTATCTTTTTTATATATATATATAGAGTTATGATAATCACTGAATCAATCATATACAGGCTTGAGTATGACAAGATTATATCTCTCAGTCTGTGTTAGAACATTTTTGGCACAGAATCCTGATATGTTCCCCACTAAATCATATTTCTTTAATTCAGTGTAATCACTCAATTATGATCTTTTCATTTCTGAAAGCAAAGCCTATCAACATATCAAACATAATCCAAGTGTATTCGTATTTAAGCCTTTGAAAGTACTTATACTCGTTTTGAACTTTGTAATATCATTTCTCATTTAAGCATGAAAATTTCTCCTTTTTGATTTTGGCAATCCTTTGATCTTAACTCCCCCTAAGACCTAAAAATATTTTTCAGAACTTGCTTTTCTAATTTTCTCCCCCTAAAATTGTGATTGTCCTTTTAAGAAAAATAAACAATTGCAATTTTATTCATTATTAAAAACTGAAAAATCTTTTTGTGAAGATTCATTAAACCAATTTATCCAAAGTTAATCATTCCCAATGATTGCACTAGGAAATCAAATCGAGAATGATCAAATGCCTTAGTAAATAAGTCAGCGATATTTTCAGTTGACGGCACTTGTTTTAGGTGAATAAGTTTACGATCAAAACAATCGCGGATAAAATGTATGCGGATGTCTATGTGTTTAGTTTTTGAGTGTTGGATGGGATTTTTCACGATGTTTAAAACTGCTGTGTTATCACACCAAATTGGTGTGTCATAAATGTTGAGACCATAATCGAGAAGTTGTTGCTGAATCCAGACAAGCTGGGAACAACAACTCGAAGCAGCCACATATTCAGCTTCGGCAGTGGATGTAGAGACAGTGTTCTGCTTTTTACACTGCCAAGAAATGAGTCGGTTGCCCAGGAATTGACATCCTCCTGTGGTCGATTTCCTGTCTAAGTTACAACCACCATAATCACTGTCAGTATAAGCAAATAAATTGAAATCGGAATTTCGAGGATACCAAAGACCAAGTTTGGGTTGACCCTTGAGATACTTGAAAATCCTCTTGACAGCTTTCATGTGTGATTCCTTTGGATCACTTTGATAGCGGGCACACTGACAAACAGGGAACATAACATCTGGCCTGCTTGCAGTGAGATACATAAGGGAACCAATCATTGATCTGTAAAGATGCTGATCAACTGATTCTCCTGATGGATCTGGAGTAAGAGTAGGACGAGAAGCCATTGGAGTTGGAGCTACTTTGGAGTCTTGAAACTTGTATTTCTCAAGAATTGTCTGAACATACTTTTCTTGATGAATGAGAATACCCGTTTCAGATTGAGTAACCTGAATACCCAAGAAAAATGAAATTTCTCCAAGTGAACTCATCTCAAACTTCTTCTTCATCACCTCTTCGAACTCTGTGCACATACTATCATTTGTGGAACCAAAAATAATATCATCGACGTAGATTTGAACCAAAATAATATCATCCCCTGATTTTCGTATGAATAAGGTTTGATCAATTGCACCTCTTGAATAACCATTTGCAAGCAAATGTTCAGTCAGAGTTGCATACCAAGCACGAGGTGCTTGATGTAAACCATATAAAGCCTTATCCAACTTGTAAACATAATCAGGATGATCTGGGTCTTCAAATCCAGGAGGCTGACAAACATAAGTTTCCTCCTTCATTTCTCCGTATAAAAACGCAGTCTTAACATCCATCTGGTACACCTTGATGTTCATGAATGAGGCAAAGGCTAAGAAAATGCGTATTGCTTCTAGTCTTGCAACTGGAGCATACACTTCTTCATAATCTAAGCCTTCAACTTGATAAAATCCCTGCACCACAAGGCGTGCTTTATTTCTAACTATAACACCCTTTTCATCCGTCTTATTCCTAAAAATCCACTTTGTTCCAATCGGAAGCTTATCTTTTGGTAGTTCAACAAGATGCCAAACATTGAGCTTCTTGAATTGCATCAACTCATCCTGCATTGCTTCTATCCAGCTGTTTTCTTTAAGTGCCATTTCCACATTCTTGGGCACTGTTTGTGATAGAAAGCAAGCATACAGACATGTATTGATTGCTCCTGATCGACTTCTGGTAACTACACCTTCGTGCAACGGGCCAATGATTGCTTCAGTTGGATGAGTTTTATGTATTCTCAATTGAGGAATCTCATCTGCAACCATTCCATCTTCCAAATTAGTAATATGTTCAACATTATCAAGAACTTCTTCAGTATGTTGAGATAGAGGCACATAAGTTTCATCAATTGTGTCATCTGAAATAGGAGTTTCAGAAGCAGTTGACACATTTGGAGACTCATCAAAAGGAACCTGAATGATCTCTATCGGTGTGTGTATAGTGTCTGAAGAAGATGTAGATAACGGAGAACTCAACGATTCTTCCAGCTCCTGAGTAGGAATTTGTTCTGAAGAAATATCTAAAGACTCAGAACAGGCAGATACTGGTACAGAAGCTGTCGGAATATCTTTGGATGATGAAGCAGTAGCAGAATCATCAGATATCAAAGAAGGAAGTTCCTCAATTATTTGGTTATCCAAGGTGATTGATTGAGAATTAGAATCTGCAGATGAAGATTTAGAAATATTAAAATTTATGAACAAAGATTCATAATCATAAACCCATGAAGGAGCTGAACCTGCATCAGTTATGTTAAGTTCGTGCCAATCAATGTTAAATGACTCGATTATTTGTCTAGTTCTTTTATTATAAACACGATATGCAACCTTATTGGCAGCATATCCCACAAAGTAACATTCATCAGCCTTTTCAGAAAATTTTGAAGATAATTCGGTTGTATGTAACAAAGTGCAACAACAACCAAAGGCTTTAAAATATTTAACTTTGGGTTTGTGATTATAAAAGATTTCATAAGGAGTCTTATTTAATCTTTTGTTGATTAACACACGATTCTGAACATAACATGCAGTATTTACTGCTTCTGCCCAGAAGAACAAAGGTAATTTGGCGGCAGAGATCATTGTTCTAGCAGCTTCTATTAATGTCCTATTTCTTCTTTCTGCAACCCCATTCTGTTGTGGAGTGCCAGCAGCACTGAATTGTCTGGCAATTCCCTTGGATTCACAAAACTCATTCAGAGTTTGATTGCAAAACTCTGTCCCATTGTCACTTCTGATGCATTTTACCTTTTTCTCAGTCTGATTCTCCACCAAAGTAATGAACTTGATCAAGAGGTGTGGAGTTTCATCCTTAGATGCTAAGAAAAACACCCAAGTAAATCTAGAAAAGTCATCAGTAACAACCAAACAATAAGATCTTCGACCCAAACTTAGAACACTTACTGGACCAAAAAGATCCATGTGTAAGAGTTGTAAGATTGATTCGACAGAGTTGTGTGCAACTGGTTTGTGAGGAAGTTTATGTTGTTTACCTTTTGAACATGACAAACAATGTTCAGTTAAATGATATTCTTTTTCAGGTAAACCAATTACATGATTTCCACGTACAAGTTTATTCATGTTTTTAAGATTGACATGTCCTAATCGACGATGCCATAACATGGAATCATTCTCCGAGGCTTTGGATAATAAGCAAGAGGTTGTTACCAAAGAATTAGAACAATGCATATCAAGAAGATATGTGTCATTGTCTCTCGGAGTCCTCATCAAAACCCATTCTTCTGGAACAACAAAACCTGGTTTTAATATTAAGCATTCGTTATTAGTAAAGTGTGTTGAATATTGTTTGTCACAGATTTGAGACACACTTAGCAGGTTATGTTTTAATTCCTCAACAAAATTAACATTCTCAAAACTCAGGACGCCATTTGTAACTGTACCCCGTTTTGTAATTCGTCCTCCTCTATCTCCTGCAAATATCACTCTTCCTCCGTTGTATGATTGCACATCTTGTAGTAATGATAAGTTACCAGTCATATGTCTTGAACAACCGCTATCAACATGCCATAGACTGTCAGTAGCCTTTCGCGGTTGTCCCTGCATTAGTAACAAAATTACTTAGATTTTGGTACCCAAGTCAAACATGACTTGAGCACTTTCTGAGTTGCAGTAAGACAAAATGATTTAAGATTATTATATTTTGTTTGCACATCATTCTTTTCATTTATGCTTTTAGGCTTGACATTTTCTTTTATGTCATTGGTCAAATTCTTATCCCGTTTGACATTAAACTCATTAGCAACCTTTGATTTCATATTATTTGATAATTTTCCACGAGTGAAAAATAATTTTCTATTATGAGAAATAGAATTATGAAATCTTTGTTTACTTAATGATTTGTGTCTAAAAGGACAATTATTTGCCAAGTGATTAGTGTTTCCACACTGAAAGCATCTCTTCTGTTGTGTGTGGAAAACAAACTGTGGATGACAATTATGAAAATTGTCATAAAAACCAAAGTCAGATTGACTAGGTTTAACTTTCTCCACAGTCTCTCGAATCTTTGTCTCGTTTGACAATTGCAAATTCATCTTTTGCAGATTCGAGGAAATTGAAGTATTATGACCACTTTGATTCGGAGATTTGGCAATTTTGACTTGTGAAATTGTTGGTGTTGGAATATGAATAGTCTTTGGCTTTGCTGGAGTAGGACCAGACTTTGAATGTGCTGGAGAAGGACCAGGCTTAGATATACGGATTGGTGCTGGAGAAGGACCAGGCTTTTGAATTGTGAGATTGCATGCAGAAGAATTATTCACTTGCAAATTTGGGCTACAAACATCTTGATTCACAAGGTTAGCATTATAATGAAGTTTATTTTTAAAGAATCGAGAATTCGTTTCTTTAAAAATATGTTCTTCATTTTCAATTACACCCTTAGAAATGAATCGACTCTTAAAATCCTTTTCAATTCTTTCCTTTTGATTAGCCCTTTGATTTGTATTCAAATGATTTTTACTATTAGATTGCAACTCATTCAAATCAACCTTCTTTTCATTTCCAGACAAATTTTGAGTACATGCAGATTGTGAAACTTTTACATTCTTATTATTTAAACATTCATTCTCATTCTCATCCTCACTCTCACTTTCCCAATCTTCAACCAACCCATCCACCTTCATTTTATCTGCAAAAAGATTTTCAGGTGATTGTTTAGTTTTGGGTGCTATGATAGGATCAACTGATAAGTTTATTTTAACAGAAGGTTTTAAATTTTGAGATGGAGAGAATCCAATCCCATATACCATATCAGAATCACAAATGTTCTCAGATGAAGGTAAACATGAATAATCATGATTAATTGGAGGAGCAATGTTAGAAAACCCAACACCACATTTTCCTCCTTTAATTTTCTGAGTCATTTGTGACTTGATTATGCCCTCAACCATCGTTGATGAAAGTTCAAATTTCTCAACAGTCAATTTAACCGTGGTTAATTCACTGTTGAGTCTGTTAATTTCTAGAGCGAGTTCATTATTTCTGTTTGTCAAGTCATTATTAGTACATTCTTTATCATGAAGATTTAATTTCAAATTATAAATTGTTTTGTTTAAACCTTCAAGTTTTTCTTTAAAAATCCTTTCATTTGACTTGTGTTTACTCGCTTGATACTGAAGTTTTTCAACTTCCATTATCAGGCTTTCATTGTGAACTCTGTATCTTTGAACTTTATCAACACATGCATTTTGACATAAGTCATCATATACCTTGGGTTCTGAAGTTTCCCCTTCTGTTTCCTCTGCCTTCTTGACCATGAATGCTTTCATGTTATCAGTTGGTTCTTCCACTGGAGCACTAACAACAGTCTTTTGATCAATACATGTGCTTTTGACTGTGAGCTCAACAGTGTCATCTTCAAACACAATCTTTTCTTCATCAACTTTCTCAACCTGCTCTTTCTTCTCAGCTTTCTCTTTCTTCTCTTCAACTTTTTCAATCTTTTGATCAACTTTCACTTTCTCCACTTCAATTCTCTCCTTCTCTTCTTCTTCTGTAGCAAACAAGCCTTCCAACAAATCATCAGACACGAATTCAGCAAACAAGTTTTCTTCCTCTTCTGGTTCTGGCTCAATCTTTGCAATGAGTGCATGAGACAAAGTCAGATCAAGGGCCTCCATTTGATCAGACCAATCGTATTCAGCATTTGTTTGAGAAACTAATGCTTTATTGCCACTAGAAGTACCAGCTTTGTCTTTCTTCTGTTCTATCTCTACAGTCACCATCTTCTTTGGGGCTTCATTTTGAACTGTTTTTGGTTCAGTACACTCTCTGGCGAAATGACCTGGTTTGTTACAGTTGTAACACCTCAGGTTGGATTTGTCGAAACCGATTTTGCTAGAATTATTAACACCAAACATTTTCCTTCCAGTTCTTCTAGCAAAATTCTTCGCCCTGTAAACTACCATGGCCATCTGATATTTGATGTCGTTTTCTTCAACATCATCCGGATTAACTTGTTGAAGATCATCAACAAGAATATTTGGAGCAGAAAGTCTTCCGGCCATAAAAGCTTCATAACTTGACATAAATGTGGTGAAAAGAGCAAGATGCTCCTCAGCAATCTGAACAGTCTGCTTGGATGGATTAGTAGTAGCAACATAAGCATGTTGACCACTATGAGAATCTTGAGGTTGAGAGACTTGTTGGTGGATGATGGGGGAATAATGTTGAGCTGCTGGAACATGAACTTGATGAGTTACTGCTGGTTGCATATATGAAGATGCTGCACTTCCCGATTGTTGTTGCTGACACATTTGTGTATAGCTGACATAGTAATTTGGATTACTAGCCATCTTTGCGTAGAGAGCAGTTCCTTCAGCACCTAGAGAACTGAGATGATTAGCAGCTCGCTGCTTATCATCCATAGCATAAGACTTGATAGTTGAGATGAGATCGGTCAACTGAAGAGTATACAAGTCTTTGGTTCTCTTTATCAATGTACAGTTGTTATTCCAACTGTAAGGAAGTGAGTTGAGTAACTTCTTATTCACAGTAATGGGTTCCATAGTAATACCAGCACTCTTCATTTTTGTGACCAGTCTAACAAACCTGGCCATTTGAGCTTCCAACTCCTCACCAACAATATGATTGAACATGTTGAATTCTTGATTCAACATATCCTTCTTGCTCTCTCTCATGTCTTTGTTGCCCATTATCTGAGATTCCAGAGCATCCCATAGCACTTTAGCACCCCTGAACTCTTGAAACTTTTGTGAGATCTCAGTAGTAAGAGCCATTGTAATTGCAGCATACGCCTTATCATCCAGTTCCAATCTCTTAATGTCGTCTTCATCCCACAAATGTTCAGGTTTCTGAACCATTTCTCCTTTGTCATTTTTGTACAACGGAATGTAAGGACCATATTGTATAGACCTCCACATTTTAGGTTCCGTGTAAATGACATATCTTTCAAATCGAAACGCCCAATCGGTATAATCATCTTCACATAGAAGCCTCGGTGGCTTGTTACCAGTTCCAATCTCAGTGTCTAGATGAAGTGAAGCAGTAAGATGCTTCAAATTCGGTGTTGTTGAAGCCATAATGATCAGAAAAGTCAAAAATCTGGTTTTCGTGCGAGAAGAGAATTCGTGCGAAAATTGATTTCGCGCGTAGAGAGTTTTCGCGCGCGATGGATCTTTTCGAGCGAATTTTCAGAATTACCTTTTCACGCGAATCGCACAAAAAGGTGAAATACCTAACTGAGCGAAAACACCCTGTTTTCGCGTGCGAGAACTTGCAGATCAAGCGAAAAGTCAATTTTGTGCAGAAACAGATTACCAACTGTTTGTTCACGCGAATGTCACCTCCAGCTCAGTTCAATTAGGTCCAGATCAGTCCAAATCTTCCACAATCGAGCAGCATAACTTTTCCATCTCAGAATCTAAGGTAATCGATGATTAATTCTTCAAAAATCGAGTAGAACACAATCCAATTCTTCTCCAAATCGTGGTTCAAGAGCCTAATGCTCTGATACCAATTGTAAAACCTTGAAAATCTCCCAGAAATCAGTAACACACGATCTCAATCTTGTGAACGCGGAATATAAACAAGATTGGAGTAGAAGAAGAATGAATTGAATCACAAAAGATGATATTTGATTGATAAACAAAAACCTATAAAAGGTCTTGTGCGATTTCGCACAGATACAATGATAATGAATGAAAAGCTTCATTACAAAACGAAAACTAGCTATTTATACTAAACATAGAGTTCTCGCGCGAGATCCCTTTCGCGTGGATCAAGCTTTCGCGCGGCTGCAGTCTTTCGCGTGGTTTGCGACTCGCATGGATCTGGTCTTTCGCACTGGTAGCTTCTCGCGTGACTTCTTGTTGTCGCGTGGATCTGGTTATCGCACAGTATGTTTTGCCGAGCCTTGATTTATCTTCTACAAAATCCTTGTGTGTCAAGTCGTGTATAATATGTATGTGGATATATTGCGTGTGCAGGTGTAAGTATATATGCATTTTTGTCGTGTGTGTAGATATATGCATGGGTGGATGTATTATATACTATATACAAGTGTGTGTCTTGCATGTAAGAATATATACATATGTATGCATATATACATTCCATAAGTATAATAAATAAATAAATATATATTAGGATACAAGTGAGTACATATCATATATATATATATGTATATATATATATGTGTGTGTGTGTGTGTATATATATATATAACGAATGTGTAATTATAAAGTATACAAATATAAATATATACCTATAGTGTACCTAAACTAATTATATATCAATAAGTATAAACCTTTGAGCATGTCGCGCGTTAAACCCGAACCGACCCGAAACCGACCGAACGTACCTATTCTTCTTAGACGTATTTTAAGATTTAACTTACGATTAATTATAGGTGATTGATCATACGTTGCTCACACCTTTTAGAAGCTTTTGTTCACTCTACTCTCTAATCATTTCAAGGTGAGTTTTACGGCCCCATTTTCATTTCAATATTATAAATCTTTAGAGGAAAATTATTCTCACTCCTTTCAGTTGTGAACTCAATTTATTTTGGATTAACGTGATACTGTTTGCAAGTTATATCTTATGCATGAGTTTTTGTGTGGAGTTCTTTAATCATAACTATTTAACTCTAGTGTTGGAGCTGACGGACAGGTATTGATAGTACTATTTGGTTGACACCTCCACCCATGTATATTAGTATACTAGTTGAGACTGACTATGGTTATGATCGACCCCTAGGTGAATATGTTCCGACAATTGATGTGTGATTCGTCATAGGTTTGGTTGTAATGCTCATGTGATATTACTTGTGATAAACATTATACATGATCCATAAACTCATACACAGCAACAAGTTTTTTATTTATATTTAAACCTATAAACTCACCAACCATGTGTTGACCTTTGAGCATATCTTTTCAGGTGATAACAATCAAACGGGATAGCTAGAGCCGATACCTTAGCAGAGACCTTAAGGATTTCGGTAGATCTATGTTAAATGTTTTCGTTTGTTGGATTTGATGTTGTATCTGATGTTGATTAATCGATAGACTATGTTGGTCGTGAAACTGACTAACCATGACATAAGTTCTCATTGTGTCGGGTGATGTCATGACACGTGGATCTTTGCATTTATTATGTCTCTGTAAACTAATCAGGTGGTGTTATGACGATCCCGTACGTTACATCCTCGTGTTTCCGCTATAAGCTGGGGTGTGACTTTGGGAAACAATGAATTTCTTTTGTTGATATATATTTATTTTTTTAGTACAAAATTTGAAAATTTTACCAAAGTTTGAATGTCGCTTGAAAAAAATTTGGCTCGAAATCAACTTGGTTGTAAACGAGCCAAACCAGCTCGACTCAGTTTGTAAATAAGTTTATCCCAAACTAGCTAGGCTTTGGCTCGGCTCATGAACTCGTCAGCCAACTCAAAATATTTGTGCATATTATTTTTAATTCTAAATGTATTAAGTTAAAAGTATGTAGGGGTTGAATATGGATCATGATACCATGAACATATTATTTGAAATTGTCGTAAAACGATCTATAGATGGAATCTTTTCTTGTTATAAAGAATCCAGCTTCTTAATATATTTCGTATACATATATTTGATTTTGTATCCCTAGTTTTGTAGGAACATAAGCATGCTTATATTTTGTAGATAAAACGGATTATTTTGGAGTGTATATTTTCATGAACATTCATAAATATTAAGGTTCACGGCAAATGGGATTTTTATTGGTAGACACCATACATGGTTTGAACTCTAGATCCAAACCTTCACTTTAAGAAACTTTAAGAAACAAAGTCTTTACAAGTGAAACCTCACGTTGGTGAAAATATTATTAATTACTAAAGTTTTACATTAATAAAAATACTAAAAGTCAAACTTTGATTTTGTAGATGACATCAAATGTAATAGTTCTAGCTAACTCCAACTTTATGCCTACCAATGGCTTAGGAAATGTAACGTCCAGACCATTATACCACAAATATTTTCTGTTTTGCTCACGACGAGTTTACGGATTTGGTTTTAGTTGTCCGGGTAAAACTTATCCAGTGAGATCATCCATCCCTGGATTGCTATCAACTGAGTATGTTTAACTGTAGAGTTCTCATTTAATCCATAGGCCACGCCAAAAACGCATTGGTTATATTAAAGGTGGAACATTCGTTATAAACTAGGAATCTATCCTGTTCATAGCCGATATAGGATTTGCCTAGGGTATTACAGGAAAACCCAAGGGCAATAACATAATGAAATGATCTCACAAGCTAAGAATTTTTCTCTATGCTAAAAGAAATATTATGTATGCAAACTCACATGCTTGATAAGTGTCCTATCAATGCTCCTAAATCCATCAAGGATACCTGGCATGTGGATCCTCCTCTTATGTGTCATGAATTGTGTTCTCATCATGACTAGTTAACTTCAAAGATATGTGAAGTTATATTATAATACCTATTAAACAAAGATGTTGGTGCTCTAGTGAGCTTTTTCTTCTTTTTATTTCTACCACAAAAGGTTGTGGGTGTTTACCTTAACCCCATCACTTTTTACCTTTTAAGGGAGGATCCCGTTCATTTGGTTCATACTAGAGACATAGAGGGTTAGAAAGAGAAACCCTGGAGAAAGGGGTGACGACCGGTTGTGGTCTCGTTTCCGGCGAAGGCGGGTTGGGGTCTCGCTTACTCTTGGCTTGCCGTTTCTGACGATGACAGCTTGTAGAGAGAGGGGGTTAGAGAGAGAAACCCTGCAGAAAGCGACGGCGGCCAGTTGCGGTCCCGTTTTGGGGTCTCGCTTACGCATTTCTTCGTGAAATATGACTACGATGGTCGCTTGGCTTGTCGTTTCCGACGATGCCAGCTTGGTTTGTCATTGTCGGACATCGTCGTTGCTTTGTTTCTCTTAGATCGTCGTTGCTTGCAAGTTCTCTATTTCTCTTAGATAACCTCGATCTCTCTTTGTACAGAGTGAAACTTAGAAAGAACAACATGTAAGGCAGAGAGAGGGGAAGAGAGAGAGGTGATCCTGACCGGTGGTCGTTTCTGACCGTTGTCGGCGTCCATTGCGTCTCTCTCTTGCTCTCTAATGACCTCTTTTACTGTTGTTTAGTTTCTTTAAGTTTGTCCTGTGTTTGTTATAAAACCCAAAACCCCCATTTCATATTTTAGAGCTTTCAGATTTGAGGTTTTATATATGGAGAAAAAGATTTTGTTTCTGGGTTGTAGCTTGGCACAATGATGATGAAGCCAGACTCATATGAGAGAAATATACCTTTGGATGTTGATGATGATGATGTAACGCTCGTACTTGTTGATGATGATGATGTAACGCTCGTACTTGGCTCGATGATGATAAGATTATCTCATCTGAGAGATCTTATTGGATGTTCTTAATGATCATGAGATTTACATCATATGAGAAGTCTTTAGATATATCATTTGAGAGAATTGAAATGCAGTTTGGATTGAATTGTTGGTGGTTACAGTATACTTTTTGTTTGAGTTTCATTCTTTTGTTGATAAGATTAGAGGTTATGATGACGTAAAAAAATATTGCATGTTCGTTATTTTGGCGTGGCAATCGTTATTGCAGCCATAACGATAACGTATTTCTGAGCCTAAACTAACATATTAGTGTATACTATTTGAAGTTATGATCATGTTTGTATTGGTTTGTGCATGTCGTGTGAATACTTTTATTATAACAAATGACTAGGCAAACAAAAGAGGAAAAACATGGTTTCTTTGATCTTTTCCATTTATCATATGAAGAGAATTTTGACAAATAACACAACGATCACGGATAAAAGATTGGCTGCTGCAACGCGCGGCATGAATCTCTAGTTATGCTTATGATATGATGAAACGATTAAAGGAAATGTTCCTACTAACATAGATTGTTTTATAAATATAAGAAAACCATATGGTTGCTTTAAATTATTCTAGTCTTCAGAAACCATCAATTCCTTAAAAATGCTAGTTGTGTATATTAGATTGTCTAAAATACAACATTATTATCATACAAGTTGTAATATTAATTACTTATTATTCACTTGAAATTGTGGATGCTCATAAATTGAACCTTAGGATGCTTGAAAAGGTCTTATAAAAGGTCATCGATTCTGAAATGAAAGGAACAACTTGCAATACTGTTGACTTAAAAGTCTCGAGCATTGAATTTTAGCTATTGTGATGTTTGACAATGTCAGAAATAAGAATGCTAAAAAAGATCCAAAATATCTTATTGTTTAAACATTTATATACATACAAATGGGTTAAACTAAAAAATTAATTTTCGCCTATGAATGTTAAAAGGATTTTTAGAAGCCTCTCTTAACCAGGTCAAATGAACATAAATTGAACTCGTTCTAGTGACGTTGGAAGCGCCGAACAAGCTCGTCAAACTATCTAATTAAGATATTATAACTGAGATCTCAAACAAACTGGTGCAAGCTCAAATCCCATAAAGTATGCAATAGAAAATTATATTGAAAAAAAAAACAAATGCAAGCACAGGGTCTAGGCTTATATCCAACACTAAACACAATTACATATTGATAAATGTAGCAGCAGCATTTTACCAAAAAGAAGTTGGTAAATTTAAAAGTTGCTTTGAAAATAAAGGTTTCAAGATTAAAATAAAGATTGAAGGTTTAGTAGTTTAAACGAATTTTGAAACATTAAGAGTTTCAATATCTCACAAAAGTGTCTCTCGTACCATATATTGTTGTGTTTTGTTTCTTCATTTTATAAACTATTTTGCAGCGGAAGTAGACACAAACCATCCTAGATCAGATCAAGCAACGGCGGAGCATAGTTGGGACCGGGGGGGGGGGGGGGGGGGGGGGGGCCCCCTCTTTTTTTCGTCGATAGTGTTAAACTTTAGTCCGGTAGTGTAAATTTTTGGCCGCGTAGTGTAAATTTTTATATAAAACTCGAGTTCGCCCACCGTAATAAAAATTAATTTCATCCCCATCCCCCATACGGAAGTTTTCAAGCTCCGCCACTGAGATCAAGGATGTCCATTGGGAGTCAAGATAGAACTTGGTAAATTCAAAAGTTTAGTTGCTTTAAATATATAAAGGTTAAAAGCTTTACAATAAAGCTTGAAGGTTTAGTAGTTTAAACAAAATTTAAAACATTAAAAGTTTCAATATATATCACACAAAAATGTTTCTCATACCATTGTGGTGTCTTATTTTTTTTATTTTATATTTTAAAGTATTTTGCAGCGGATGTAGACACACGCACCATCCTAGATCAGATCTACGATGCCCACCGGGAGTCAAGATGCGTGTGTCACACCCTCATTTTCCAGGTACGGGGTTTTACCGTCAGGCGTGTGACACAACCAGGATCTCAGATAAGCATCAGTTACACCAAACGACTCGATAATTACAAATCATATAAGTTGCTTAATTTTAATGAAATAAACCAAATATATTTAAGTAGTGCGGAAGCGAAAACATGAAAATATTTAACAATAGTTTTGGAACACGCAAACACGCGTCCAATCCAATTTATGTAAAGTAAATGCAAATTAAATCCTGAAAACAGTTTGAGATGAACGCGGAATGACATGCAGTGGATGCTGTGCTCCTAGACGTGCCACATCAATGTCCTGAGAGAAAACATGCAAAAATCTCAGTACAAGACTGGTGAGTTCACAGGTTTATCAGAAAACAGTAAGTATCAGTAATGAAATCCTCGGATTATGTAATCCGATAAGTATCAGTAATGAAATCCCCGGATTATGTAATCCGATAAATATGTAATCCCCGGATTATGTAATCCGTCAAGTATGAAATTCCCGGATTATGTAATCCGTCAAGTATGTAATTCCCGGATTATGAAATCCGTCAAGTATGAAAATCCCGGATTATGTAATCCGTCAAGTATGTAATTTCCCGGATTTAGTAATCCGATAAGTATAATGAAATTCCCGGATTTATTAATCCGTCAAGTATAATGAAATTCCCGGATTTATTAATCCATCAAGTATAATGAAATTCCTGGATTTGTAATTAAAGCGTATAATGGATAGCTAGTCCATAATGATCACTATGTGTATGAAGGCGCGGCCGAACTGACATGTAATCAAATAATAAACCAGGCCCGGATGTGGATCACACCACAACACTTGTAATTAGGCTAACCGTTCACCCGTTTGACGAACGTTGTGCTAGCGCGACTAGCCCGGGTGGGGTATGTCAATCCCAGTAGTACTACTAACAATTACCTCGTTAAGTCCATATTAACGGTCCGTTGGGCAAGTATACACCATAGTATCAAGTATATGTAGTATTACAAAAATCCAATATAATGTAACTTTTATGAAAACAGCATGTTTCTCTCCCCCAAAGAGTATATAAGTAAAAGTGGGGTTGTAAACTCACCTCGAGTGCACAGCAACAAATAATCGATAGCACAAAGAATAGGTTTCCAATTAACCTGTATTTTATTCGGTATAAAGATAATTAATATTAATTATTAATTATAAGCAAAATGAATACGGTTTTGCATCTCACGAATCAGGTACGGTGCCGGTATCGGTTGTTTCATTTTCATGTAAACACACACGAATGCTACTTCATTTCAAATACATAAAGACCCGATTATCATAGGTAAAAGTATTTTATACCCAAACATTACGATTGTTATTATTTTCAACATTATGTTTACTAGCACGTCACACAAGTAATATTGATAGATACTAAATATATTGCTCACACATATATCAAATGTATATATAACACGTGATATAGAACCTATCAACACCTCATATATATGACATATAAATCATCAAAACACACACACATTCATACATGCATGCATATCACCCACTGCTTCATTCATACATACATATGAATACATACATATATAGCCACCCACACACCACTAACATACTAAAACACAACCCATTTAATTGTAAGCATATATAAGTATATATAATAATACCCACACATGCACATATATATATATGCACATCTCAGCAGCATATATATATACAAAAGAAACACACAATAAAACACACACTGAAACACACACCTAACACTTTACACACACTGCACATGATCACGCAGCCATCTATACATATATATATTTATGCTAAACACACTCACGGAACAACCACTTGCACATACATATGCAGAACATGTACATACATAGACATAAACATATGCATACGTACACAAAACATATACATATTTCCTGCTTCTGCCCCCCCCCCACGTGCGCCTACCTGCATGTTACTCTAACAACAAATGCATACATACATACACCGATTACATGCATATACACAAACTTTGTCTCATGCGCCTTCTACCCTCCTGCTCCCAATTATTTATACATCGCACACACATATATGTACTTACATATATATTTCGCAGAAGCATTATGGGTACATACATTCACATCGCAGAAACATACATACATATCGCACAAGATCGAACACATACATACATATACATACGCAGAAAGCATTCACGGTCAACCCTACATCAGCATATACGCGGCCATATATATATATATATATATATATATATACGAAACCGTACACGCACCGAAACCGTACTCGAAACGAACGCGAAAACACCACAGAAAGAGAACATACCGTTCGGAGTTGTTTCGGCCGACGCTCGTGGTTGCTGGAGAAGTTTCGGTCGGAGTAGTAGTCGCCGGAATAAACGGTTACAGGAGGCTGTCGTCGTGACGAGGCTGTTGTACGTGCGTCGGGGTGGAGGCAGCAGGCCGTCCTAGCCGCGGATTTCAGCCACCAAACAACCACCGGCGCAGCTAACAACCATCACCATCGCGACCACCATCGACCACCAACACCACATCGCGACCCCTGTCGATCAATAACACCCCCACTGGCGCAACCCATAGTCACGGTCGCCACTTCTACCTTCGATTTCCGTCTCTATATCGCGTTTTAGGAGAAATCAAGGCCACCACAGTGATCGGGGCATCGAGGGGAGTCCGGATTTACGTGCCACTCGCCGGAAAACGTCGCCGATGGCTGGAAATCGGAAGTCGCAGGGGAGAGGGATGGGGGATCCGCGACCTGCTCTCTCTCTCTTCCTCTCTTCTCTGATTTTTTTTTCTTTCTTTTTCATGATGTAGATGAGGAAGTTGTGAGTGGGCTTCACCAATTATTAAAGGGTCCATGCATTTCACGATAAGTCCCTCAACTTCACTTGATTTACATTATTAAGTAAATTGAGTTTAGTTATTAAAAGTTAATTATGTTTAATTGGTGTTTAGGGTTAATTAATAAATTTTATGATCCTTTAATAATAATCGAAATGATTTACTTAAATTTATCGGACATACGCTAGATAACTGTATCGATGTTGACTAAAAAAATATCGAGTTGTCACATTATCCCCTTGTTAAAGAAATTTTCGTCCCGAAAATTAGAACATTAGGTTCAGTCAAAGCATGAGATTCAACGATTTCTAACGTGTATAGAATGAAATTTATGCGAAGCTGTGATGAATCCAACGAGAAAGACTTGTAAGGTTTTGACAGAGTTGTAATGCTCGAACTCTCTTTGGCTTAGGTGTCTCCTTTCGACTTAAGGCGTCAGACACTACATTAACCTTACCCGGATGATACTTGATCGCACAATCATAGTCGTTCAACAACCCGACCCAACGACGTTGTCTCATGTTCAGCTCCTTCTTGTTCAAAGATGTGCTGGAGACTCTTGTGATCGGTGTAAATAGGGCACTTGGTACCGTACAAGTAATGTCTCCATATCTTGAGTGCAAACACAACGGCTCCCAGCTCTAAGTCATGTGTCGTGTAGTTTTTCTCATGAACTTTCAATTGACGGAAAGCATAAGCGATCACTTTCTCGCATTGCAATAGCACACAACCGAGACCTTGAATAGAAACATCACAATAAACTAGAAAATCGTCTGTTCCCTCAGGTAGGGATAGAATCAGTGTCGTACAGAGTTTCTGCTTCAGAACCTGAAATGCGGATTCTTGTTTGTCATGCAAATTGTACGTAGTGCCTTTATGAGTTAACACATCGAGGTTGAGCAATCTTTGAAAACCCTTTGATGAATCTTCGATAATAGCCAGCCAACCCAAGAAACTGTCGTGCCTCAGTCGGAGTCTTAGGTGTAGCCCAGTTCTTGATGGCTTCTATTTTTGCCGGGTCCACATGTATTCCATTTTCATTGACCACATGACTCAAAAATTGGACCTCTCATAGCCAGAAGTCACACTTTGAAAATTTAGCATACAATTGTTCTATTTTAGCAGTTCCAAAATCAGTCTAGGGTGTTCCTCGTGTTCTTCCTTATTCTTTAAATAAATAAGGATGTCATCAATGAAGAAGATGACAAACTTGTCTAAATAGAGTTTACACACTCGGTTCATGAGGTCCATGAAAACCGCTGGCGTGTTAGTCAACCCAAACAGCATAACCAAAAACTCATAGTGGTCATACTAGTTAAGTCTTCTGGAGATACTTCCGGGAAATCTCTGACAACTGGAATATCTTTAACACGCTTCTCATCCGCCTTCTTCTCTGTAGCTAGTGTCAGTAGAGAGAAATCCTTTTTTTGACATATATGCACCTTCACGTTTGAGATGATGTCAACCACAACACCAACCCTGTCGTCTTCTGCCGTAGGTTTTCCATCACTAAGGGCAGGTAACTTAATTAGTTTGTTTCCACAAATGATCTATGTTTGGTTTTGGACAACCAATCCATTTTGACCATAACATCGTAGCTACCATGGGTAATAGAAATCAGACTTATATCGAACGATTATCTAGACAGACCTAGATTACAACTGCCAAGCACATGGGTGGCGGTTATAGTTCTACCATCGGTAAATTTTATGGTAGGTTTTGGAAATTAAATCGGTAAGAACTACCTCTAGTAGTCCACTCAAGTTACCAGGTATGAAACTTCTATCGGTACTCGAATATGATAATGCTGGAGCAGAACTACCATTTCTGCTGGTCTCTTACCTTCTTGAGCCTTGGGTGGTTCCCCCTTAATGCATAGGTTTTCTACACTCATAACATTTTTTTTGTGATTCTTGTGGCGGAGGAGACTTGGCCGGGATGTTCACACGATGGTTCTTGAAGGTATGGCCAATTTCTCTACCATGCTCTCAATGTTCTTATTGCCGAGTCATTGGGAGGGATAGTTGCACCTGTTGCTTATAATGGAAAGGCTGAGATATTGGACGGGGTCGTCATAATGTCTTGCTTTTTGGTCCTACGCCAAGCGTAGTAAGCCAGTAAAATCCAATTGGGTTCTCACCACCAGGGAGACAAACAAATGTAACGTATGCTTAAACAGGATAGATATCAAATGAAATAAATGCTGGAACACTAAAATTACCGAGACTCTAAGTCTTAAGATCAATCCAGTGAGCAAGGACTACACATGTCAAGAATATTATCACTTATTACAACTTTTGAAGATCTGGCACAATGTAGATGGATAGTGTTACACGAACACTGAAATGCTAAAAAGAGCACGTCTCATAGAGACTAGGCTAATGTCATAACACGAATCTCATTAAGGCTCGGGTTAGATGAGAACTTTCATACTAGTAGGAATGAATGATTTGTTTGCATATCAATAGTGAGGTTTTATGAGGACCGAGACCTCATGTCTCCTAGTATAGAAATGGAAATTGTACTGATTATGATCGTTATCACCTGATAGAGTTCCCAGAATTCTCATGCACGACAATTACAATTACATGTGCACCCGTGATTCTAATTTGCTTTGCATGGTCACCCATGGTTCCTCCCATTCGAGAAAACACATGCCTTGTCAAGTACCGAGTGTTATCAATGATAGAGGTATCAAAGATATGTTTATTATGCCAAGGGTCAATAACTAAGGTTGTACAAAAGATTCGGTTAAGATAACAACAGGGAATCAAGACGATCTGGCCTTTCCCTTTGAAGCTCTAAGCATCTACATGTCTAAGTCTGATCCTCTGATAGACCTCAAATCCCTTGGTTGTCCATGTTTTACTGTTCAGACTAGTTGAGATGATAGGGTATGTGGGAAGTAGAAACAAGTACGATAGAGTTGGAAAAGTAATTTGTGTTGTTCTCCTTGTTTGTCATCGTTAGATTTATCGTGTGTGTTAGAAAGAGTTTCGTGTTCTCAAGTGGTAATGGTAGGTTCGGGTTGTCGTTGCTTCAACTCCGAGAGTGAAGAATCTATGTAGATGTTGGAAGTGAGCGAGCGGAACTCCCCGCCCCTCTGTTAGTCGAGGATGATACAGGTGACATTGATTTTTGTGTATATTGACCATAGTTTATCACTCATCCCAGAAATCCCAGGTAAGCATACCAGGTCTCGTAATGAGATTTATGCGATATGCTTGCCTTAGCCCGAGGGCCTTTTTCCAGGAAATCCAGATACAGGTGTCTATGCGTCACACAAATCATGAAGCACATTCAGGCGATGTCAAATGCACACAAACTCTCTCCTTGACTCACAGCAACTCGGAGTCACCATCCCGATAACCATATGCTCACAGGGATATGTAAAGCAAAAATTCTCAGGCAACCATTTAGTAGGCACAGCTTAGTAATCTATGTGGTGTAACTAATGCAAATCCAGCTATAGTCTAAAATGCAATGCAGATGAGATGCAAAGTTCATTTTAGTTCGCTATAACAAATGCTCTGATACCAATCTGTCACACCCTCATTTTCCATGTACGGGGTTTTACCGTCAGGCGTGTGACACAACCAGGATCTCAGATAAGCATCATTACACCAAACGACTCGATAATTACAAATCATATAAGTTGCTTAATTTTAATGAAATAAACCAAATATATTTAAGTAGTGCGGAAGCGAAACATGAAAATATTTAACAATAGTTTTGGACACGTAAACACGCGTCCAATCCAATTTATGTAAAGTAAATGCAAATTAAATCCTGAAAACAGTTGAGATGAACGTGGAATGACATGCAGATGCTGTGCTCCTAGACGTGCCACATCAATGTCCTGAGAGAAAACATGCAAAAATCTCAGTACAAGACTGGTGAGTTCACAGGTTTATCAGAAAACAGTAAGTATCAGTAATGAAATCCCCGGATTATGTAATCCGATAAGTATCAGTAATGAAATCCCCGGATTATGTAATCCGATAAATATGTAACCCCGATTATGTAATCCGTCAAGTATGAAATTCCGGATTAGTAATCCGTCAAGTATGTAATTCCCGGATTATGAAATCCGTCAAGTATGAAAATCCCGGATTATGTAATCCGTCAAGTATGTAATTTCCCGGATTTAGTAATCCGATAAGTATAATGAAATTCCCGGATTTATTAATCCGTCAAGTATAATGAAATTCCCGGATTTATTAATACGTCAAGTATAATGAAATTCTGGATTTGTAATTAAAGCGTATAATGGGTAGCTAGTCCATAATGATCACTATGTGTATGAAGGCGCGGCCGAACTGACATGTAATCAAATAATAAACCAGGCCCGGATGTGGATCACACCACAACACTTGTAATTAGGCTAACCATTTCAA